>OY540803.1:30576703-30974203 GCA_961205885.1 Ptychoptera albimana
CCATAAAAATGGAATTTTTATCAAAGTAAAACTACTTTAAAAAAAAAAAAAAAAAAAAACAATTAAAGCACAGAGTCGTTTTAAATAATTTTTCTTCTTTTTGAATTTTTTTTTTTTATCGTTTTTAATTAAAAAACAAAAACGAAATGCAACAAGCAATCATATTTTTAATCAAAACTAAATAAAATGAAAACAACTGCGGTTGATTTATCTGATATTTTCTCCTCTTTTATACTTTAAGAACGGCAAGAAGAAAGAACAAAAAGAATAAAAAAAAAAGCATAAATAAACCACAGGCGGTGGATTTTAAGTAAATAAAATATAAACAAAAAAAAAAAAAAACCCCCACCCAGACATCTGGTTGTCAATATTTGCTGTAGAAAGAATTGAATAGCAGAGAGGAAAATAAAAATTATTATGTTAAAAATGAAGGCCGTAACAACCCCAACTGTTGATGTGGAAATTTATTCTTTATAATACAAAAAAAAAAAAATTATTTAAAGCCAAAAGTTGTATCAAATGCTATCAACTTTTAAGTGGTGAATTTTTCGTTTTTAATAGTTAAAGCAATATTGGATCTTCTGTGTATTGGACATTTCCTGTGTTCTCTGCGGGGGAGAATAGTTGATTTTACTTATGGGTCTATTTATAACAAGTGACCAACAAAATATAATTATTAAACCAGTAATAAGCTAAGAACTTCGATCATTTCTACCGCAAACAAAAAGTTTTCAGGAATATTTCCAAAAATTGTTTTTAATTAAGAGAAGACTTCTAATCGATTAGTCCAATATACAGTTTAGGATGAGCCTAATAATAAACAAATAAACATAAGGCTTCTTGTTAAAAGGTAATCGCAATTAGAATTAATTTTTCTGTTTAACAGGGAAGACCCTGAAATGCTATTTGCTTTTATAAATTTCAAATAACAAAACAAATTCTAAAATGAAAAATCAAAGTTAATGACGGACTTGTAAATAAGTTCAGACCGGTCCTGAATAAAAAAAAAAAATTTTTTTTTTAAAAATAATTTAATTGTTGACAAGATATAAGCAGAAAATATCGAAATAAAACCAAAACCATTTAGCTGCTTTAAGTATTTCTCGGTGTTGCCAAACATTTTCACATTTTTAATTAAAATTACGGATTAAAAATTTCCAATTAGGATTATAAAAAATGAGATAATAATGTTTTGAACTTCAAAAAAGCAAAACAAAAAAAAAATATGTCTTGTGGTTGTGGCTTTAATATCACAGAAAAATATCACCAAGAAAACGAATTAAATGTTTTGTTTTGTTATTTAATAAAGAATTAAATTAAAAAACAGAATAACGAATAACAATACAACACAGTATAGATACTATGAACAAAGCCATTTAATTTAAATTTATTGAGATTGAATTAAATGAAACCATAATTATACACAGACATACAAGTTAAAGAAAATATTTTTTTATTATTAAAAAGAAAAAAAAAAATCTACTGGTTATTCATGATAAAATTTATTTAAATTATCTACAATATGGATAAGAATTTAATTTATATTTTAATGGATACAATATACTGTGATTTACTTATGTTTAACAAACATCCTTCGATCAAGAACTTTCAATTATCTAGAACGTCTAGCAATAACAGAAGTGCCAATATCTTTCTCTCTCTCTTTACGCATAATAAACTTGAAATTTAATTTATTTTTATTTTTTTTAACGTTCGATAACCAATCAATATTTGATAGATAATAAATCAAACAACAGAGAATAAAACAGCCACTTCCTAATAATAAATCCGACATAACAAAAAAAAATCTTCGTAACAAAAACCTGTCAATTGCTGTTTGATAAACGACAAGAACGAAAAAAAAAATTGCAACATAAAAAAATTGACGGATATACCGTGTTTTACCTTTTAAACATTAAAGTTCGCTACTTCAAACGGGAAAATAGGAATAAAACATAAAAAAAGCACAAATTAAGGTGGAAAAAAGAAAAAAAAAATATCCTTTTAGTAAAATTGAATTCAATAAATACGCTGTAATGTGAGAATAAATAAAAAATAAAAAAAAAAAATTTCTCCCCTTTTTTTTCCAATATTAAACTTTATCGTTTTTTATAAATTAATTTTTTTTACATCTATTTTCCTTATTTATTTATATTTTAAGTAACTAAATACCTAATACATAACACTTGTTTGCGTAGAAAATTAATAAAAAAGGAAAAAAAAAACAGAATTTTTTTTTTTTTTGATACGTAAATTTTGTATAAATGTGGAGTAAAAAACAAATAAAGGTTATTATTAGGTCGTTGCGAATGTTTTTAAAGTACACACTTTAGAATATTATTATAAAATAGACGTTTAATGGAGAAAAATATTAAAATAAAAATAATCTAGCCTCGGTTGAATAGGGTTGTAAAGTGTTTAACATGACAATGATAGTTTTATCTTAAACTAAACACAGATACAGTCTGGAAAAGGTTTTTCTTCTTTTTTTTTCTGCTTACAAAGTTTTTGTTGTTACCAACTTCATTTTAAGTATTAAAAAACTTTCCTTTAATAGACATATCTACACCCAACTAAACACACCAACCAGCCAATATAAAAGTGTGACGCTAACGTTAAATTAACTTATCAGAAACACCAGAGCAATTTTTGTTTATTTATATTTTCCGGAATAAATCTTGATTTATGTTTTGCCTTTCTTTACCGTAACACGTGCTTGATGATTATATTTAATGAGTTTTTAATTTTTAAGACCGTCTAAAACTGTCTAAACACCCTTAACAACGTTTTTCTATTAAAAAAACAAAATTTCTTCTGCTGTATTACGTGACAAAATTTGTTTCTTTTCTTAGTTTTTTTAGTTTGTTGAAATAATTTTGTTAGACGAAGGTCTTATGCACGAATGTTGACTAGATAAGGTAATGCCTTGAGGTCCTTGATGAAGAATTTTTTTCTTTTTTGTTTCTTATTTACAAGAGAATAATAAAGTAGAAAAGAATAATTCAAGAAGTTACTCCTTGGGGATAGTAGTTCAAAGATCAAAATCAGTACAATGTTATACTGAAGATGTGTGTGTGTGTGTGTAGGGGGTGGAAATATATTACGTGTGTTTTGTACATCAGAGAATATATAGAAACTTCAATAAAAAAAAACTCTTTTTTTTTTTCTGCATCGCTAGTTCTATGTACAAACATTTTCCGGTGGAAAAAAAAAAATAAAAAAATTGTTTTTTTTTTCTTGATAAACATAAATTTTCTATCGTCCTTAACTTATATTCTGATAACAAAATGTACTTAAAAAAAAAAAGATAACTTAATGAACCTTCATGCTTTTTACTACTTTGTAGCAAAAAAAAAAAAAAATGACGAGAAACATCCGGTTATAACGCAGCATAATCTTTAGCTTAATCTTCCAAAGGCAACATTAACGTTTTTTTTTTTTGTTGTTTTTCCTTTATTATTTAAAAAAGATAAGAAAGACAAGTAAAAAAGAAAGTATTTTGTTTAGTAAAAGCTTTACGAGCTTATATACATCAATGATTATTATTTTTGTCTTTGGGAAACAAAAGACCAAAGGTAATATCAACAGCAGTAGCAGCAGCATTACTTAAAAATTAAACGAAGAACAACAGCATGAAAAATAAGAAAAAATAAAAATTTCTTTGTGGGATTTAATGTTTGTTTGCTTTCGACTTTTATTGTGTTGTTATTAAAATGTTCATTGCTTTTAAATGATTAAACATTTAAAATGGTTTGTGTTTTTGTTTAATTATGTAATAGATTAACGACGGTAAACATATTATATTAAGGGATTAGAAAATGTGTTACGTTTCTCTCTTTTGTGTATTTAATATCACCGAATTATTAATGAGAGTTTTTCTCTAGAAATCTTTAGACATGAAAAATGATGAAATATTTATCTTTAAGGGTTTTAAATCAATAATAATAATAATAATAATAATCAGAATAATTAAAAATACAATTAAATAACAAATAGGGGTTGTAAAAAAAAAAATATCTCTAATCAAATTTACATGAATCTCTGTTTCTATGATAAATATTTATTTTTAAAATTTTCAATACTTGGCTAGAAATATTATAAGGGTCGCAAAAAAGAAAAAAAAAAGAAAACCAAAGAAATTATTTTAATATTGAGATTAAAGTGTCATTCAAATATTATTATTATAAATAAATGATAACGAAATTATAAATGATATGCGGTAGAATGAATATTATTTGTCGTCTTGTTTCCTGATTGTTTTTAATTAAATTTTATTTTCTAGTTGTGAGATAAAAATAATGAAATGTTTGTTTCATTTATGTAAATGTTTTCTGTAATTATTCAATAATTGATTGGTGAAATTTAATTTTCAAGTAGAAACTCTCGTACTCTTAGCAATTTAAAGATTTAATTCATGGTTAAAGATTGTTGTAAGCATTTTTAATACCGATAAAGACTGCGATAGCTAAAAATCCATATACATTTTATATAATTATCGTTTCTTTGTTGATCCTATTATTTCCAATAACAATAATCATAATTTACAAGCACTAAATTCTAACCACATGATAAAAACGAACAGAAAAAAAAAAAAAAAAAAAAAAAACTCGTTAATCTAAAAGCTTTCTAACGTTTAATCAAGTTTATTTGTCGTTACCAAGAAAGGTTTCTATTTGTATTTTATATTTTTTTTTTCTTTATTGTTATTAATTAAAAAGGATTTTCAAGTAACTGAAATTTTTCTAATATTAAATTTAACAATTTTTTTTTTTTTTTTGAATCATTATTCAAGGATATGATTACTTATCTTAACTGTTATTCGATTATTACAACGTTAAGAACATAAATTATTATTACTTTGTAAAAGTATCGTTAAATAAAGTTTTTCTGTTACTTTCTGTTTTAACATCATGATTTATTTATTTATTTATTTATTGTTACATGTGTATGGGGTGTGGTGATGTTTTTTTTTTTTTCTATTTTGTAAAATTACCAACGACATTATAAAATAGCTTTAATAGAAATTTGTTGATTATTATATTCTAATTGACATTGAGTTATCTACTATATACATATGTTACTTGATTTATTTTATTATAAACGACACTTTGTTTTGTGCTTTTAGATAAGGGTTTTGTTTAAAAATTGTTTCTGTTTTTGTTAAATAAGCTTTTTAATATTTTCTATTGCGCAGTAAACTGATATTAAATTTATTTTATTTGACTATTAATGACTAACCGGTAGATACATTACAGCTAACTAGCAGTTAACTAACTAACAGATAACTAACCAGAGAAAGCATTATTTGCAACAAGTTTACTATATTGAATAGTTATAAATAAAAGTTTTTTGTTTTATGTTAAAACAGAACTACAAACATTTGGTATTATAAAAAAAAAAACACCTGTTAAGGCTCTGTTTTTAGTTTAAACCACGAATTAACAATAAAATGTTGTTATAATGAAATTTTTTATATTTTTTTTTTATTGATTTAAAGTTTTTTTTTTTTTTTTTATTTATTCATTAATTCATTGTGACAAAATAAATAAATGTTTTTTTTTTTTTTGTTTAGTTTTCTTTCATTAATATTAAGCAATGTGTATTTATATTTGTATTTGTATCAATTAAATGTTCAATTTATTTTGTAATAATAAATTAATTATATGAATATATGTAGTAATTGTTATCGTTTTTATACAGACGTTAACATAAATTGCTTGTCGTAATAGTTATTTAAGTAAAACATGTACATATGATATACAGAAATTTATTTTCACTTCTATTACGCGCATAACGTCATTGAGATTTAATTTTTTATAATAAAAAAAAAAAAAAATTTATTTAACCGATTATTGCTTTTTTTTTTTTGTAATAGGAATAAGAAATGTAATGTCACGGTAATATTTTATGAAATAAAGATTAAAAATCTTTATTTTCGTGTGGATTAGAAAAAAGAAACAAGAACCAGTGACATATTACACCAGTATATCCTCTTTATTACACACTGGTACTTAATCTTTGATCGGTTTTTATACGTTACAGATGCTTTGCTATATTACTTCTGCACAATAAATACATCAATAACAATGTCATTGTGTACATGGCTTAAAAAGCTTTATCACTTATCAATGTCAAACTAACAATGTGTCGATTAACAAAATAACTCATCGATAAAAAAATTGTTTTTTTTTTTCCTTTAAGCCTTTTTTATGTCCTTTAACGTGACATTGAATGGTTATGCGTTTTAAATTTATAAAAAGAAGCTTTTTTTTACCGGTTACTTAAAATAAAAAAAAAAAAAAAAAACGGAAGAAACGTTATCGTGTGCTCAGCACACAAGAAATTCATACTCATTCTCCTCATTTATTTTTATCTTTATTTAACACAAAGTTTAACACAAATAAAACTGATGATAATAATGTTGATGACATGAGGAAAACAACCACAATATTTGTTGAGTAGAACATGTTAAGCTTAATGAAATTTATGTTCAACAAAAACAAAAATAAGAAAAGCTTTAGCAGGAAAAAAAAAATTGCATGAACCAACAAATATTTTATTTGCGTGTGTGGTCTTCGATTTATCATTAAAATAAAAAAAAAAAAAATTTTGCAGAACTGCGTAATGCATTTTAATAAGGAAACATCGAATTTAAACTTAACCGTAGCTGTGACAACAGCAACAAAAACTAATTAATCTTAATTTTCATAATTAAACTCTATAACAGTATGATTAATTTTTAATTATTATTATTAGTATTTGGTTAAATAAATGAATAAAATTTTAATAAAAAAAAATAAATGTATAATAATAATTCCACTAAAGCCGGAATTCATGATTATTTTACAAATAACAAACATAATTAATCGTTAACATAATTTTATTAAATTATTTACTAAGTAATTAATTTATGCAAATATACATTTTTTTTTTGATGAATTCTGCTACCAGTGTTGTCACTACTTAGTACCACCAATAAACTCTCGTATTTATAAAGCTAAATAACAATGAAAAAATTCTTAAACAAATAAATTTGTTAAATATAAAATATCCACCTAGAAATCTGTAAATTTAATTTAAAGAAAAAAACACCGCACAAATCTCTAAAAAGCAAAAAAAAAAAAAACTTTTAAAACACTTTAGGCTACATAAAAAAAAAAAAAAAAATTCCGTTTATTTTTCCCGAAATAATTCTTTTAATAGGAAGTTGAAAAAAGTTTTTCCTGAAACAAACAAACGAATTTCGTATACAGAAAAGGTTATTCAATTGGTTGGTTGATTTTTTTTTTGTTTTGTTGGTAAGTAAAGCTTTTAGCTGGGATAATTTTTTTTTTTTTTTTTATAATTCTTGCAAACTCATCATTTGTAGTGAAAATAAGCACAACAGAAAATTTTGTATTATCACTTAAGGAAATGTTTTTTTTTTTTTTTGACCTTTTCTAAGTAAACTTTGTGAAAGTTTAAAATGTACAAGTTTACCTACCTTGTTATAGGTAAATTACACAGTAGAGTTAAATTAATTCTGAACGTTTATATCTGTTTTAAACAATATTCTAGTTTTGATTATTCAGAATATCCAGACGTGACTGTAGGTATTTTATACTTTGAAACACATTGTAATAGAAAATAATCAAAAATTATTAATAATTCGGTGACAAGAAAAATTCCGTATCGTCTCTATTTGTTTAACAAAAAAAAAAAAAATGATTTCCAAATAACAACAAACAGAGGGAATAGAATATAAAATAAATGATTTACGAGTTATTAGTTCCCTGTTATAATTCCCTTTATGTAGCATCATCGTGTTACTCAAGGAAACATAAAGAAATTTCAACAAAAGTTTTATTCCGTTTTCCATTAAACTTCCAATTTTTTTTTTTTTTTTGCAAAGCAATAAATAAATTAAATAAAATACGAAAAAGAAATAATTTTCCAAACATACATAGAAAGTATGCAATTATATTGCCAACCGACACCCAATAAGGTTTGGTATTTTCGTGTTTTTCTTCTAATTTTTTTTATATATAATTTTTTCTTAGAAGGGATAATAAAAAAAATTCCAATATGTCAAGTGCTTTGTAAAGATAAATAATGATAAATTTATGATAAAGAAAAAACGATTATCTCCCACTTTCATTTCAGATATCACAATAAATAGAAGATTTTGAACAGATGAATGAGGAGCAAAAATTCCTTTAAACAAACCATTTGAAATGAACAAAACGGATTTTTTTTTTATCACAAGCTTTAAGCTTTAAGTTTATTAGAAATCTTTAAACTATGCAATTTAGTAGCGTGCAGTGCTGTAATATCCGTAGAACACTGACTTTCCAGGCATTCTTTTTCGTACGATAAACTAACGCAAACTTCATTTATGTTAGCCCTCAAAAACAAAATTCCAAAATTTTTTAGAACTGAAAACACAATTAAATTTTTTTTTTTTTTTTGCTGAATACTAAAGAAACATGACTTCAGGATGGATTTCTAATCGTATTATACAAAAACCCGTGTTAAGATTATGATTAACACTGAAGTTTTCCATAAAATATTATTTTATTCTGCCCATTGTTCGTACATTTATATTACATTTGGGAATCAAAACGAATGTTTATTACTTTTGATGTTATTTTAGTTTATTATTATTACACTTGTCAGTTACATCCCTTTATTTAGCTTTTCTGGTCATTAATAAACAGAAAATAAAAAATAATAATAAAATTTTATTGATTATATAGAAATGTAATGAAAAAAAAAAATTAAGTAAATCTATTACAATGGCCTTAAGGTCATAATAACCTTTATTCAGGATTGGATTGCATTTCATTTCAAGAATATAAAGTTTATTCAACTTTTTTCATGTTTATACCCATTTTGGTACGATACGTAATTGATGACGCGACTTAAACGATACGAATGTTCCATTTTTATTTTCTTGTAATAAAATTAATATAGCCATGGTTGTTCCATATTTAAATTAAATTTTTTAATTAACTTCAATCAAATAATAATTTTCGTTGTTCTTTCAATCGTTTTCACTGATGTAATAAATTTATTATCGAATGTAATACTGACTTCCTCAATTTACAATTATCAATAATTAATAATCTTCGTTTTTTTTTTTATTTAACAACGTTATTTGCCTTTTTCTGTTTAACTATTCCAGACCCACAATTATTTTACAAAATAATGATTGAAAATCAATTATTTGTGGTAATACTTTGCCATTTACTGTTATTATTTATTATTAACGCCATGTAATTATGGTTTTTTATATAATAAATCAATCAAGATGAAGGAGACAGTGGTGAGGTTATTTATTCGCGGTTGTTCATCCTTTTGATAATTATTCATTAATTCCATAAGCAATGTGAAAAGACTCGTGATTCACAAAATCTCAGGACAAACTGATATCGATTTTCTCGTATCAATAACCTTTTTTGAATTAAAATTCCATTACATCAGAAACCGTCGTACATTACTAACAAATTTATCTTTAATTGATCCACACAGCTATTCAATCTTATTTTATAATTAATTTCATATCAGCGAAACAAAGAAACTTTTCTATAAAAAAAAAAAAACTTTTCCACCCACAAAAATTTTCTAAAATGATTTTTGTTTTTTTTTTCTTTTTTTTGGTTGTGGTCTCAAAACGTAGAAACGTAGTAACAAAGAACTAAGAAAAAAAAAGAAAAGTTTTTTGTATTCATCACAGCTGAAAGAATATTTATACAAAAAATAGAAAAACAAAAATAACAACACTTTGGGTCATCCTTTAATTACCGCACTATAGGTTAAAGGATTTAAATTTAATAAATGAATAAACGAAATAAATGTTACCAATGGGGAGATATAAAAGCAAAGAAACATTAATACCAACACAAGTAATAAAAGGAAATCATTTGAATAGGATTAAAGAAAATTTTCCGTTTTCTATTCCATCAATTTTTTACAATACAAAGAAAATTTAATTTAATTACTTCTGATGCCATAACAACAGGAAACTGCTAATGAAATTTTTAGCAAAAAAACATCAAAGTACTAAAAATTTTTTTTGCAAAACACATGAAAACGCTGAGTAAATTACTTAAATAAATAAAATTCAGCGAAATAACACAAAAAAAAAAAAAAACATACTTAAGACGTACGTAGCTAAGCAATAATTATAATAAATAATAAAATACGAGTGGATGGTGGTTAATTCAATAACACTTAATCGTGTTGTTATCGTTTTAAAAACACTTTTAACTCTTTAACGACTGTTATCAAGTGTTAAAACCTCAACAAGCAAATACAACCCCCCAAAGTGTAAAGAATCACTTTGATTGTGATTAACACATAAAAGAATTACATTACCACCTACTTTTCAATTATTTTATTAGAACACTTTTATTAGGATGATTAATTTCTTTGATTTATAATTCGTTTACATCTTTTACCGGAGAGAACGTTAATTTTTTTTATAACTTACTCGAATCTTTTCCGGTGTTTTAGTTTCTTTATCCATTTTTTAAGATATTTTTTATTTTTTTTTGTTTTAATTAATTTATAAACACTTTTTTGTTAATTTTTTTTTATCGTACAATCCTTAACGGCTTAACACTGGTAACTGAGATGAAAAACTAAAAAAAAAAAAAAACAATTTGTCTTTGTAAACAACAACAACAAAAAATATGTTTTTGTTTTTACTTTTGTAAATATATAACGACTAGAAAAAGCTTGGCTTGCTTTGTGCTTTGCTGTTTTCCTACTGAACAGTTAATTTTCGATCAGAAAGGGAAATTATTGACGCTGGTTGTTGGTTGTGTTCGTTTTTTTTTCTGTTGCGCAAAAGGAGCAGAGAATGAACGCTCTGGGTATCGCTACATCAAGAAATATTTATTACTACGATGGTTTTACTCTTCTATGATTTTAATTAAAAATAAAAAAAAAATTGTATTTCTTTGTCAGGATTTTAATATATGTTTGCCTCTCGCGCCCACTTGTTATTGTTTAATAGAAATTTAATTAGAATTCCCCAATAGTGTTTACTCTGTTCATCCAATTAACTTAAAACTGATCGCGTTTAATTAGAATTTCTCTTTTAAAATAATTTAACAAACACTAACGCACTTTTATTACAAAAATCTTTTTCTCGTTTTTTTTTTTTTTTCTTTGTTTTGTTTTGTTTTGTTTCAAGTAGTAAAATCAAACGTAAATACGTAGTATTTCCAAAACATCAACCGGAGTAAGAAAACATAACTGCGTAGTATAACCGTTAGGCGAATTTCTTTTTTTTTTTTGTTTTCATTTTCGTTTCTCACTTTTCCCAGCTTTGCCTACATTTCTGTTTTTATTCCTTCGTAAAATGTAAACAGGATATTGAGAAAAAAATGAAAGAAAAAAAAAAATAATAATAAAGGAAATTGTTTACCCCGTTTAATATTTATTTTTCTTACATTACATTAACTTGATCGAATTTATCTAAGTGAAAAGGGGGTTGCAAAAAAAGCTTCCATCACTGGGGTGTCCAGTTTAATGGCATTAATTGCATTTTTTTTTTTTTTTTTTTTTTTGCTTAGATAACAAACGGCTAGCCTTTGTTTAAATAGATTATATCGAATAATAACAAAACCCTTTACTAAGGGTTTTCTTTTTTTTTTTTTAATTTGTTAGTTTCCCTGTGACGTCACAGTGCGCTCGCGCAATTTTTCCTGTTATCACCAAACACAAATAGTGCGTCACAGTGTAAAATAATTTTTTACAACGTCACAATGAAATGTACGTGATAAGAAAATTCGTTTTTTTTTTTTATTTTTCTTATATAAATTTACCGCCCTTATAAGATTTTTTTTTTTTTATATAATGTATTTTCTTGGGGTTGTTTTCTTTCTTTTATATTCAACGGTTTTGGATGCTGGAGTATTGTGTGGCGTTCATATCGTTTCTTTATCTGGCGTTCACTGATGGAAAAATCAATGAATGTAACTGTTGTTGTTGCTGTTGTTGGGGATGGGGATGGGGTGGGTTAACAATTCCTAAAACCACCACTATTATTCGTTTCATTAATAAAACTGTTTCAACAAAAAAAGGAAAAATATTTCCACCACCCTGTTAAGCAAAACAAAGAGAAAATTCACATGTGCAAGTGCTGAAGGGAGAAATAACTAGATTCAGGGGGATGAGTTTGTTTATGTTTTTTTTTTTTTTTTTTGTACTCTGCTTAAAATTTATTTGTGTAAAGAAAACTTAATATTCATGTGGAGCTTTTGTGTTTAAAGAAAAAAAACTTTGTTGTTATAAGGGGGAATCGATTTTAAGAGGGTAGTAGCAAATGTTATTCTTACTGAATGGCATGCATTAAACGCGATACCAGGAAACAAAGAAAAAAATAAACCGAACAAAAAACCACTGAGAACTAGGTGAAAGTTTAAAGAATGAAGAATCATCTTTATAACAAAAAATATTATTGTGTGGAGGCGTTTAAGGACGCAAAATACACTTGAACTAGACCCATATTAGTAAACATGGGATGTAAAAATGTTTTCTACGTTTCGTTTATAAAGCAACGAGCGCTGTCTCTTAAAATTCAATCATTAATCATGTCGCTGGTCGCTCCACCAAGAATCACTTAAATATTAAACGAATAGAATAATTTAAGCTGGGATCCACCCTGGGAAGTTTTTTTTTTCTTTTGTTGAAAATTTCGTTATTCAAAATATGATTAATATGAGAAATTAAATTTTGGTGAAGTCTGTGAATGGTAAGAAGATGGAAATAACAAATAATGTTAAAGTAAAATGGATTAAAAGCTTTGAGCTTTTTTTTCTGTAGGGTTGTAATTTAATTTCCTGTTTTTTTTTTCTTCTTCTTTTCTTTGATTATTCAGGATTTATTCGATTTTTTTTATCCGTATCACGGTATTCCAGATCACCCTGAAAATATCATTAGAAATTTAGCTTAATGTCTGTTTCCTAACACGGGCGATGTTAATTAATTTTATTGAACAATAAAACAATACAATTTTTTTTTTTTTATTTTTTTTAGATTTCCAAAAACAGATAATTCTTCAATTCAATTAGATAAAAAATTTATTTTATTTTCCCCACTAATTAAAACAATTAAAATCGCTTATAATTGTGAAGATTTTATCACTGAGCAATTTAATTTTGTTTAATATATTTTCGAGGTCAAATTTTATCAATTAAACGCAAAATAAAATTCAATGTTATTCGTGCATTTTAAGCCGAATTAGTAATTAATGAAATTTTACGAAATTTATTTAAAATCGCGATAATTTAAAAACTGAACAGACAGACGTTTACAGTCCGTGTTTTCGTCAGCCAGACAGTTGGTTGATTTAACCCAAATTAAATAGGACTAAATACAAAAACTAATTAAATTGGATTATTTAAAATAAAACGAGGAGAAAGAAGCAATTAAACGATTAAAATAAATAAACAGAGTATTTAGCAGAATTATTTGTAATTAAAAAAAAAAAAAAAAAACCAAACAAAAAGAATTTTAATTGAGTTGAATAAAATGTGTAAACGCGTAGAAGGATCACACTATTTTTGGTGTTAATTCAACTGTTTTTAAATAATTTTTATTCTTATTAATTAATTGTCAATGTTTATAACAATTAAAATAATTAAAATAAATCATCGAAACAATTTAAATGCGATTATTTGTTCGCTGTAAAAATCGCGCATTCCGCGATTATAAACAGCAAAAAAAATTCCTTTTAGCAAACACACAAACCACAGATGAACATTTTTTTTTTCTTTTTCTTGTTCATCAGTTAAATTTCTGCTTGCTCTGCATTAAAAATTAATTTAAAAAATATTTATAAATAATAATAATAATATTTTAATTAAATTAAGTTCTCTTGACCTTAACATTATTAAATTTTCTGTTTTTTTTTATAACGTCTAACGCACGAATGTTTGTTAAAAGAATAAATTCTATTTAGGTATTTAGGTGCAATGTGAAAGTCAATGAAAAACTACAAATTGTACTCGATTTATACAGAGTTTTGATTAACACGGTTAATATGATAACAAAGCACACTTTAATCTTAGTGTAAAAACAAAAAATCCTGAAAACGATTAACTTCGAGAAAATTAATTAAAAACATTTTTAACAAGAAAAAAAAAATATTGTTTTTCCCCGAAGCTTAAATGATTTATAAATATTTTTCCAAGTCAACAACATTTTTAATTAGTTTTTTTTTTTTTTATTGTTCTCCGAAGTTTTTTCTGTCCTTTGTTGTGATTTTCATTTAAAAAACTTTATTTTTAATTAAATTGTTTTTCACGAATGTTTTTTATCAGCCGTGTAATAAAGGTTCTTTGGTTTTACAGATGAAAATCATTGTAAATACGCGGGTTATGATAACGGAAAAATATTTTTTTGATGCATTTAATTCAGTTGAATTGAATTTTATCCGTATTTGTTGCTTGTTTAACCTTTCCGTGATAGAATTCAGAAGCGTTAAACAACAAAATTTTACAGCCAAACCTTACTCTAACATGACAAACTATGTTTTTGAATTTATTATTATTATTATCTACCCACATACAGTTTCATTGATTTTTACTTCAATGCTTCAATCACAATGTCACCATCATTAAATTTTAACAACTCAAAAGTTTTCTATAAGACGCAAAACATAAATATCTTAACCGAGTTAACGATAGAATTCTTATCTGCATGCACACTGTGGGGAAAACAGTTTAAAACTTTCACAAATTACCCATTAAAAATTAGCTAATTGAATCATTTTATTATTCATTAAGTCTCGAAAAAAAAAAGCATATTTACTACCCTACTCAGCCAACATCAAATAATTTTTTGCTAGCGATAATGATTGAAATTTGATTGATTGTACGAAAACAGGTAGATTTTTTTTTTTTCAATCACAAACAGACAGAAATTGGAAGAAAAACACGAAGAAAACACACTTGTTGATGAAATACATTTCTTTGATAGTCAAATTGGGTGCCTATTAAAATTATTTTCGACTTTTTCTTTAATTTTAATAAAGGAATGAAAAAAAAAAACACAAAATTCACTCATACTGAGTTTTCGTTCCATCAAAACATCACCACCCCACAATTATTTATTATTCGGTGTTGCCTTGACATAGACCTTAACAGCGTTTATAACCAAAATATACAAAGAAAAGAAAAAAACAAATTTTCGTGTGTGTTATGATCCACCAAATAAATAAATAAAAAGGAGAAAATAAATATTTTACGACATACAAAAGCGAATAAATTTTACAGTCCTAACCATAAAAAGGGAAACATTTGTCATTATTGCGAAGTGGTTTATTGTTGTATTATTCGCATAATAAAAATCTTTTATTTGGTTAATACTAGACGCAAACATTTATTATGTAGTTACAAGAGTTTCTTTTTTTTTTTTTTTGTAGACATTGTGATAAGCAGCATAATTATTACTAAATAAAATTAATTATTAATGAGAAAAGTTCACCTAGTTTATAATAAAGACGAAAAAAATGTTTTATCTAAAAACAAATAGTTATCGAACTTTGGCTCATGATAAAAAATTTGTTATTTAATACGGAAAATCACGTGAATAGTCTACTCGATTATTAGATAAGGAAACTAATAGGAAACAACGAGAAATTTGTGCTCTACAACCATTTTGATGTTCTGAAATGATTTCTGTTCTAAAAAAAAATATTTTCCTGATGCTTTTTTCTTAAAAAGTTTATTTTTAAAGTTCAGATCGACCTGAAACTTGGTTAAAATGTGTATTGAGCTTCTGAGTTACTAACTTCATAATGTTTTTTAATAAAAAAAATTTACTTCTCAAGTTATTAGCCAAAATCTGTTTTTCAGGAATTTTTATAAAAATCTTGAAAGCTATAAAAATTCAATAAATTCCTTAAAAAGTTACATTTGAATACGAAGCACTGTGGCAAAAAGCATTTACAATATCTTTCCATACGAAAATAATTTTATAACGAAAATTTCGTCAGCAATTCAAAGATTCGTTGCAGAAGTTGGAGAAAATGTTAGAAAAAAAAATAATAAAACGCACACGCACACGCCGTCAGTAATAATGAGGACCAAAAAAAGAAGCAAAAAATAAATAAACTTAAAAATACATCACAGAATTCTTTATTTTTTATTGGAAAATGTGCGCTTAGTGATGAAGATTAAAAAAAAAAAAAAGAAGAAATTTTCTTTTATTTTTATTTTGCTTAAATATTCAAAATTCATCTCACATCGTTTTCACATTTAATAGAAGAATGACGACATTCACGTCTAGCATTTATCTTATTTAACGTAAATAAATAAACAAGTGAGGGAAGTAAACATAACAATTTAGAACCGTCTTAGTAGAGTCATCAACATCATCATCACCATCATTGTTGTAATTCCAATCTGCAACAACAATAGCCGGTATTTTCCGGCTTCAACTTTATAAAAAAAAAAAAAAATTCTTTCTTTCTTTATTTATAGAAAAACGGTTTTTTTTTTTAAGGACTAAAAACACTTTATGGCAACACCCAAGGATAAAAGGATTTTTTTTTCTCCTTTTCTTGTTTTCTCTTCGTGCTTTTTCCACGTCTTGTTAAGCTTAGTCTCAATTATTTTTTATTTGTTTAACAATTTAAAAGTTGTTTTTGTTATTGCAAAAAAGAAAAAAACCTCGCAAATTCATAATGATCCTAATTATCCTTTTACTTAAGACAAAACAAACACAAAGACTATTTTTCTTTAAAACAAAAAAAACTCTTAAAAACACTTAGTACCAGCTAAGTAATCAATATAATTCGCTAGTTAATAAACATTGAATTAATTAAAATATTTCTAATCTAAAGTGTTTTTTTTTTTTTGTTGGTTTACGTTTAAAGGTTATCTCTTATCTAAATTTTATCTAATTTTTTTTTTTTTTTTGTTGCAATAACTATTGGAAAAATATTTTTTTTTATCTTAGAATACAGAAATTTTATAGACGCATACACGCAATCGTAAAATAGTTTTGTTAATTAATAAAAGAAATTTTTCTCGGTGGTAGTTGTTGGTGATTGGCAGTCTTTCAATGAGAATTTCACAGCATTTTTTTGTATACATAATTATTCTGATAAGGTTGCTGTTGTAGGCGGTTATAGTAATTATTTTCTTATTGTAGGATTTAATGTGGAATATTCCGTTGAACATACTTTTATCAGGATTATATTGATTTTCTATTTGTTGTTCTCAACACCACTAAACACACCCGTTGTTGCCCATTGATGAATGAAAACTATAACCGCCAACAATAATATTTTAATAATCGCATTAATCTAAATAATTTTGCATAATTTATATCGTTCAGTTTCACTTATATTTCTCCTACTTCATCATCTTTATTTTAATTTTAATTTAAATAAATTTACCAAAAAATATCATTTACCATTCATTATTTATTAGATTTAACAAAAGAGCTAAATTTAGATTATTTATATATTTTTCACTTTGTATTGTTTGCTTAATATTTTATTACACAAAAAAAAATGTATTATTATTATTATTATTCTACAGAACTAAGACGGAAAATCTAGTTAAGATCAGTTTTTGTATTTAATAATAAAAAAAGATTGAATAACAAACAAAAATCATTATACGAAAAATTGTGTGAATATTTCAGCATCATAAACTAATTTTAACAAAAACATTTCTCTGTTAGTTTTGCTGCTAGTATGAAATGAATAAATAAAAAAAAAATAAAAATATTTTGCTGCCCAAAGTACAATAAAAGACAATAAAACGACAACAAAAACTAAGATCTAATGAAATATAATCAGAAAAAGCTCTAATTTCCGCTAAGTAACCAATATGTTTTCATTAAACAAAATTTTTTTTATTTTTTTTTTTTACTGCTACGTCGTTAGTTATTATTGTGGTTGATGATTTATTTTTCTATAAGGGTTATTAATAGCCATTTGGTACGTTTTTTAAGGGTGACTTAATATAGACAAATTTTAATTTTTTGTATTTTTTTCTTAAGTCATGGTAAATGATTCAGGATTCAACAGACAATTAAAGTTTTTTAACGATGTAAGAAGCCCTTTAAAGCTGACATTTTCACACTTAAACCACTACAATAAATAGTTCAATAAAACTGGCTAAAGGTTCTTACAAAAAAAAAAAAAAAGGTTTATAAAATGCTACAATAATATACAAAATAAACACTTGCAAACACCCAACATAATACCCCCAAATACAAAACACTTTTGTTTATTTTTATTTCAAATAATCCTTCTCCAAAAAGGCACTAAACACATACCAAGGTCTTTATTAACAATCATAATCTAAATACGCATTAATAATTTTTTGTTTTTTTTTTTTTATTTTCTTTGGCTTTTATTACTAAAAAAAAAAAAAAAAAAAAACTTAATTCAAAACCATAATCCTTGAAAAAACATTTACAAAACTTTCAACAGTTTTAAATCCGTAAAATATAAATAAATAAAAAGAAATTAAAAAACTTTTGCTACAGGGGTTGTTTACATTTTTCCTTTTTTGAAAGTGAAAATACTTTGTCGAGTCTACAATAATCGATTAATCGATAATTTTTTAATTTATTTTTTATTCAAGCTAGGTTAATTCCCTGATAGTGTGTGGAAGGTTTTAGGAAACTAATACGGAAACATTGAAATTTCAGTATACCTTCTGAAGCGTCACTGCTTTTAGAATGTCCAAAAATTATCCAATAAAAAACCAACCCACCAACAGTTTTTTCCATTCCACAAAAAACAACAAGGAAAAATCGATTTTTCAGTATAAAAAAACTTTTAAAAAACCATTAAGGACCTTTTTTTTTTTTTCGCTTATTGAATTATTTCTTATTTCTCTGGTGCAAACAAAATAATTTTTTTTTTTAATTAATTTATAAATAATCATTGGGTTTTAATTGTGTTGATGGAAAATGGAGAAACGAAAAACTTTTGATCGTAAAAGATTAGTTAATTGAAGAAAACCATTTTCGTCGTTTTGGTGTTAGTGGTGATGGTGGTGGTTGTTGTTGTTTATTTTATTATATCTCTTTCTGGTTTGTGGTTTTTCTTTTTGCATTGGAATTTTTTTTTTCGTTGTTTTTTGTTCTAATTTCATAAAACGTATTATTCCTGTTGCTTATTTTGCTTAGATGTTTATTAAATAAATAAAACTTTTTTATATATATGTCATCGGTTTAAATAAATAAATTGTTTGTGTTTTTTTGTGTTTTTTTTATACGATCTTAGTTCTGCTGCTGTTGTTGTTGTTGCTCTTTCTATAAATATATAAATTACAACCAGACGATCCTTGTTTTCTTTTAATAATTATTTTACTATGGATTTTCTTCTTGTTTTTCATCATTTATTTTTTCTCTTGTTGTATTTTCTTTAGCCTGTTGAATTTATTTTTCTTTTTTTTCTGTTTACAAATCATCAAATTTTAAGCGAATTAATAAAAAAACAAAAAATTTTTTATTCAAAATGAAATACAAATAAAAATCGTCTAGATAGGAATTTTTTTTCTGTTTTTTTTTTTTTTTTTTGGTTATTTATTTAAAGCAACAAAACACAAACAGAGTATATTTATTTTTATTTAAAAAAAAAAAAAATTATGAATATTAGTCATTTTTTATTTTATAAAATTTTCCTTCCGATGAATTTTATCGTTTGTGTTTTTTTTTTTTAACAGTGACGGCTTCTTTCGTATCATAAACGGTAATAACGCGCTGTTGGCAATTGCCTACGGAATTAAAGTGTTTTGGGAAAAGTAAATTCATAAAATCATCATCATACATTTTTTATTATAAACTCTTCTTAAACAATGCGACTATTTATTTCACTTGCAATTTAAAATTTTTGTTTTGCCATTCATTTAATTTTGTTTTTTAAGAAAAATTTGATTATTATACAGAAAATTTTATTATTCCTTAGTAGAAGGAATTGTGTGGCCAATATTTTGTTTAATCAATCAGAATCGGCAATGTAATAATAAAAACATAAATTAAATTAACAAGAAAATTGGTTTATTTTCTAAGAAACTTTCTATCTTAATTTAAAATAATTTCAATATTTCCCTTACAGTTAAATAATTATTAAACCAATAAACGTACGCAATGTTATCAAAGCGACTATTTGTGTATTTTTTTTTTTATTTTAAATTTATTTTGTACAGCACTTGCTTAAAATCATTGAAAAGGAACAGAAATTTTCTAGCACTCAAGTAACATAAAACAAAAATAATTAAATTATTAACAAAAAAAAAAAAAAGAAAATTATTTTTTCTTCTATAAAACATAAATTAATTACGGAAATTTTACCACGAAACAAAAAATAAATACAGAAAATATAAAAGACATCACTGTAGAATTATTTATTTATACAAAAAAAAAAAAAAAAAAAAAACAATAAAATAAATAAAGAAGTAGAGGTAGAAAAAGCCATCAACAAAAAATTTTGTGTGACGATGAGAAGAAAATTTAAGAAAAAAGAAAAGAAAATACACACACACACACACACCGAGAGAGGGAGTAATGAAATTTTTTTTTATACAAAAATATAAAACAGAAAAATGGTTATTCGATTGTAAATTTAAATTTAATAAAGAAAAAATTTAATTTTAATTTTTTAATTTAATTTGCCAAAAACCCGAACCTGATAGATAATTTTATTTAAATAAAATATCCGCTTATAACTAGGAAAAGGCATGAAATTATTTTCTTTTTACACATTTTCAGTCCTTGAAATTTAGTTTTTATTAATTATTTTTATTATAGCTGTAATTTTAGTGTGCTGTAATTTTGGCCTGCTTCAGGTAGTATTTAGGCAGCTAAAACTATAGTAAAAAACAGAGTTAGTATAACCTATCATTATAATTGGCGTGGAAACACTTCACGTATTCATTTATTTAATTAATAAAATTTTAAAAGCACATCAATGTTAAATAAAAAAAAAAAAGTTTTTCCTATAAATAATAAATTTTTTTTTTTTTTTTTTGTTTCCACCCACAATAAAAATTAATTAAAAATATACTTTACCAATGTAAAATAAATTTTAAATAACGGAAATAAATGTAATTATACTAAAAGTAATAATAAATAATATAAACAATGATGTTTATCTATGTTTTCTTTAATTATTTATAGAAGAAAATAAAAAAAAATAAAATTCCTACGTTAACTGATTGACACATTTGCTAAGTTTTATCCATCGGTTTGTGTCTGTAGTAAATTTGTTTTTTGTTTTGTTTTGTTTTTTATAAATTCAACGATTGATACTGAATATTAACTCGTAACATGTTATTTAAATAATAAATAATTTAAATAAATATGTTATTTACTTAGTAAATCGTTTAAGCTAGCTGTTAAAAGTAGATTTTGCACACAAGAAACTCATTAACTGTTGGATAACAAAGAGATTGGCACTGATTAGCATTTTATTATTTTAACAAAGAAAAGAAATTATTTATAATAAAAACTCTTTGGATTTGTATTACAAAGAAATTAAATCTTTAATTTTATAAACTCCTTTAACCCCCAAATGTAAATCCTTTCCAAAAAAAAAAAATATAATATTATTTCTAGTCTTTACTCCATTTCATTGTTATTTTTCTTTACTTAACACCAGCTTTTAATATGTAAATTTCGCATTGAGAAAATCTAATCAAATTTACTAAGCAAACAAACAATATTAAAATTTACATATAAATCTCTCAATTAAAAATCTAGTAATTTTATTATTTTTTAATTAATTTATCCAAATACAAATTGTTTTGTTTTTTTTTTTTTTTTCGTATTTTATTTGTTTTATAAAGCAGAATAAAAAAAATTTTTTTTTTTTTTTTTTTATTTATTTCTCCACATTAAACAAATAGAAAATAATTAAAAATATTTATCGATCCCACGCATATTGAATAAATAATTTTTATTTATTTTTTTTTTTTTTTTGTATAATCATTTCTGTTTTATTTAATTATTTAAAATTAATTTTTGTGCCAAAACGTAATGCAATATTTTAAGCAGCTTGATATGTAAATTCTATGAATTTTTTTTTTTTTATTAACACTTAGTTAGAGGTATTGTGGGCACGGTAATTATAATTAATGTCATTTAATAAGGCAGAAAAGATGTAATTATCATCACTAATTGATTAACAAAATACATGCTGACCTAATTTTTATTATAAATTTTATTTCTTGTTGTAGCACAGTGATTATATGAAGCCAAACAGTGAGACAGACAGCATACTGCATATGTTGCATGTTTTTGTCTTGTATTTAAATAACGAATATAGAAAAAAAGTATATATATATATATATATATTGACTTCTGACATTCACTAATCAATTTTATTTTTATAATTCATTTAATTTTAAATAACGATTAAAATAGAAATGAGATTATTTTGCTTTCAATTTTATAAAAAATTGATTCGATGATTGAGTTTTTTGTTTTCTTTTTTTTTTATTTCTTTGTGGGCATTCTGAGACACAAATTGAATTAAATAAAATGTGTTAACATGGTTTGAGTAGGAAAATATTTATTAAAACTACTTATCTGGATATTACTATGCTTGTTACAGATAAGTCAGTAATTTTCATAACAAACGATGTACCAAAAGATTGCACAATTACAGTCAGCATCAAAAATTAATTAACGAATTAAAAACTAATATCACAGCAACCAAATTAAATAAAAAAAAAAAAAAAATTAAATTAAATTAAAGAAGCAAAAGAAAAAAAAATTAATTAATTATTTGCATTTGATTCTCTAAAATGAATTTATTTTTATTTATTTTTTTTTTTCATTCAGTGAAACTGAGTTATGTTTTTGATTTTTTTTTTTTTTTGTGTTTGTTTATTTATTGAATATGAAATGTGCATTTTCCAATTGTGTGAACATCTATGGTATTAAATGCAGGATTTAAAAAGAGAGAAAATAAAAAACCACCAAAAACATAACTCAAAACTTGATTTCACCATTGGTCACTGGATACCTCATAAATAGTGTTAAAGATTCTCACCCTCTCGACCAAACTTTCAGCTCTTCTAGCAAACGACAAACGTCTTTCTTGTGCTGTTGTCATTATGATATGATAATTATTTTAAATTTAATTAACAAATACACAATCCTTTTCGTATTTTTTTTTTTTAAACACTTTACAAAGGGTAATAACAATACAAAAAAATTATGTAACGAAAACTATTTTTCTATTTTTTTTTATTCACTTTACACTTTTATTTTATTTATTTTTTTAATATTTTTTTATTGCATACTCTAACACTCCTAAAGGTAATAAAAAAAAAAATAATAATTCAATTAATTAATTAGCACAGTAATTACACTTTTATTTATTTATATTTTATATAAATATTTAAATAAAAAAACGAAAAATCCTCATCAGACAGTCCGTCTATGGAAAAACCACTGTCTGATTTTTCGTTTTTTTTTTTCTTTTTTTATTATTATTATTCAGAAGTTAAAGTAAAGAAAAAAAAAAATTGTTTCACATCCACAATCGCGAATTGTGTATCACGAATAAAATGAAAAAAAAACGAAAATTTTTAATTTTAGCTGTTGTGACTTAATAGTAACCGACCGTTGTTCTAATTTTATTTTATTTCACTTCGTTAGACTTGACTTACGTTTTTATATTTTTAACAAATTTTATTTACTTTGATTTGTTTAAAATTATTTACTTTAGTACTCTAAGTCTACTAAGTTTAGTTAAGTAAAAAAAAATAATTTTTGCTATAACAAATTAAATTTATTAAACTAATTTATGCCCACTAAAATTATCACGGAGAATTTTTGCAATCGCGATAAATCGAATCATTAAACGAAAAAGAAATTTTCTATCTTTTATAATTTTAACTGCATTAGCTGTTTAGTCTACGAGAGAGGAAAAAAAGAAAGATTTTTTTTCTTTTTTTTTTGCTTTTTCGCTATTTTAAACTATTATTAAACGGCAAAGAATACAAAAAATAAAAAAAATAAAAAACAATTTTCAGGCAGTTGTTTCAAGAAAAGAAAGATGACTACGAAAAAAAAAACATAAAAAAAGGAGAAAACACTTGACTTAACAATAACTAAAAAAAAAAAAACACAACAAAGTTAAAATTGCAGCAAATTTCAGTGCTTTGCGTTAATAATTTTTTTTTTTTTATGAAAATTATTTTCCTTTCGTTTTAATGCGACTTATTATGTTTAACAGAGTGTCACAAAAGTACTTTTTTTTTTATTGAAAAGTCAAGAAAAATATTTATTGTAGAAAAAATTCAAAAAAGGATTACTTAAACGGCTAAGTAATTGTTTTTAGAACATATTAACTATTATTTAAGTTTTTAGTTCACGTTTTTAAGCTTTTTTAGGCCACTAGATCAATAAAAGCTTTTTTTCAAGGATATAGCACTTTATTGAGTATTAAAACGTTTTTTGTAACATTTTAGTACACGATTATTACAACTTTATTACGTAGTTTGTTTACTAAAGTAACTGGTTTTTTAGTACACCTTAATTTACTTTTGTTAATAAATTTTTTAAACATTAAAACGAATCAAACAATTTATTTGTAAGTCCTTGATACCTAGCTGTTTGTACTTAAACAGTATGTGCTGTACTAAATTCACATTAACTAGATTTTTCAACACAATTTTATTGGTTTTTTTGAATACAAACACAACGCACAGGTATATTGTTTATAGATGGTTAAAGGAAGTTGAGAGTTTTTTTTTTTTTTTTTTGTTCCCACAAATTTTATTCTTAATAAGGATATGAAATTTATTTAAAAAAATAACAACAACGTAAAAACCTGTTAGTACGACCTGTGCTTCTCCTCATTTTTTTTTTTTTTTTTTTTATTTATTTTTAATAGAAAATGCCAAAATAACTTTTATCGTTTCATTTTACTTTTTTATACAGAAAATACAACAAGAAAACCAATTCGTCTAAGCTAACCTAATTTGTCGCTTTCAACCATATTAAGTTTCAAATAATTCTTCTCTATATTCTTTCTGTTCTGTTTTTATTCATTTACAAAATCTACAAAAAAATTTACGTATTAATAACGAAAAAAATGAAAATAAAAATTATAATTTTTATAATAATCAAATAAAATTCTCATAATGAAAAATAATTGGCAAAAAAAATAAATAATTTTTGTATTTTGGCAAACAATGAATAATCCTTATGTAATCTTGGGGGACTTGAGAATAAATTATTAAATTAAATGTAAAAGAAGAAGAAGAAGTTTTTCATAATAACAGAGAAAAATAAATTTATAAACGTGAAAAAACGCGAAAAAAAAAAATGTTTGTTTTGTTTTGTTTTTTTGTTTAATACACAAATCGATGATAAACAATTTTTTTTTTTTTTTTTTATAAATAAATTTCTTATCAATAGGATTTTGTGTGTGTGTGTGTGTGGCTGGGGGTAAACGTAATTTCAGTGTTTCTTTCTTGTTTTTTATTTTAATTTTTATTTTCTTCGTTTTTTTATTGTGATTATTTAATTAATTAAAAAATTAAAAAAAAAAAATTCTCTTTGTTTATACAGATAAATGAATGAATATTTGTCGTGGTTTTATCAGACAGGAAAATTGTAATAAGGATATTCTTCTTTCCCGTACCTAGTTCGCCGTGTAATTTTCTATTCAAAATTTATTTAACTGAGCTTCTACTGTATCAGTAATGACATCAACGAATTTACTCTTAAAACAGTAAACGAAATAAACGACAGCAAAACAAGCTGCAGTTAATTAATAAACTTTTTAACAAAAAAAAAAAATTAATTTTATTTAAAAAGAGATTAAAACAAATATTTAATCACAAAAAAAAAAACTCTTAATCCTAATTGTAATAACCAAAAATAAATTAAATAAACCAAAGGGATGCCGATCATTACTGTGGCAGATTTCGCTATTCTATTTTACTTTCAAACAAATTTTTTTTTTTTGTTAAATAAATCCGAAAAAATAATTATTTCAGCGGTTTTAACGTACAAAAAAATTATTATTTTTTTTTTTTGTTTTAATTAAACTTAATTAATTAAGAAGAAAGAAGAATTTTTTTTAATTTTTTTTTTTTTTTTGCTTGTAACTAACGTAAAGCAACACACCCAATTTAGCTTAAGCTGAACTTAACAAACAATTTTTTTTTTTTTTTATTGTCTTTTTCATAAAGATAAATAAAAATATTTCTGTGTATATTTAATTAACATTTATCTAAGCTTAAATATACAAAAAAGGATTAAAGAAGAAGAAAAAAAAAATTGTGTACGTTCAAAACGGTTCAAAACCCTTTAAATGTTTTATAAATTTCTTAATTAAAATCTTAACAACAGCAGTTTAATTTTTTTTTTTCTTTTAATTTTTGCACAGTGGTAATGAAACAATTTTCTTCTTATTAACACTTTTTTTTTTTTTAATTCTAAACACAATAATTATAAATTTATTAATTTATTAATTACATAAAAAAAAATATTTGAAATTGAAACTAAATCACAATTAAAAATAATAAAAACACAAAACAGGGAATTTTTGTTTTTTTTTTCTAATTAAAACATTTGAGATGGTAAATTAATTAGAAAAACAAAATAATTTAATATTTTTTTTTTTATTATTTTAAATAAATTTTTAATAAATTTTTTTTTTTATTTCTTTTCTTAAAAAACAAATTTGTTCCTTCGATTAAATATTTCATACTGTACATGCAATGTGTGTTAAATTTTATTTTATATTTTTTTTTTTTTTTTCAAATATTATTTTTCTACTTTGTGCGGTTGTCGTTTGTATGTATATAGCGTACGTATTTTTATATACGTTTATGTGTAGAAAAGATTATGTTAGGAAAATAAAAATATAAATAATAATAATAACAAAACAAAATAAGAGAATATATGAAAAAAAAATAAATTCTTTTATACAAATACAGCGTTAAAAAAAAAAAAAAAAAAAAAACAGAAAACGTTACGAGTTGTATAGAGAAGTGAAAATAAAATTATAAATAAATAAAAAGAAAAGAAAAACATAAATTTTTTTTTTTTTTTAATTTAATATGAAACTACAAATGCAATAGACAACACAGTATAACAAATTATAATAAAGGCGACTTAATTAAGTCCAGTGTATGTGTGTAGAAATACAAAAAAATAAATAAATAAAAATTCTTTTTCACACATAATTTCATTAAGAAAATTAATAAAAAAAAAAAATAACCAACACAAAGCGATTATAATTATATTTAATTAATATTTTTAATGAAAAATAATTAATTAATTATCTAATTAATTAAGAAAGAATGCAAAAATATATTTTAAGTACAAATAAATTAATTTTTAATCAGTTTTTAGTAATTTTTCTTAATTTTTTTATATTATTTAATTTAATTTACAGTAAAAAATACATATAAAAGCACATTTTTATTAATAAATCATGACATATGACATGATTTATACCTTTATCGATAAACAAAATACAAAAAACAAAAATATTTACAATTCTGATACAAGTGGAGGCGCCCAATACAATAGAAATAATTTTTTTTTTTTTTGCAATAAACGCAGTGATATTTTTTAATGCAGTAAACAAAGAAAAACAATTTTTTTTTAAAAAATATTTAATCTAATCTTTAAGTGGATTAAATTTGTTCAAAAAAATTTTTTATTTTCGATTAAAAATGAATTTTTAAACGTTTTGTATCTTTTGTTTTGTATTTTTTGAGGGCCTTACCTAAAGAATAATTGTTTTACAATGTTTAATCCATAAATTATTATTTTTTCATACATTTTAAAGTACATTTTCTACAAGCTTTGCATTGTTTTGTCACAGTTTTCTACAAAAATACAATATTAACCTTGTTTATCTACAGTAAATTTAAAAATAAAAAAATATTAATAATAATAGATATTATATGTATATATATAGATGTTGAAAACATATTTATTTATATTATTTTTACTTATTATTATTATTATTAAATTTATTTTTTTTTTTTTCTTTATTCTTTTCAACAGTTAAGTGATAACGAGAAATGTACATAAATTTCGTTTGTGCCAATTTATATTATTATTATTTCTACAATACATATCCATGTTTATATAAATTAGGTTTATTAATTTTATTCAATGAAAATAATATTACAATTATTTAATAATTAACATAAAACAGTGATTTTTATGTAATTTTCTTATACACAAATTTCTTAATCTTACAGTTAAGACATAAACCAGCAGTTAGTTAACCAGAGGAAAATAAATTTCTCTAAAACAGCAACAGCGCTATTGTTTTGATTAATTACTGTCGCTGCTTAATTAAATTTATGAGGGTAAAAATCATGGTAGGCGGTTAATTTATTAAAAAAAAATTTTTTTTTTTTGTTAACCCATTCAACTGTCAATATTAGATTTGTTTTCGATTTTTTTTTTTTTATAAATACATAATTTTTATGTCAATAATTTGAATTATTTGTTAACAGTTTTTAAGTAAATATTATTATTAATTATGGAGTTTAATGAAGAGACAGTTACGAAGGCATTAAATTTAATGAATGATTATGATAAATATTGTAAGATAGCTTTAAATACAAAAGATTACATTAAAACACCAGAAGAATTTATTAAACAAAATGTTTGTGATCAAGTAAGGCAGTTCAGGTGTCCTGAAATTCATTGATTTTAGTACTTAAAATCTGTTTTAATCGATTAAATAATTTTGTTTTTATTTCAGAATATCTTTGTAGATAATATAAATGAAAATTATGTCGAGCTTTTTCTAAAAGTTTATTCAAATAAACAATTTTTATTATTGATAATTGAACATGGAAAACTTCCGAATAATAATATTTTATTAAGTATAATTAATATTTTCATTTAAATTAACCTATTTACGGTGCATATTTACGGTTCGTGATAATCTATATTAAAACACAGCAACAATAAAAATATGTATCGTAAAGGGTTAATAAAAAAAAATAGAGAAATTAATCCTCTACAGACATCTTTAATGATTAGAATTTCTAAATCTGATTTAGTCCTTTTATATATTTTACTATTTAGTTTAACAAAGAAAATGAGTGGAATTTTTATACAAATAATAAAAAAATTTCTAAAGCCAAAGACCCAGGGAAGTCTTTTATTATTATTTAAGCAGAGGAATTTTTTAACAATTTTATCAATGAAAGGTGCACAAGTTTATGACATACATTATGTGACTGATGTTATTATTGTTGCGGCTAAGGAACGTTTAATGCTGGTAAAAATTCTTACAGATTATTTATCTAGTCTCTGGTTTATGTTTCGCCTTTTTTTTTTTGTAATTAATTAATTAATTTTTATTATTATTATAAACTGTTTTATATTGTATCGAAGGCAATGAATTAATTTTTTTATTATTTAGTAATATTATTGGATTGAGTTCAAGGCTTTGTAATATATGAGTTTAGTCTTTGTTTTGTATTATTTTCTGTTGTTAAATTAAACAAATGTTTTGTAATTACAGTTTATTACTGGCATATAAGGCGTGGTTTTTTCGTACATAACGATTTTTTACATTAGATAGCTTAATAATCTTTATTATTTCATAGAATAAAAGAGCTCGCCAAGCAACATAAACAAACACAGCGTCCGGATATAATTTTATTATTATTCTTTTCTGCAAAGATTTATCTTTTCTCTACTTTGCTAAATGAATTGAGAAAAGAAATGAAAAGAAAAACATTTCTTAATTACAAAAATCAACGACAATAAACTAAATGATTAGCAAAACGATTAGCAATAGCAACAGCTTTTAGGCAAACATAAATCAACGTATCGTGTTTAAATGATTAGCTAAAGTCACGCTATTTATGCATTAAGTTTTTTTTTTTTTTTTATTTACTTTTCCCTGTTTAACAATTTATTTCCTTGCATCAAATATATATCAGATTCATGACCTACATCAAATACTAAAGAAATATTATCATGATAAGAAAATGGAAAAGAAAATTCCATTAACACAACCAGCTGAACCGAATTTTTATAAAGCTATACCAAAAGTACCAATGAGTGAGTAACTTTAAAATTGTTTTTTTCCCAGTGTTTTAATAAAAAAAAATTCCAATTTAGATACCAGCAGCAAAGTTTCTGTTAATGAAACAAAATCAGTTAGATCAATTGTAAAAAGTCGTAAAATTATCGACGATAATGATGTTATAAAAGCGAATTTACTTAATGAAAAGGCAAAAAATCAAGTTTCCAGCATGCATTTATTAGAGACAAATAAAAAACTGAATTTAAATTGTGCAAATACAAAAAAATCGGAAAAATATATAAAATTGGTGGAGAATATAAAGAAGGAGCGTAATGATGAAATAATAAAAAGCAAATTTAATATGAAATCGATAAAAAATGAGTTTGTAACAATTTTTTATTAATTACCGTGATATAATTGTCCACCGTTGACTATTTATAACTTATAGAAAAAAACAAACACCCTGATATAACACCCTTTGCATTGATTTAATTATTTAATAATTTCCCTTGTTTCAGTTATTCAAACTCATCATCGACAACAACGATTAAGAAAAATATGGCAACGGTATTACGTGATGGTGCCAGAGTTAATAAAAATTTAAAAGTTGCGTCAAAAATAATAATTGATCTGTGTGCAGGATGTATGGATCCGTTGGTGATTGATACGCTAATGAATGAAACACGTGAACAGCGACAAGAGTATGAATTGCAAGAAATTGAAAGAAAACATCTGTTGGGCTTACTGAGTATGGAGGATGCAAAATTAGCAAAAATAACATTAAAGAAACTGAATCAAGATAATGCATTATTGGTGAAGCAGGAAAGTTATGAATTGGAGCGTCAATTGGGTATTTTGCGACAGGAGGAAGAGATGAAGATAAAACTTTTAGTACAACAGAATCAATGTTTAATCGAGAATGTACGTCAGGCACAAAAGAATGTTTTGAAATCAAAGCGTAAAAAGGCGAAAATAATCGCAAACGAATCAAAAATTATGCACCAAAAGATAATCGAACAACGTCGCCAGGAATTAGAGCAAAAAATCGAATTAATCCGTCAAATTCGTTTATTAGAGCAATTGAATCGTGATAAAGAGTCAAATAAACAGACAAAAACTCTTGATAAAAATCAATTACTACCCGGCTGTAAATTTATGTATGAAATGTCCTTGGATCAATTAAAAGATAATTTAATGACATTACGCATGAATCTGGAGAAACAAATTGAGAAACGACGCACCGAAATCAAAAGTGAACACGATCGTCAGAAGACGTTATATAATAATACGTTGAGTTTGATCGAGAATCATAAGAATACAAAAAAATTGGATAGTGGTAAAGTTGGTAAAGTGGCTAAACAATTAATTATAACTCCTGATATAATAGAATTGCGTAAAAAATTAGAAAAAAAACGTAGTGTCTTGAATAAAATGGAATTTTGTGGTTGCGATGATTAATTAATTAAACGAAGAATTCTGTTGTTGTTATTGTTGTTGTTGATGAACATCTTTTGCTACTTTATATTCAATTAAATAATTTAATAAACTTAATAAATCTTTTATTTGCTCATTTATATTGAAATATTTATTATTAATAACATTATCATGATAATGAGGAGAAAAAAGAAGAAAACCGCCACCACCATCACCAACACCATCATCACCAGCAGAACCAGCATTAATGTTGAATTTTGTTTGCGTCTTAATTTGTCGCTTTTTTCTTTTTTTTTTTTTTTTTTGTATAATACCCACTTGGTAATTGATTAATTTATAACAAAAAAAAAAAAAAAAAAATTATATTTATTTATCAAAATTAATTTAAATTATTTTTTAAAAACTTTTTTATATTTTTTCCACTTGTATTCAAAAAAAAAATGAGTAAGGTGTCGTTGTGGCAACGTTGTATATTTTTTTTTTATTATTAAATCTTTCTTAAGCAGGGAGTGCACATGTACATTGTAAACTTGGGAACCTATCACTTATTACTTGAATCTTTACAAGTAGCTTTATAAATTTATTACAGTAAATCCAATGACTGCAATTTTCCCTTTACAACCAAAAGGTGTGGTTCTTCATCCCTACAATTTTAGCATTAAAATTATTTTTAAGAAGCTTTAATCGTTCTGAAATCGGAGATAAGTTGTAATTACGTCATTATTAATGGAATTTATTGAAAAAAATCAAATAGTTTAATCGCTAAGACACTAAAACACAAGAAGATTCCAACGAATTTTCCTTATAAATTCGTTATAAAAAAGTTTTGACATTTCAATTAGGGGAATTCCCACCATACAGTTTCTACCAGTTTAAACTTAAACTCTTTAAAAATACAAAAAAAAAAAAAAAGAAACTCATGTTAACTCATCATAAGAATTATTATTTTTATATAATTCCCTGATAACTATACTAATTATGTAAATAACAAAATGAAAATATGATAAAAATGACTAATTAAATAAAATTATTTAATCAAATAGACGTTAACGTATAAGAAAAAAAAAAGAAACTCGTGATAACTAGTTTCGTCATTAATATTTATTTAAATAATTTAATGCGATCATAGCAGCAGTAGCAGCAGCAGCAGCATCTATAATTAGTTCAAAGTAAAAAAAAAAAAATATTTTTTTTTATTCAAGTAATTGATCTTTTAATTATTTATTTATCACTCTCTCTGTGTGTATGTGCGAGAGATAAACGTTTAATAAAAAAAAAAATTGATGAAACTAGAAACGTTTATTTAATAATAAAAAAAAAAATTCTCTGTGCGTTTATCTGGCTTAAAAATGTAACTTTTGAAACGATGAAAAATACGTGGAACTTCCCTGCTTAACGTCTTAATGCACCTGCACTTTGGCTTTATAAATTATCGTTGTGTCACCGCATAAACCTAAAAAATACCCAACGTATATTTATTAAAGAATTAATCTGTAAAAAAAAAAATAAAAAAATTTCTAATCTTTCTACTTTAGATAAGAAAAACGTTTTTGTGTCGAACTTCGTTTCTACGTTTATTTGTTGATGTGAAAATGTCAGCGAAACGTTGCTTTGATTACGACAAGCCAATTGTTTGCTACAATAATAAAAGTTTAATCCGGAATGAGTCGTTGTACAATGAAAAACGTGAAAATGCATTAAGTGGTCAAGTAATAGAGGAGATAATTGTGGGGAAAAAATCTGCACAGGCATGGGAAATGCAAGCGAATGATTTGTGCCGTGTGAGCCTCCTGGATGGGTCTCAGGTTTAAAGTTTTTCTTTTTTTTTTTTTGGTGAAAATATTCGACTGAATTTTGTGGTTTGTACATAGGTGGGAGATTTAAACTTTTGGAATTTACACAACACTGACGAGCATTTTTATTCTGGAAAGACTAGACAGCTGCACTCATCCCATTTGAAAGTTTATGATCATCTCTGGAGTTGTTTGCCGTACCTAAACAAAATGGCAACGTTTGTCTGTGATTCGTTAAGTGACTACGGAATTGATAGGGATGGTGGTTCCTTACACGATGTCATCGGAACCAGATGCGATCAGTACACGTACAGATTAATCTCGGGAGAAGATTCTCAGGATAGCTGTCACTCTTATTTAACGAACGCAATCAAGAAATTTAATTTAACAGAGAAAAATGTTCACGATGTGTGGAACATTTTCATGCTGACGGGATTCACCAGGGTACGAGCTTTAATCTAAAAAAAAAAAAATGTTTTTTTAATAAAATATCTATGTTCTTAGGACACAAATCAATACTTTTGTAAACCGAGTCCGGCCAGAAAGGGTGATTTTATTGAATTCATCGCTGATATGGACTTGCTTGTTGCTTTAAGTGCATGTCCGCAAGGTACTTAAAAATAAAAAAGATTGAAAGATTGAAATGATTTTTTTTTCTTTTTTTTTCTAAGGTGATGTCTCAATTCAGTGCGGAGAAAAAGTGCCGGATGAAAAATGCCACCGCCTCGGTGTAAAAATATTTCGAACGAGCAAAAAATAATTTTCTTAAATTAAAAAAAATATTTAGAAACGACCGTGACAGGACTCGAACCTGCAATCTTCGGATTCGAAGTCCGACGCCTTATCCATTAGGCCACACGGTCTTGTTGTTTACCCTTAAACATTTCTTTCTTTTATTACAAATTTCATCCCTATAATTTTCACCATTAAATCAATATTGATAAGTGGTGAATATAAGTAATGACAACAACCAATATTAATTCACTTTCAATGCATTTGCTTGTCAAGGTGTTTGATAATGCTCTAGTTAAGTAACAAACCATTTTAATTTTTGTGTAGAATTTGTAGAACATGCCCGGCCAAATTTCTGACCATTTATAAAAAAAAAAAATCAAAAGACAAAAAAAAAATTTTTGACAGCTAATTACAACGCGACTGCCAACATGACAAAAATTTTTGGTAACAAAAATATTTTTAAAAGATTTGACAGCTTGAAATAGAAAAAAAAAATTTCTTTTTTTTTTTTTATTATTTTTATTTTCATCAAACGTGTAATAAAAAAAGTTTTAATTTAAAAATAAAAAAGAAATTAATTTTCCCACCTTGAATTAAATTTATTTATTTGTGCTATTTGAATGGTTGAATGAATTTGTTTTAATTTGAAATTTTTTGGTTTTTCGCTAAATAATTTTATGATAAAATGGCATCACGCGGAGGACCTATGATCTCTGGAACTGATGGGGCTGATTTTCAGCATAGACAACGTGTTGCTGCACATTATCAATTAAGGTAAATTCGGTTTGGTTTTCTTTTCTGTTTTATTGTTTTAATTAATATTACCTGGCATATTGCCAATATTAATTGATTTCACTAATTCTAATCATTTCTTATCAATAAATTATTTTGTTTTTTTGTTTTCTTCTATTTTTAGTGCACTGTGTAAATCACGGCTTAAACATTGTATTTTTTTTCATTATTTATTATTTTTTGCAATGTTAGCAAAATTAACATCAGATATATTGGACCGTTTAGATATATTTGTATTAGAAATAGAGGAATTACAGGTGCCACAACCATTATGGTGGGAATATATATGGTGTACATCAATATTAATGACATTTATCGGTTTATCAGCGGCTAAAGGGAATCGTAGTCTTGATATGAAAAAATTTATGATTGGAATTATTGTTTTGGGTATTTTACCACTTGTTTATTGTATTTTTTATTATTTCCGTGATGCCATCGATTATATAACAATGGAAGAAGATGTTGATGTTGATGATACAGAAATTATTATTTGGCAGGTAAAAAAAAAAAAAAATACAGTCCATTTAGATATTAGAAATAAAAATTCCTTTAAAACTAATTTTAAAATTAATTTATTACAGGGATTACCATATGGATTATGTTGGTATGGTTTTGCATTGATTGCATTACAAGTACATGGTTTCTCATTGTATTTTGCATGGAATTTGGTGACAGCTTGGCGTTCACGGGGTGGCGTCAAAAAAGCTCAATAGAATTATTAATAATTTAATTAATTCATTTTTGTTTTTTAATTATTTATTATTTTCTTTATCGGAACGAGATGAGATAACGAATGACTAACAAATAGAAAATACAAAAAAAAAAAAAAAAAATGCTCAATTTAAATGAATTTATTTTATATATATAAACGGTGTGACACGACCTTTTCTTTTAATTATTTAATTATTTCATTTATTATATTATCCTCTATAAAATATAATTAATTTAATTAGTTTAATTTGTTAATACACACGTTGATAAAACAAAACTAAATTAATAATAATATATAATGCCGTGTGGATTCGTTTTAAAGTATGAGAAACTTCTATATTCGTTTTTTTTTTTTATTAATTTATTTTCGTTGTTAGTTTATTTATTCATTTAAAAAAAAATTAATTTAATCAAATTGTTGTTACTTAAGGGTATATTAAAGAAAACAAATATTTTTAGAGCTAAATAGAATTAGCACGTAAATCACACAGAAAGAAAAAAATTCACAATAAAATGTAATAAGAAAAGAAATGAAAAAAAATGTTTGTTGTGAGTAAATTGTGCCTAAATGTTACTTAAATTATATAAAAAATTAATAAACAAAACGGAAAATAATAATAAAAAAAAAAAAAAAGCTTTTAAAAACAGAGAGAGAGCGCGCCAAAAACCCAAATCTATTTTCCATTAATTAACGTAAATTCAGCTTCATTTATTAACATAAAAAAAAAAAATCTCACACCACCCACACATTTATTAATCACAAATTGATTTTAAATTAAAAATCAAATAACAAACACACCACTGCCTTGTATATTCATGAAATAATTAAAAGAAAGAAAAAACCAAAAAAAAAAAACGAATTTTTTTTTAATTACTTAAGAGAGAACAAAAATTTAATAAACAAACAAATTTTTATGTAAATTTTTTAAATAAAAATATAGAAATGTCTTGTCCTGTGTTGATTTAGAATAGGTTTTTGCTCGTTCGGTAATCGTTTAAAACTTTAAACAGTAATATCCTGAAGCGAATACCTCGTTAAAAACGCTTTAAACTAGTAAAAAAAAAAAAAAACTATCTAATCATTAACAAAGATTATTTCTATAATTATTATTCAGTCTGTACCTTTAATTAAAAACCTCTCTACACCTCTTAAAACAAACACCTTTACCACTAAAGTAAAGTAAAGTAAAGTCAATCAATGTTATATTAAATGTTAGAATAAAAAGAAATTTATATAAATGTTAGATGTGGAATGTTTTGTGTTTTTCTCTTCTTCTTGGTTTTTTTTTTCATTTATTTTATTTGTAATAAACGTAGAAGAAAACTGTCTAAAAAAAGCTCAACTAAAAAGCACTTGATCACCAATATTATAATGTTTACAGGTAGATTAAAAACCATTTAACTACCACGTAGTTTATGTAGGGATTAAGTGTTTGGCACAAAAGGAATGTTTTTATTAAGAGAAATTAATTTTTTTATTTTACCTATATACAGCCCTGTAGACTGTAGAAATAATAAACACAGGGGTGAAACATAAAACAATAATAATTAAGAACAGAAATATATAATCTTGTTGTATATAAATTTTATTTACTTGACTTTTTTTTTTTGTTGGATTACATTCTTCCCATTTTTTTTTGTGTTTTTATAAAAATTTATTAGAAAGTTCCTTGATCCTAATAAAAAAAAACAGCATTTTAATGTTTTACAAAACTAAATAACTAAATACGGAATAGAAGGGGATCAACGAGGGCGATGAACAAATATTTATTCTAAGAAAGAAAACAGGAAAAAAAAAAAACGGTAAAAAGCTCAGTTGTTTAAAGATACAATCAACAGGATCCGTATTCGTCCATCCACTTTTCAAAACGGACAACATCACAATCGGCAACCGTTTTTCTAGTGCGTGAGATCGCCTCCTGGAAATCTTGTGTTGTCACCGGTAGATCAACATCTTCACGGCGTATTTTCTTTATTTCTGCTGGTGTCCGTCCGGTTATTTGGCGACGCATTGCCATCATTGCTGCATCACTGTGAAGAGTTTTTTTTTTTTTTTATTATTATTATTATTACAGTTTGTTGTACAGAAAAAAAGGAAAAAACCATTTTTACAACTCACCGACAAACATTACTGATATCAGACCCGGTATAACCTTTTAACTCTTCAGCGATTATATTTGTGTCTAAAGTTGTTGACATGCTAACCCCTTTTAAGCATAAATTTATTAATGCTGATCGAGTTTCATCTGGAAAATAACAGAAAATTTGGTTTAATGAAGGGTTATGGAAGTGTTCGTTTTGTATTACCATTTGGAAGTCCAATGTAAACACGTTTTTCGAAACGACGACGAAACGCTTCATCAATATCCCATGGATGATTTGTTGCTGCTAGCACCATTATTATCTTATCATCATTGCTGGAAGATTTAATTATAGGAATCATGAGAAAGAAAAAAAAAAAATTAAAATCCTGAAAACTTACTGTGCAGCATTAAGACCATCCATTTGTATTAAAAGTTCCGCTTTAAATCGTCTGCTAGCTTCATGTTCTGAGTCACTGCCACGCGATGCACACAACGAATCAATCTCATCAATAAAAATTGTGCTAGGTGCATGAAAACGTGCCATATCGAATAATAACCGAACTAATTTTTCACTTTCACCACGATACTTGGATGTCAGTGTACTGGAAGATACATTGAAAAATGTGGTTCCACATTCGGTTGCGACAGCCTTAGCTAATAACGTTTTTCCGGTTCCTGGTGGCCCAACCATTAAAACGCCCTAATTCATAAACCAAAGTTAGTTTGTTACAGGGAAATATAGAATTTTTTTTTTATCTAACCTTCCATGGACGACGAATACCACGGAAAAAGTCTGGCATAATAATTGGTAACACGACAGCTTCCTGTAATATTGATTTAGCTTCGGTTAGTCCAGCAACATCATTCCATTGTATATTTGGATGCCGTTGTAAAATATCCTTTTCCAAGGTATCCACCAAGTGGCTTTCGTACCCTGATGAATTAAACATTTTCTGTTTGATTGGTGATGAGTTCTTCGGTGAACTGTTTTGTGTAGAATTTTCCTCAATTGATGTACCCTCTTGATCGTCAGATGCACACGCTTCCTCCGAAGATGATTTCTTTGGTTTTTCTTTTGATTTTAATTGTGTTTGGAACTGTTGGATCGAGTACAAGAAACTTTAATACCGAGAATTTACCTTAAAAAATTTATTTTTGTCACCTTTCTAGCTCGCATACGTTCGACAGAACGACTCTTTCTTGCCGTTGACACTAATTTACTGCTTCGACCACGCTTTTCACCGGTCGCCGTCGAAAAGCCAACATGTGCCGAATGTTGGCCATTAGTATGATGATTTATCGATGGTAATGTCGGCTGAATTTCTGGGTCACGTCGCCTTAACGAGGATATCCATCGTGAATCTGTTGGATTTGTTAGTTGTGGTGCAGCTGATGTTGTCGTTAAATTATGCGGCTGATGTTGTGGTCGGGGTGTCGGAGGAACTTCTAAGGGAAGTGTTAAAAAAAAAGAAAAGAAAAAACACAAAAACCCACCCTCATCAATATTTAAATTTTCTTCATTAAAAAAAAGAAAATAAAACGCCGAAAACAAATGGAAAAAACTTTGTTATGATTTAAAGATTATGACTAAGGAGGGTTCTTAAGCCTGTATTTGGTGTGATTTAAAAAAAAAAACAAAAAAAAACTTTCCCAAAAGGCCGGTTGGCATTTAATAATGAAATAAATAAATAATTAACTAAATAAAAATTAACAGAACGACTTATGACAGCAAAATATAAATTAGATTGCGTTCAATCACGTACTTATCGTAAAAAAAAAAACACCGAAAAGAAATGAAATGAAATGAAAAGATTTTGAATGTAGGACACACCGAAGAAAAAAAAAAAACACGCGATTAAGTTATTTAAAAATAATTAAAAGATTTATTTACAAGAAACGAGTACGCTGTCCCTAATTGGTTTTTTATTGCTTCTATTACACAAAATAGGGCGCTTGAAACACTTAATTAAGAATTCAGACATTTTTTACTGGAAAGATTTGCCTAAATGATCTGATTACGACTAGATGCTTAAAAGTTTTTGTACCTTGTGTAGGAATTTTTGTTGTCTTTTGTAAATTAATACGAATGCCACTGTTCAGGTTTCCTGCTTGATGAACATTCGGCGTTGAACCACTGCTATTACCCGTTGCGGCGGCCGCAGCAGCTGCAGCCCTTTTAAAATTCATCGAGGAATTCCTTGACTGACGGTGTGTTGTCGTTATTTTCGTAAAGGCAAACGGTGGAAAATTATCCAAAATTAACGAATCCATCATACGTGCCATTTGCTGTAATCCTGTCGAACTTTGCTGTGTGCTGTAATGAAATAAAAAAACCTTCGAATTAATTTAAAAATCTAAAATGTGAATAATTAACGGTCACTTCCGAGGACATTCAATCAGTTAGAAAATAAATTTGCGAAAATGGTAAAAGAAAAACAGAGTTAAATGTGTTCTATGGGTGATATTACTCATCCCTGCTGTAAAAGCTTTCAAATAGAAAGTTTATGCTGGACAAACAAAAAAAACAAAAAAAACAAATTTTAAAGAAAAAAAATGAAATTTTCTGAAAATGTCTAGGAAAATCGATTTATTTATTTTATTTCGTTATTATCAGTGAAGTACATTACCCTCTCGTTTATATAATGTTTTCGTTTTGTTATTCTCGTGTTACAGACGCGACCAGAGGCCATGACCGCTACTACCACCAACAATAATTTTATTTTCTTTTCTATTTTTTTTTTTTTTTTTGTTGTTTGCTATTTTATATCGTTTTTAATGAACAGCAAACTACAAAAGAAAATGTAGAAAAAAAAAAAGCAATAGGAAAAAAACATTAAATCCGGCAACATTTGTTTCGAATAATTTATTTGTTGAATAATAAAAAGAAAATTTTCTTTTCTGAAGGAAGAAAAACACGCGAAAACTAAGCCCCCAACCAACCAAAAAAAAAAAAACAAATATGTATGGATTTAGGCGAAAAAAGAATTTTCTTCATTTCTTTTCTTTTCTTTTCTTTTCGTATTCTTGACCATATTGAGTGGATTTTTTATTAGAAGTTTGGTTGTTTTTTTTTTTATTATTTTTATTATTATAATGATTAATAATATGATAAGCGATTAAATTAATTTATAAAAATGTAAAATAAATAAAAAATAAATTTTTTTTGACCGAAATACAGATTTTATGCGTGATTTTTATTTTGTATTTGCTGATTTGCGTCATGTTTTTAAACGGACTTATTTAAATATTTATTTATTATAAAAATAAGTCAGGTTATTGTTTAATTCATAAATAGAAAAAAAATAAAAATTTATATTTGGCATTGCATGTTGCATTGACATTAGATAAACATTTAAAAAGCCAATTGTTAGACAGTTAATATTGAAGGTAAAAATGTGTATGCTGTCGTTGAATCAGACAACAACAAAAAAAAAAATTAACATTTTACTGGTGACATTCAATGTTTAGGGCTTTAAACATTGAATTTTAAATAATCAAAACGTTTTTCAATAGTAATTAAGTGATAATACGATCACGACAATATGTTACATGAGAATAAAGTTGATTCAAAATGCTTTTACTCGCTAAAAGAAATTTTAATCAAAACTTAGTACCTCAAGAAAGAAATTTTTTATTAAAGAAAAATAAAATTTTCACCATAAAGCAAAGAAAATTACTGATTACTGAGTAAACAAACTTAATTAGCCATAATTTAACTATTTAACTCTACAAACCCCCCTTTTATCTTAATAAACATAAGTAGAAAACAATAAAAAAAAATAGTCAGAAACGTTTATTTTGGTGATAAATAACATTTTTGATAGTATAAATATCATCTTTAATCAAACTAAGTGTATCAACAAACGAAAAAGTAGAGAAAAAACTCAAATACGGAAGTTTGGAAGATAAGAAAAAAAATTGGAAAGAGTACGTATCCAAATGAATAATAAATAAGTTTTTACGTAGATTACAATTTTATGGTGAATAGAAAAATAGACAAACAGGATAAATTGTTTTCCAACATTAATAAAATGTGACATCTGTAAGGGATTAAAAGTTTTAGCAAAAATATTTCGAACAAACAACTAATGATGATTATGAAGTTTTTTTTGCCTATATTTTTCACCGAAGTTTTATTAAAGTTTTTCCCATATTGTTGTTGCTGTATATTGATGTGATTTCATTTATTTATTTTTATTACGTGAAAAACCAGAAGGAAAAGCCTTTGATTAGTGGAAAAAAACAAAGTTTTATACAAAAGAAAAAATTCATTTAATTCGTGTAATTAAGGTCATTTCTTTTATATGTTTATTCGAAATGTTACACAATTGGGACACGACCTCAATTTATATATTAAATAATTTTTTTTTGAAAATAAGTGTGGTAAATAATTTTAATTAATTTAATTAACCATTTAAAACACGGTTAAAAGGTAGAAAATGTTAAATAATTTCGCCGAAAGTTAGACTATTTTATAATAAAGTTTTAACCAAATTTACCATTGATGTAAATCCCATAGTGAATGGTAGGGTGTATGACGGAATGAGGGTACAATTGGTACAGAGACTTCATATTCAACATGTACATCCGATGTGGTTGGAGGTGGCGGTGGTAGTGGTTGTACTATTTTATCCAAATGTGGATTAGAATTTGATACATTTCGCATCATTTTATAGCCACTTCCATTTTGATTTTGATTATATTGTGATTGCTGATGGTTTTGCTGTTGATATTGATGCTGTTGCTGTTGTGATTGTTGATATTGTTGATTATGGTGTGATTGATGATTATAAAACATTATTATTAAAAATTGAAAACAAACAAACTATTTGAGCAAAATATTAGAACTGCATAACACTTGGGAAAAAAAAAAACACTTTTCTGTAAATTAGCCACAAAGTGACCACAATAATGTGGGTTCCACTTGTAGTTACCCGGTTAAAAACGCAACAATTTCTTTAATAACAACCGTCACAATACAAAGTCAGAGAAAGACTATTTTGTGGACACTGTATCGTGTAATATTGTCGCGTTCCCCAAAGTGTGATTTAATCCAAAAAAAAAAAAAAAACCATTGGTCAGTCAGCTTATTTCTTTTGTATTTAGAATTTTAGGGGTGGTAAAAATATATTTTTATTTTTTTTTTTTATATGAGTCGACTCCAAAATTACACAAAAACAATAACACTTGGGGAAATATTGATTAACGAAAGGGGAAGAAATTGTTTCACTTTATTAAAACACATAAATTCGTTAGACTTAACTGGACGTGACTGGACTGGTCTTGACGTTGATTATATGCTTTCAATTAAAAAAAAAAAGAAGAAAAAACACAGGTGGGTATTAAATAAAATTTCTAGCAAAAAAATAGAAAATTACTTGAATTTCCCCAATTGATAAAAATACACTTTTAAGGGTAACTGACCGTTGTTGCGTTTTTTTTTTTTTTTTTTTTTGTTAAGTAATCGAAACTTTTTATTTTTGTTTTATTGAATAACAATAAAAAAAATTATTAAACGTCTACAGGAGGTTCTGAAGATTAAAAATTTATTTATTTTTCACAATAATTCTTCCTTAATGCATTTGGAAATGAATTTTAAATCCTTGTACCGTCAATAAGTGTTTTTACCACAGTACTTTAATCAAATTAAAATTCTTAATCAGCTCATGGTCATGAAATGATGTGGGCTTATTATGTTCTTCACATTAGTTTAGGGTTTTAGGTGATAATAAATTATTAAAAAATCATTACAGTGGACTGCTCATAAAAAATATCCTGCAATTTGGGTTTTTAGCTAAATGCCACAAGCAAAGTGTTTTTGTTTTGGTTAAACACCATCGTTAATGCACTGTAATCGTGAAAATGTTAATGTGGGCCATCCACATATAATTAAAAATAATTGATTTTATTGAAAAAAAAAAATAATAATAATAATAATAAAAATAGATTAAAGTGAACCGAAAACAAATCAATAATCAGAAAATAATTAAAGTAAAGTAAAACCAATGTAAAACTAGAGCATGAATAATGAAAAATTTAACGAAACATTTGGGTCATTAAATATTATTTAAAAATGATTTCACTTACGTTTCAACAATTGGTAAAAATGATGTTGTCGAATCTAATGTCCTTATTGTTGTATTACCGCGAATAATTATTTTTTCGCGTGTCACACGACGATATGTTTCATCACTACGCATTTTTCTTTGCAAAAAAAAGAAAAATTATCACACACACAAAAAAAAAAAAATAATAATTAATTAAACACAGAAAAAGCACTTTGATAAAAGCAAATTAAATTCCTAAAGCACAAAATTAAAGGAATGGAACAAACAAACCAACAAACAAAAAACAAAAAATGAGAAATTTATCCAACAGAACACATCAGACAAGTAATGATGCGAAATGGCAGGAAGAAATTTTTCTTTTTTTTTTTTTATTCAATCGAGACGATAAAGGTTTTACAGCATCTATACAAACATGCGCACTTGTATCGTGTTTTTTTTTTTTGCTTTTCTTTATTATCTCACACACAAACAAAAAGTCCTTTTTAAATGAAAAGAAAAAAAAAAAGGATTTTTTTTAATGAGTCTGTAGCCTCAACATACACTCAAAATACGTTTTTAATAAGTCTATAGTCTCAGTCTGATAAATACGGAAGTTAACACTAAACTAAAAACAACAAAAAAAAAATTTTTTATTTCTAATATATTTTGTCTGGTCATTTTCGATGGTGGGTTAATAAGCAAACATTTATCCACCCTATTGAAAGGTAGTAAATGCGCTAGAAAGTAGCTGGTGGTAGTAGACAGGCAGGCGATTTTAATAAACAAAAACATTTTTTTTTTTTTATTTTATTCATAATAAGCAATGAAAATGCAGTCGCAACTGTAATTATGTTGGTAATTTTATTGTTGGTCATTTTTCCATCACCCCATTTACATAAATATGTTTTATATACAAAATCCATAACTAATTTTCACCCTAGTTTGTTTTTAACATTGCATGGAAAAATGTTTTTTTTTTTTTTTTTTATATATTTTGAATGTTTGGTGTAAGCTTTTGGTGGTGATGGTGGTTTAAAAGCTTTTTTTGTTTGTTTAATAACATTTTTTATAAAAGTGACATGATAGACATACGTTTATTTAGTTTTTACTAAATATAACTGTTCGTAAATTATCTTTTAGGCTTGTTTTATCAGCTTAAAGTTCGCTTTAAGCTGCTTTAAAGCTTTCAGATGTAATAAATGATAAGGAAAAATTACTCGAAAATGACCTAAATATTAAAATAAAAATACTAAGCTTATTTTTACCCTTTGCTTATAGCATCGCATCCGGTCAACCTAATTAATTAATTCGAATTTTTACAAGGATTATAAAACAAAAAAGGAAAAAACATAAAGCTACGGATCGTTAAATAAATTTTATTTTATTGCATTAAATAATTTAATTTTATTTTATTTTTATAAAAACTTTATTTCCATTTATAATTAATTATTTAATTTACTTTTTAAATACTGTAAAAGGTCTCGCTTTCCAGGTGAATTAGCAAAGCCTTGAAGATAATTTGCCTGCAGACCGGAATCAATTAATTCACCATTTTTACAGCCCTCATCCCAGACGTTTAAACATTTTACAGCACCAGAACGTTTACCTGGATTTCCAGCACCATCTAAATAGTCTTTATCCATTCCAGAACCGGTTAATCCACCATTTGAACAGCCTTCATCCCATAAGTTAATACAACGAGTTTGTCGTTGTATTGTCTCGCCGGCCGCATCCTCTTTTGCTAAGCGATACAAATAATTATAAAATTTCATTACATCGGAATTAAGAGATGGATCGTAGCCACGATAATTATTAATTCCATTAAAATTTTCTGCCCATATTAATGGTGTCAGAAGTAAACAAAATGCAATTACTTTTCCAATCATTTTTCACTTTTTTTTTTTTCTTTCAAAATTTAAACTTTTTCTATTCCAATTGCCTTGATGGTGTTATCACTGAACTAATGTAGTTCGTTGAGTCTTGAACGCGTTTATATACCTTAGACCGATTGGAAAATTATTTTATTATCAAGTGTTATTGTAATGATTAAGCGGAAAATATCATATCTTTGCCATCTGGTCAATATTTAATTAATTACAGTAGATAAAGCAGTAAATTATTATGGGGGTGTGATTAAAGTGGATAATTAATAGCCGGATATACTTCGACGACCACCGATATCACTGTGTTTGATTTATTAACTTTTATTTGATTGAATATAATTTAATTAAAAAAGCGAAACACATTATTGTTTATTCCAATTAAATTTTTTAAACTTTATTTAACAAAAAAAATTATTTTTTTTATTGAAGTGTTTTTTGTTGGTTTATGTGTGAAAAATTACAAATACATATTGCCAATAAAATTGATAACAATATATAACAAACGAATATAAAATGATTTTATTTAATATAATCTTTTTAATATGCGACGATAATCCTTTTCCACATCATTGTATTCCGTTTTTAATTGTTCGATACGTTCCTGTATTGATGGTATTGCCGCCAATGCTGCTGTTACATCAACGCCCACCTTTTTTAATTTCATTAAATCAGTACGTTCACGATTATGCACCAGATTTAAACGTTTCTTTATTTCCAAACGATAATTCTTATAATCCTCATCATTATTTATGTTTAAATTTTTAAATTTTATTATTTCATATACTTTGCGACATTGCTTTGAGTTTATCTGGTGTCAATAGAAAAAGAAAAATTAATCGGATTGTAGTTAAGTAAAGGAAAAAAAAAAAGAGACAATTTTTATTGTGGGGATTAGACAAACCTTTCCTTTTGCTTTGGCTTCTTTGATCATGTCCTCATTAAAACCTTTACGTAGATTTTCAACTGAGAATGAGTCGAGGTCTTGACATAATTGAACATCTAAATAGCTGCGAATTCTTTGCAATTCATCAGACGGATCCTCGTAAGAGGTATCCACTACGGTTTTATCTTGTTTAAATATATTATTAAAGGATTCAAGCAGTTTTGTTGCGATTCCCATTTTTTGAAATGGCGGCAATACTAATACTTGGCTAATTCTTGGCCGCACATGTTGTGGATACGCATAATACCGATAAATCGAAATATATCCTGCTGTAGCATATAACGTTTTACCTTCACTGGTTGTATATTTTTCATAGCTGAAATATAATAAAATGTGATGTCAAGACAGAGAATTGAATTAACAGAATAACAGGGATAAAATACCATATCAGGAATAACCACTTTGTATCTTCATTATCGATGTAACTCGCCGCATAGATAAACCATTTAATAAAACTTTGTAAACGCTCATGATAACCTAGAAACTCAGGTATCGTAAAGTCGCATTGATATATTTCGAATGTACGTTTTGTATTTGGTGCATCATCTACAATTGAACACGGAAAATAAATTACGGTTTATGAATTTCAAAATTACAAAAAAATCTAACCTTTTGTAATGTCAAACGATACTAATTTCTCGCCAAATGGATGAAAATTATCTTGTGTGTCTAATGTCTTTATAAAATCATTAATATTTCTAAAACAATTTTCTGGCAATTCGTTGTTCACTTGTGTTAATACATCGTCAGCTTTAATTGACGGTAAACTAAGATTGTCAACATGATCACTGTACTTTAAACCAAAATATATATGCAAAGGACCAGCTGTGTAATATATACGTATTTTTAAATTCTTAAAACCAAATATATTCTCAGTGTCACCAAATATTTGGTATGCCATTTCCGGATGAAACACTTTGCTGTCATCATCAATATCCGATTTATCACGTACTGAAAATTGAATTTTAAATTATAAACATAATATGTAAGTAGTAATAAATAATTAACCTACTTAATTTAAACTCTACTGCTGTAATTGCATTTGAAACAAAGTGAAGCAAATCAGCAGGATAATTAACCATTGCCATTTTAACTAAAAAAGATTTTTTTTTTTTTAATAAATCACAAAAAGAGCGCCAATTAAGTATAACCTTAAAATCATAAAAAAATCAAGTAAATAAATAAAATAAATTCAAACTACATACCATTTACAATTTGATTTATTAGTTTTAATAAAGAAAATTTATTTACTTCTTAATTAATAAATTGTGTAATTGTAAGAAATAGAAAATTCAATTTTATTGCGAGACAAATGCAGGTTTTTACTCAGTAAAGTAGTTTTGTGCCGACCGACATCAAAAAAAAAAAATTCTACACAACGCGAGTAAACACAACAAAAAATTTCGCAAATGTCAAATGAGAAAAATAAATATAAATTGGCTTCGTACTTTTGCCGGTATTATACAACCACTGTGTTGTAGAATTGTACTAGATTATTTTTTAAATTCGTTACGTTCTTTACGGCATGGAAAATTCAAATTACACAAAATGGTTATTAAAGCAGAAAAACAAATTCTATAAATAACAAGCCGACACCACAAATAATTAAATAATTTCCTTTAATTAAATTTTTGTATAATAATATCAAATAAATTTGTTTACATAATTTTATATTTGTCCACAACGATTATGTCAATCATTGTGATAACAAAAAAAAAAATAAAAACAAATCTGAAGAGTCGTTGAGAAACTTTATTTACATTTTGCGTTATTTTTACTTAATTCTGCTATCGATTATTTTATAATAAATATTATTTAAATAAATAAACATAATCTAAGTAATTAACTTTATTTTAATATTTGTGATAACAAAAAAAAATAACTATTACTGTCGTCACATTAGTTTTCTGAATATTCAATTAAGGTGCGCGATTGTTTTCTCAATTAATTTACATACTTAAAGTTTAAATCGTAAAAAACAAAAAACAAAATATTGCAAAAAGTTAATAAAATCTAAACGCTAGGTGTATTTTGTTTATGAAAAAAAAATTAAAATAATAATAAACCAACCGTATTTAAGTGTTGTTAATAAATTTCTTTCTATCTGTGGTGACTGATAACAAAAATAAAATGTTTTTTGATTAATTAGATAGTGAAAATGAAAAATAGACAAATAATTTGTGCTTTTTTTTTTTTTTTTGATAAAACAATAAAGATAATTACGAAAAGTAATTAAAAAATAAAAAAAAATCATGAAGCGTACAGTAATTTATAAAATGGAAATTGAAGGTGTATTTAGAAGTTTTCGACGGACACCAATCGATACATATATACGTAATGTATTAGGTAAATAAATAATTATTTTGCATACATTTTTTGCTTGTTATCAGATGTGAAAATAGATAAAAAAAAAAATTAATCAAAAAGTTCTGCAACACTGTAAATCGTTAATAAAATATTTCTGACACGATCATAAAAGACAAAAACTGGAGACAACATTGAACTAAAATTTTTAAGCCGGCTTGACTTAAATAAAAATGAGACAAAACCACTTAACTGGCGTCATTATAGTGCTCTCATGTGGCTTATGTATAAACAACAGGTTGCTGCTTTTATTTTTTACATACATATGTTTGAAATAGACATAAATGGGTTGTAAGCTTCAGTTAAGTCATATAACAGTGATGCCAGGTTTTGGAGTTTTATTTAACACAAAACCAATGGTTAATGTTTGTACATTTGTGTGTTTAGTCACCAGTGGGCAATAGGCAACAGAGCAATAAGCATAAAAATTTATTGTTTTCCATTTATTTTGGTTGTAAAATCATTTTTTGTTTGTGTTTTTTTCTTTTTTTTTTTTTGTATCTTACATAAAATTAAAAAATTTTGTTTTCTTATCACCTTGGTTTGTTAATTAAATAATTAATTTATGAAATAAGAGAAATAAATTTACCATAAAACGTGTTATTTTTGTGTTATACGATTAGAAATATATCGCTCACCTGTTGACTTTAATTAAATTCTTCTGTCACAGGTAACACAATGCAACGTCATAATATTGTTAATCAGTTAAACAAGGAAATAAAGCCAATTATAGAGAGAAGGGATTAAAATTTTAATTTTTGGTTTTGGTTCTTTGATTAAAGTGTTTATATTATTAATAAATCTGTGATTAAGTGTAAACAAGTTTAATAATAATAATAAAAAAAAAATGTAATAAAGTGACTTAAAAGCCGTAAGAACCGCTGCTCTCAACCGAAACGAAATATTTAATAATTTTAATTTTTTTTTAAAAAAAAAAGAAGTGTTTATGTATTTGTGAAATGTTTATTAAATTTTAATTTCCCAATTAAAACAAGAAAGCAAAAAAAAAAAAAAAATTATTATTATTGAAATGACGTTGCATTGTAACGAAAATTAATATAAAAATAAATTTTTGCGCATAAGATTAATCAACGCGTTTTTCTTAAATATTGTTTTTCGATTTTATTTCACTTAATTGTGATAGTTTTTCTGTTTTTTGTATTTTTATTACAGCTGATGAAATTTTAATTACATTATTAATATTTTATGTTGATTTATAACGAAATAATTAAAGATTAATGTGCGAATGAATAAATAGAGAAAAAGAATTAAAAAAAAAATCCACAGTAAAATGGAATAAACGAAACGAAAGGAATAATAATAAAAAAAAATTGTTTTTAATAAATAAATAATTAAAAAAAAAATAAAAATGGATAACGTATATGTTGGTAAGTAATGTGTTTATTGTTTATGCGAATTATTATTTACCATACTTAAACATAACCTCTAAACACGGAAATAAAACTGTTTTTTTTTTTTTTTGATATATTTACCTTTTATATTTGTTGTTTTTTTTATGTCATATTGGGTTGGCTTATGTTAAAACGTCATCAATGGTTGTTGTGTTTATGTTTGGATAGAAAATTTACCGGATGAATTGTTTGTTTTTTATTTTCTTTCGATTTTTAATTCTTTATCGGAATTTTTATTATTAATTTTGTAATAAAAAATGAATTGAATAAATTATTAAACATTTGTGTAATTTAATGTAAATATTTGTTTATTAATATGTTTAATTTTCTATACTTAACTTAACTTTAACTTTACTTTACTTTAAAAATCGTATTTATTCCGTTGTCTAGTTTAATTATTTTATTTTATCGAATTCTCTTTAATTTCAATTCGTTTTAATTTTATTTTTTTTTATTAATATTATTAAATTTTCTTATCTTAAGCATTTTTTTTATTTTTTATTTCTGTAATGTCGCTGTGTTTGTGTGTTGTTAAAACAATTTTTTTTTTGTATAAAATAAGTAGAAAAACAACAAAATAATCGTGATGAGAATGTTAATTAAACAAAAAGCTGGATAAAAAAAAAATATATATTGATAAAACACTTGTGTCCATGCGTGTACAGTTTACGCAAACTCCACAACTGCATTCCAATTTTTCTTGTATTTTTAATTTATGTTTTTTTTTTTTGCTTTGTTTTAAGCCAACATTATAGACATTTTGTTGATGTTGTTGTTAAGTTAGATAAAGTTCATCAAAGTAATCTAACAACTGATACGCAACTAAAATTACGTTTTTTTTTGTTTGCTAAATAAATATTGTGTAATAGTTAAGTCGGTAATATGGTTAACTTTTATTAATTATTAAGTCACTTTATTTTATAATTAATAATAATTAATGATTTAAGCTGCATAATATTTTTATTGTTTTTGACAGTGAACGCTCGATACGTTGGTGTTTTTAATTTACTTTGCCTTTTGTAATTGTTACAAGTTAATATAAACACTAAAGTTGACAATTTTAATTTTTTTTTTTTGCTAATTTTTAACTCTTATTTTTTAACTAAGCTGCGTTGACCTAATTTTTTGTTTTCTTATTAAACCAAGTTGAAGGTTTATTTACAGTAAAATAACGTTGAGTTAAAAAAAAAATAAAAATAAAAAACCCGAACGAGTTTTTAATTAAAAATGACTTAACTAAGTCATAATATTAAACATTTGTTTTAATTTATGATTAAATCTCATGCTAATAACTTTGTTAATCGAGTGTTTTAATAGTTTTTTTAATTTTATCTTTTGTAAATTACCCTCTTTAAGCTTTTTTTTTTTTACCATTTTTTTTAGGCTTAAGTCAGTTAATCAAAACAATGTAGCAATAAAAGATAGAACTTTAACACTTAGAATTTAGTCATTAATTGGGGTTAACAAAATGTTAATTTCTTTTCGTTATCTTATCTCTAAATGAAAATGTAAATAAATTAAAAAAATCCGCTTAAGTTTGTGAGTTATGTTAAGTTAAGCTAAGTTACATTAAAACATTTATATCGGGCGTTACTTAGTTCAATTACATTATAAACAATCATTTATGATATTATTTACTGTAATAATACCTTAGCTAATCAATTCTAATAAAATAACTTTCTTAAAAACTTTAAATTGTCTAACATTTATTTGAATACGCTTAAATATGCTTAAATATTTAAGTAACAGCCAACTGTTTATTTTTTCTTTCATGTAGAATTATTATATATAATGATTGCAAAACAATTTTTATGTTTTTTTCATTCTAATAACAATAATTAATTAATTTTTTTTTTTTATTAGTTTTTTTTCTTAATAATAATATTTTTTTTTTTTTTAATAACTAATAATGAAAGTTTATTTACTTATTTATTTATTTATTCAAATTAACCTACACATAATAAATTTTTTCTTATATTATTAATATTATTCAATTTGTTGTTGAATTACAAAAAAAATTTTTTTTTAGTAATAATTTTCTGTTATTGAATCGACGTCGTTTAATTAAAAAAAAAAAAAAATGTTTTTCTACTACTAATACGAAAAATTAAAAATTTAATATTAATGTCTGTATAGATGGTAGGAAAATGTATATAATAATAATAATAATTATTATTATTTATAAAACTATAAAGAAGGCAAGAAAATTATTTATTTATTTAATGACCCATATCGTATCGTAACATTTTAGGGTTTTATTTACAAAATCTTTTGCGTTTTTGTTTTATTTATTGAAAATTGATTAAATTGTATTTTTGTATTAGATATATATATATATATATATATATATATATACGTTATAGACTGTAATTGTCAGCTGGTTTATTAAATATTTTTATTTATTTAATTCAATTATCAGTACTTCGTTTTATTTCATTTTGAACTTTGATTGATTTTACTGTGATCGGTTTATCAAAAATTTAAATGAATTCTTTGACTTTAGTAACATGGATTATTATTGTAAAGAAATGTTTCTATAGCTAATAAATTTTTACACTTTACAATTTACAGATTTTAATGCTGTGACAAAAAATTTTTCAATTATTATTCCGGACTTTACAAGGTCTTGAATACTTGACATTATTTACTTTTACACCGGTTATAAATTGATTTGTTAAATTTAAATACGTTAAAAGTGTGATTGAATTTAGTTAATTAATAATTTGTATTATCAACGTCGATTTAAAATTGTCTATCAGTTGAAAAGAAAGTTGTTTAATTCTAAATTCTCATGATTTTGACATGTAAATCATAATTAATCAATAAATAAGATTAGAATAACACACTATGTAGTTAGAGGCTGATGTAACTCCTAAAATATTATGAATTAAAAATTATTATTTTTTGTTATTGATTCGTTTCATATTACAAATAAATAATAAAATTGATTGATCAATAAATTGATTTTTGTTTTTTGGTTCTCTAATAATTTTCTATCGTTGTTGTGGTCAGTTACTGATCGGTCACGCTGAAATCAATATTATGACCTCATTTTTTATTATTTTCTTGTCTAATTAACTATTGATAAAAAATACGATAAATAGAAAATAAAATTTGAATGCATTAATTTTTGACACACCCTTTTTATATGTTTTAATAACATCAAAAAACATTTTTTTTTATTAATTAACTTTTGCTAATGCTTTGATAATTTATTTACCTACAGGAAATATTATTTAAAATCGTGTAATTATGATAAAGAAACAGACATCGACTTGTTTTTAATTTTAATTTAAGTCAAAAAGCCTTTCAATTGCCTTAATCCATCTAAATGCATTAAAGTTTGCGACATTACGTCAACAAAAATTTATTTTTTATTCATAGCGAAAATAAAAGCACAAAAGCTTGTCTTCAAAACATTTTTTTATCGTCTTTAATTAAACAAAAAAAAATTTGTTTATTTTTAAAGGAAATAGCGATGTATTAAAAAAAACCAATAAAGCTACCTGACATCATCTGGCTTAAAATAAGCGAAAAGACGAGTCAAATCGTCTGTTTTTTTTTTTTTCATATTTAACAAGCTCATAAAATTATTTATATTTTTTTCGGTTACGAAATTTTTTCAGCATTAATTCTTTGTGAATTAACTTAAAATTTTTTTTCATCCTAATTTGGTTTATTTTTAAATCTGATTGTGGTTATTTTTGTGTTTTATTGCATAAATGTGATGATGACGTTTTTTATTTTTTTTTTTTTGTGTGTTTGGATTAATGAATAAAAGACTTAAAAACTGGTAATTCGATACGATTGATTTTTATATGCTATTTATGTAACAGATATAAACGGATATTGCATGGAGATTCTGTTCGGTTATCATCAAAGATTAAATATCAGATTGTTATTTGTACGGGGTTTTTGTGGTTTAGAATGCATAAATATAAAAAATTATTAATGCTTACAATAAGCTTCATGTTGCGGCTTTTAACTTGAACTTTTGTTTTTATTACCATGCTTTTAGTGCTTTTTTTTAATTATGTGTTCTTCCTTATATTGACGTGACGACATTAATAATTGTTTTAGTTCCTTCTTTTTATTGATTTAATTAAAAAAAAAAAAAAAACAGAGGAAACAGTAACAGAACGTGTAAAAAAATGTTTATTTATCTAGATTAAAATGAAATGTTGTATTTAAATTGAAACATGAAGTTAGCATTTATATCGCACCATGTTTCTATAGTTTAAAAAGAAGAAACAAAAAAAATTCAAAAATTAAATAAAAGAATTCGAAATCGCCATTTTAATTAAAATGCAACAGAAATTTGTTTTCTGCTTTTTTTTTTTATTAAAACACACATTTTTACTAATTAATTAATTTAAATGTGAAACAAAAATAAATTCACATGCTGTGCAGAAGAGTAAAAGTTTCTCTTCGTTTTTTAATATTTTTTTTTTTTTTGTTTTATCATAAATTATTAATCAAAATTATAATTTATTTGTGAGAAAAGAAAAAAATAAAAAAATAATATATTTAAATTTTTTTTTTTGTATAATCAGAAAACATATAATTAATTTTGTATTTTTGATTTTGGAAAATGTAAAAGAAAAAAAAATAAAAAATGAAAATAAAATAGAAAATCTTATCAATAGGAATACACAAAAAAAAAATGAATCAAGTTCACCCACGTGCTTTCGTTAATTTTTGTACTCTTAGCACGTCTCCATGGTTATTATTATTATTTTTAATTGACTTAACATATTATCTTGTTTTTATAAGCAGTTTAAAATAGGTGCGATTATATAGGTGAAATCTTTCACGTTTCTTTGTTTGTACAAAACAATTGACACCCACCGGTATTACAACAGAAAAAAAAATTGTTTAACAAAACAGAAAAACGATTCGTTATTATTCGCTAAAGTAAAAAGCATAAATGGATAAATACCGTAAAAATTGATGAAGTTACTTTTAGAAGAAGAGAATGACAATTTTGTACGGTTTGTTACATTGAATGCGTTACGTTTGATTAGCTTAGATGTTTTTAGACGACATAACGCGTTTACGTTAATTTTATTACAATTAGAGCTTATTTCATACATTTTTTTTTTTAAATTATTACCACACTTAAAAGCAGTAAAATCGTAAAAGTATTTAGTTTTGTCTATCCTTTCCATAACTCCATTTAAAACGCCAACAAAACACTTAAAATTCATTTTATAAATAATAAACTCTCTTCAACAAAACACATTTGTTTACTAAAATTACAAACGAAATACATTTAGATTAACTAAAGAAAAAGAAAAGAATTATCAATGTTAATAGCATATAATCATCAGTTAAATTAAAATGCGGGCAAAAATATTAATAAAAAATAAAATTTAAACAGAAATTTGTTTTTGTTGCATTTTGTGTGGTCAAATTTATTGTTTGTTGTGATATGAGACGAGGGATTTAATCAAATAAAATTCTTATATATTTTTTTTAAATTTTTTATTAAACAGTGGTGGCGGAGTTAAAGTCAGATAATTTTTACAAAGTACATTTTTGCATTTACCAGCCAATCCACAATGCTCGTTTCTGCTAAATAAAATTGCAGAAATTAATTAACGAAGCCATAAACTCATCTTAATTAAACATTTTTTATTTTTACTTTATTATCAAATAAAAAACTGGAAAAAGATCGTCATTATCATCATCATCATTTATGTTTATATTAAATAATTTATTTTATTGTGTTTTGTCATAATTCGTTACAGAACAAAAACAAATAAATGATGAACTCTGAAAAAAAAAAAAAAATAATAATAATTTCTCTACACTTGTGTTAAGAATAATAAACAATCGTTAAACAGTTGAATGAACTGTTTTGTATGAATGTTTTTTTATTTTTTTAAATAAAAATTATAATTATGCTTTTATGCTATTATCTAAAAATATTTATGTTTTTTGTCACATCAACATTCAACACGTTGATAATGAAAGTTTTTTTTAAAGTGAAATGTGTGAATTACTAATACGAAATAATAACAGCCGCCAATATGCTAATAAATTTTTTTAGTTTTGTTATAAAATTCCATAATATTTCCATTTTATGTGGATTTTCTATTTTATTGCAAATAAATTTTTTTTTTGTTATTTATTTTAACAGTGATCGGTTGTTATTTTTGGTTTGTTATGTTTCGCTGTGTTGTATTTGCTACGAAGCTATTCAATTAAATTTTATTTGGTTAACACGATAATTGTTAACAATTCAGGAAGATTTAATAGCGAATTTAAACAATTACCACTCTCGGAATTATTATTCTTTTATTAATTAATTAAGTAATTAAAACAAACTTGTTACAACCACACAAAATTAATTTTATTTTTATTTGCACACATGCAAAATACGGATTTAAATCAATTAATAATTTTTATAAAATATTTGCTATAGAATTTATCAACCAGACTAAGAACAGATGAGTTAAGCAAAAAAAAAAAATAATAATAAATAATTAAAAAGTGATGTAATGCGGTTGGTATGATGAAAGATTTAAGTCAAAACATTTTATGGACGAGTTAATATATGGTTTAAAAAAAAAATTAATTTAAGAAATTAGTCATTTGTTGCCGTTTTTTTTTTTTTTTGCTTATCGTTGCTTTATAACTAAAATTTAAATTATTTGTTTTCTGTTCTGTCGGTGCTTTCTTGCCCACAATGTTTTTGGTTTGCAACAAAATTTGCAATAAAAATCTCGAGCGACTACTGTACATTATTTTCTTTGTAATAAAACACTTTGTTTGAAGCAAATTTTTTTTTTTTAGAAAATCTTGTATTCCTTGTTCTAATTACAAATTATTTTTTTTTGTCAGTTGTTGTCAGTTATTTTTATTACAAAAGAAAAAAATAATTAATTAATTTATTAAATAAATATGTTTGAAACATGTTTCTGGTACATAAATATCAATTTTCTTGAAAGGAAAATCCATTTTATTTATTTATATAATTTACAATAAGTGACAATTGATGGGAAATAAATAGGAACAGTTTTGCTTTGTTAAATATTGTCGTAAATTGTTTATTTTGGGATAATAATGCAGATGAAAGGGGAACCAATTGCGAAAACAATTATTTTTGTAAGATAATTCGAGAAATAAATCGATTTTTCGAGTTATGATTTTTGGAAGGTCTATGCAAATAACAAAATAATCAGCAACATTTTTAATTGACATATTTTGCTAGAAAATATGTTTGAAATTTAATTAAAATTTCGTCTGCTTTAAAAATAATATATAGAATTCGAGATAGTATGAAACAATTTTTTTTTCTTTTTAACAAGCAAATAAAAGTAAAATAAACAAGAGATAAAAAGGCGAAAGTATATGAGTAATGAAGTGTTTTTTTTTTCTGTCATTTTTTATTTATAAAAATACTGCATGCGGTTGTTGTGGTTTTTAATTAATTAATAACAAACAAGAAAAAGCTACTGCAGTGTAGTATCAGCTTTTTAAAAACTTTATTTTTTTCTATTATTATTTGGTGTGATGGCTGAAATACCACATCGTGGTATAACTGTGCTGCTTCTTTAAGACAATAATTATAATTTTCTGATATCACAACACAATAATTCCTTATCATTTTTTTTTCGGTTTTGTTTGTTACTAGAAACTTATCTTGAATTTAGGTAAATATTGTAATAAAAAAAATGAATCCATAAAACCCACGATAATTGGTAGTCGTTATCAGTAATAAAGTTACCAAAAAAAAAAATAAAAATATATTTAGCTCTATTTGTTAGCCTAGAAAAACAAATAAAGCAAAATATTGCACTTTCATTCATAATAGTAAATTGATTCGCGATTTACTTAAAAAACCAAGAATTTTTTTTTTTTTTTTATGAATGATTTGAAAATATTTTGTTTAAAATTTATTACTTAAACATGCAAAGAATTTCTTCTGTTTGTTTAAAATGTTAATTTTAGAACTAATAACCATTTATCTTGTGTTAATCTTTGTGTTATTTTTTTAATTGCTTTTTTCTGTTTGTTTTTATTCATTAAGAAAATGACTCAATACTGCAGATTTCACGTATTTAAACGCGAATAGAAAACTCTACACATTATGGTTAATTACTTTGCTAAATTTGTTTTTAGTCAAGACACTGTTATGCTGCTATGCAAACATTTTTTCTTTTCTTTCTAATTTCTGTTTGTATTACATGGTGGTCCAAAAGTCTTATTTATTTTAATTAAAAAATATTTATTAACAACTTATATAATATTTAAAATTAAATATTTAACAGATAAGATAAGCTCACAGAGACAATAATAAAGTTTTAATGTTTTTTTTTTTTTTTTTTTTATTATTATTACAAAAGCCGCTTCTATTGATTTTTTTTTTAATTTTAATTATTTTTCACTTATTTCAACTCCCGCTTTGTGGTAATAAATTATTTAATTAAGCGACAATGCGCTAACTTTATTTATGATAATTTTATTCATTTTGTTATTATACGTTTTTTTTTTTAATTAATTAATTAATTTAAAGTTGAAATTAAACTGAAAGTAATTTATTTAATTATTATTATTGTATTGTGTTTTGATTTGGAGAGAAAAGAATGGTAAAAAGAATAAATAATCGGCGAGTAAAAGACGAAGAAGAAGTTGATGAAGAATAAAAAACATTTATAATTCCGTTATAGAAAAATTTAATGAAGCTTCGTACTGATTATTAATTACTTTGCCTTTACCTAATGATCTTTGTTTTTCACCTGTTGCTGGTAAATTGTGACTTTTTTCCTCTAGTTTTGTTTTTCAGCACGATTGTTGTTGAGCCAACTATTGTGTTTAATGCAACAAATAATGATTAAAAGAAAAAAAAAAACTTACCTGAGAGTTTCTTAAACAACAAATCATCCAATGTAATAGAAATAAAAACAAGAAAATAATTATTTTAATTAGCGTCGTCATGTAAATTTTCTGCATCCATCGTTTTTTTTTTTTTTTTTGTTGTATTTATTGTAGGACAAAAATTTTTACTCAGTTTTCACTAAATTCTTCACATTGGCTCATCGAAAATAGTCTTCGTCTTTAGTTTCTTATTTTATGTTTAATGGAATTATTTCCAAAATTACGACCCGTGAACGAAGGTCGCTGCTAAAAAAATAATTTTTCTTTCTAATTGATTAATTTTTTTATGGTTTTTTTACTTTTAGATGAGCGACAAGATGTCCAGAAAAAAACTTTTACAAAATGGATAAATGCACATCTATCAAAAACCAGTTGTCCACCAGTTAGAGATTTATTTATTGATTTACGTGATGGACATAAATTGTTGGCACTCCTTGAAGTGCTTACCAATGAAAAATATGTAAGTGGCAGTGTGAAAAAATCATAGAAAATTTCCTAATAAAAAAAATTTCCTTCTTGAAAAATTTATTTTTAGAAACGTGAGAAAGGTAAAATGCGAGTCCATCACATAAATAATTTAAATAAGGCAATGGAGGTGCTGCTACGGCATGGTGTCCGATTGGTAAACATATCGAGTGATGATATTGAAACGGGCAGTGCTAAATTAACATTGGGTTTAATCTGGTTGATTGCATCTAAGTTTGAAGGACAAAAAGTAGTGAACTCACAAACGGCGGTTAGTGGCATTGAGAAATCATTGCTGTCTTGGGTACAAAATTTTACACAACCTCGTGGTATTAAAGTAAACGACTTTACCACGAGTTGGTCAGACGGGTCATTATTTTTGTACATCCTTTACGACAGTTTAACACCAAAATTTAATTTAGAAACCGCATTAAAGCAGCATCCGATTGCACGTTTACGGATGGCATTCGATTTAGCTAGTCGACAATTGCAAATTGATCAATTACTTGATCCAGAAGATGTGAACACCAGTCGTCCCGATAAAAAATCGATTTTAATGTATGTTATGTGTTTGTACCATGCAATTGATTCACGGCAACAAATTGTTGGAGAGAGCAGCTTCGAAAAGTATGGAAGTTTAGAAGAGATGCAGTTGCTAGACGAAGGAAAGGATGACAATCTAAGTGAATCAAGTGAGAATCGAAGTGATAAGATGGACGCAGATGATGAAACGCCAACAAATAGTGCAACAATTACGGATACAAATCTAAATGTTGTGCATGTTGGTAATTTGACAGATTTAGATGAAATTTCATTAACAAAATCATTTGAGGATTTAAGTAAATACACCGTTCCAAAGTTACTGAAGACAACCACTACAACTGTGACCAGAGTTAGAACATTCGAAAATAGTGGTATTGCAATGGCTACAGAACAATTAACACCGGAACTTGATACAGATCGTACTCTAGAAAACGTTTCACAATTTTACTTCGAATCACATTCACGTCCAATTTCTACAGCAACAAATCTTTCAATTGAAATCGGTGGCTATCAATCAGCTGTTGAGGAAGTCCTTACTTTATTATTAGAGGCTGAAGAAGTTTTGTCTCGAGAATTGCCTATAGTTACGGAATTATCAGAAGCAAAGTCGCAGTATAGTGAATATGAGGATTTTATGTTAAAGTTAGCGGAACATCAACAATTTGTAGGCTCTGCGCTTGAAGAAGGTGCCCGCTTGATTACTGATTCACAACAATTAGGTGCTCAGGGCTTATCAATCGAAGAACAAAACGAGATCAAACACCAGATGTTTTTGCTTAACGAACGATGGGAGACACTTCGAGTCCGAGCCTTAGACGTTCAATCACGAGTACACGCTCAGTTGGCGGAAGTACAATTGGCAAAAATTGAACAATTAAGAATCTTAATAACAAACACAGAAGATCGTATTTCACGAATGCCAGAAATAGGTAGTTCTTGTGAACAGAAAGTTTTAGAAAATCATGCTAAAGAGCATGAAAGTTTACAGCATGATTTAGAGGAACAACAGAAACTAGTGGATAGTTTAAGTAATTTGGTTGTAATTGTGGATGATGAGTCTGGTGGTTTTAATGACGTTGAAGATCGGCTAGCAGCTCTAGGGGAACGATGGTCACATGTCGTTAAATGGACTGGAATACGAGGTCATAGAATTAATGAATCGCTTAGTACATGGAAACGTTTAGAATGCGGATTTGTTGTATTGACACGGTGGCTTGATTCGCGCGAACGTGATTTAAAGGCTATGGAAGGTGGTGAGGTGACTGAAATTGGAAGTGTTATGAAAAGAATAGCTGAACTTAAGTATTGTGAACGTGACTTAATCGCTGCAACAGTTCATTTAAATGAACTCGATAAAATGGCCGTAACTATTGTAGAAGAAGACGGTTCTGACAGTGACAGATGGCTGGAGCGAGTTGAAAACTTAAATGATCGTTGTGATGCTTTGAAACAAATAATAGAAATTCAGCAAATCCGTTTAGAAAGTATGGGGTTCAAGATCACAACAGGGAACGATGCACCAAAACCAGATAATTGGATTGATTACCAGGCTAAATTTACAACAGGTAATTTAGATGATATTGAAGAAGATAGAACCAATGTTGTTTTAGAAACGATAACAATGACAGAAGTTCCACAATCATCGAATAAAAAACGAAAACTCCAGAAGCCAGAAAAAGTAATTATACTAGGCGAGAAAATCGTTGAAATGGGTAATTTCATTACAAACTGTGAACACGAATTGGATGATTTAGCAAGACAAAAACGACCGGATTCTAAGAAACAAATGATGGCCCTGGAACGTTTAGATTCAGCTTTAAAAGGTCGAATCGAAGAATTTCCAAAGGTGCGAGAAAATTTAGAGGATTGTATCGCTGAGTTCGGCCCAGCAATCGAAGAAGAAGAACAACTTTTGTCTGCATTAGGTTCACGATATGACGAATTAAATTTTAGGCTTGAAGATACGACTGCAAAATTACGTGCTGATCTTGTCAAAGAGAAGTTCTATAAAAGTTTAACTGGATTTAAACTAGTTTTAGCTGATTCACGAGATTGGTTCCAGCAACAAGCTAATAAGGTGACTAGAGAAGAATTAGAAACGCGATTACGTCATATGGAATCGCTTAGCCCTGAAATTGAGGAAGCTCGCGTTGCTATGCCGACCACAACTACAACAGCACCACTTTCTGATGACTTTAAAGAGTGGAGACGTGATTTTGATCAGTTTCACGAAAGCTGGATCACTATGAAAGGCGCTATTGGTTGTTTGATTGAAGAAAAAGGTGGAATAAGTCCAGAATTAGAAGAGAAAAGATTGTATATCGAGAAACTAATTAACAATTTTGACGATCTTGATGTAATTGTTGCTAGTTTACCAAAAATGGAAACAAAATTGAAATACATGAATAAACGGAAACATCAGGTTGAAGAATTAGACTCAGTTTATGAAGAATTACAAAGAAATTTTGGTAACTCTACATCGATTGTTGGGTTAAAGGAAGCTTGGCAACGATTTCCTAATTTCATAAACGAAAGAATAATCAAGCAAAACACCGCTATTGAGAGTTTAAAACATTTTGAAAATGAATACGAAGAGGTTGTCATCCTGGTTCGTCGTATTGAATCTGAGATCAGCAAAGATGTGTTTATTGTTGGCGAGACGAAAGCACTGATAAATCGCCGCAAAGATTATGAACATTATTTAAAAGAATTCAAAAAAGCTGAAATTGATATAATCAGTGTGAAAAATTTCAGTGAGATAATAATCGGTGGTAGTGAAAAGGAACACGTAGCAGACTTAACAAATCGTATTCAGCTGCTAAACGATATGTACGCAAAGCTAATCGAACTACATAAATCCAATCTTAATCAGCTGGATTCCACAATAACACAAACCGATGAGATTTTATCTCGGATTCATCAGATTGAATTATGGCTGAATGACTTAGAAATGAATACGCCAAAAATTGAGAACAAAGAAATCGAGAGTTCCAACTCACTGTTTCAGATAAAATCAAAGTTTCAGTCCTTAAAAGAAACTTGCGAACAAATGACAATAAAACTCAATGAATTAAACGAAACGGGTGGTGAAATTTTATTACAAATAGATGATCATCGTCAAAATGATGCTACGATAGATCACGGTGCTACGGAAGATCCCGTTTCACATTTAGCAAAAAAATTCACAAAATTGAATGCCCGATGGAACGAGGTGACATCTCTTGTTTACACGAGAACTGCGTTGCTAGAACATGTTTCGAGTCAATTGGGTGAATTTAAAACATTAATTTGCACAGAAAACGGATACTTAGATAAACTAGAAAAGCAATTACGTAAAAGTCCACAAAATGCAGCAGATGCCGAAGAAATTTCCGAGGAATTAGATGTGAGTCACAATTTTTTTACGTCAATATTTTTAAAACTGAAATAATTTTTTTTTGTTATTCAGGATCTTGAGAATTACGTAAGAAATCATTCTGAAGCACGTATTGAGAAGATACAGGAAATTGGTAAAGAGCTAGTTGACCTAGAAATCATGATAAATGATGTAAGCGCTGAGGTCTCTACAGTAGTTGATCGTTGGTATCAACTTCAACATCAGGTAAATTAGTTTTTCATTTTCATTTTAATACCCATTAATCAGCATGTCCGTTGGACAGGTAATTATTACGCAATATGCAGTTTATTGTTTGCTATAATGCACACAAAATAATTCCACATAAGCGCATGTTTCACCAAAATTTTTGTTGTTTTGCATGAATGTCTTGTCGTTTTGTTGCATTTTGTTATTAAATTTCATTTTAAGGCTAAGCAACGGGCACAAATGTTAGAACAGGCTGTTTCTGAGGCACAAACATCAGAGACCCGTATGACGGTACTGCACGAATGGGTTCTACACGTTGATAAAACATTAAATGAGCATCGTGAAAATGATGTTACCGCTCAGGATCTACCGCATGACTTTGAGGTATTGTTAAACATAAAATTTCTACAAAAAAAAAAAAAAAAAAAAAAATGACAAATGGAACCAGGTTACTATTAGCATGTTTAGATTATATATTTTTGGTCACTGGAATATTGATTGCTTGTATTACTAACACGCAAACCTTGTTACTAATTAAATTTAGGATATCAGTGCATAAAAGATTAAACAAAAAAATATAACAAATTATTTAAATTACAGCGACTAGTTGAAGAATTTAAAAACAATGAACAAATCTTAATTGAGATGAAACAAGAGATAACATCTTATCGTGAAAAGGGTAAACATGAGGCAGCGAATCGTTTACAAGCACAATTCGATTTGATTGAGGAACGTTTTAAAATTTCCCAACAAAAACTTGAACGTTTTACTTCAGCTCAAGCCGGTTTTGAATCAAGATTAAATCGTGCCATGGGTGAATTAAGAAATATTGAACGTAGTTCATGTGTTCTAGATGTAACATCAGCGGCACCATCAAATGTGGAAGATCAATTACAGCACTGCTTGGTATTTGTTTAATTTTTAATTTAAAACAGCGAAAATTTTATAACATATTTCCGCATTTTAGAAAATGTATTGTACGTTGTCCGAAGTGAAATCGGAAATAGAGACGGTTATAAAAACAGGGCGTCGTATTTGTGAAGATAAAACAACGAAGAATCCTCGTCGATTAGGTCAACGCATTGATACATTAAAATATTTATATAATTCGCTTGGTGAGAACGTAACTATTTCCAAATCGAAATTAGAAAAATTGATTGAACTGGCAAATGTATTAATGGCATCAATACAACGCATTGAAACATGGCTAGAAGAGAATGAAGGCAACGATAATCGTATGACTGATACAAATGAAAAAGAAATCGCTGATTTATCAGCAAAATGCTATGCTGTATTTGCTGAATATCGTAAAACATGTGATCCAGTATATTTAGAAGATGTTAAAGAACGTATAGATGACTTAAATACCAGATTCTCACGTTTAACAAGCTCTGATATTTTAAAACAATTAAATGAGATGAAGACAACTCTCCAAAATATGGATAATATTTCTTTGGAGACGTTGCGGTAGGATATCCTTAAATTAATTTTTTTTTTTCGTAGAAATAATTTATTTCTGTTATTACAGGACAATGGAAATGGATTTGGAAAAAATTGAAACAACATCAAATCCTGATGTTAAACGTTTACATCAGCAAGTAACGAAAATCGTACAGGTATGTTTTTCTAAATTAAATTAAAATAACGCCTAAAATTATACTTACACACTTGTACATATACACAAAGAAAATTTTTCATTTTATTTTTAATTCTGTAATTTCTCATTCAAAGAATTTATTTTTCCCCTAATTTTTTTATTTAACGCTTTTGTGATGTTCAGCTTTTATTTATTTTTTTCTGTTTATACATAATTATATATAATTTTGTAAATTTTTTTATTTTAATTATTATTATTATTTAAGTGACATTCATAAATTGTAAATATATTTATTATCTTTAATCATTCACTGATAGAAAATATAAAAAAAAAAATTAAACTGCATCCTGGTGAATCGAAATCGGTTGGTTGGAAATCATCTTACATTTTTTTTTTTTATTTTTTTGTTAATTAATTAATTAATTATTTTTTTTGGTATAATTAATTTTTTTTAATATAACCTCTGAACAAGTGATTGTTTCATAAAACTTGATCATAGAAAATTTTGGTGATGAGAGAACTAATTTAAAAAAATAAAAAACAAATTATTTTCTGGAATTGGGGGTGACAAATTAGTTAAACAAAAATTTTTAATTAAATTAAATTATATGGGTGGGTTTGAAAAATAGGTTTTTTTTTTTTACTTTTATAAACTTCCAATAATTATAATTATCCTTACCATTTTATTATCCGGGATAAAAATTCACATCAAATTCATTTTTTAACGCTTAGCAATTTTTGTGAATGTTTTTTTTTTGTTAATTAATTTATATAAAGTTGGTGGCGTCTGCTAAATTATTGTGCTTATTGTGTATGAAAAAAAAAAAAAAAAGAAGCGAAATTTGCATTTAAATATAAAAATAATTTTTTTTGGGTGATCCCATCTAATCATCCTTTTTTAACACTAAAAAAAAAAAAATCAAAACTCAAAATCTTTATAAAAAAGAAAGAATCATCCATCCATGTAATATTGTGATTGGGAATCATTAATTATTTAAATAAAAAAAAAAATTATGAAAAAAATACTGAAAACTTTCTTATAATGAAGGCATCGATGGAGGCATTCAGGATTCCCGATGTTGAAATAGAGATTGAAGAACAAAAACCAGATGAAAGTATTGATGATGAAACAGAAATTGTTATCGTTAGTGATACGGTACGACAACGTCGATCACGTACAAATACAGGTAGTACGAGTAGTGCAAATGAAAAAGATACAAGTCTACCAGATTTATTGCCACCAAAAACATTCCGTTTGGCTGAATCTAGTTCGTTATTTTCGAAAATATCAGATAATTATGATGATTCTGATATTTTAACCGAGAATGATGGAAATGTTATAGAAAATAACCAAACACCGGATGGATATTCTGTTGTTGCAGTCCGCGAACATAATTTATCTAGAAAAATGATGGCACAAAATGTAAATATTAAAGATGACATTGATGATGATGATTATGCAGAGTTGGAAACACCAAATTCAGCGAAATTAGGTCAGATAGTTGATACGATCAGTATACTGGAGAGTGCTGATCATTTTGAACCAGAATATGTGGAAACAGTAAACATTATCGATGCATCTGAAGATACTTCAGACACAGACACAAATGATGGTTCCATGGTGAAATTAAACTTTATACAGCCACCTATTAAGGATCAAGACGATGAAAGTTTTGATGAGCTGGAATATAATTTGACTAATAGTGATGTTGAGATACGAAATGATCGTTTTATTCGTGTGGAAAAACATAGAATATCGTTTGAAGCAAAGAAACCAAAGCCAGAAGCAAAAGAACGTGATATTCTTCATGATTCCGATGTAGGTCTGGATGATACGACACGTGACAGTTTTTATAGTTCCGACAAAGAAAATTTTGATATAGAACCATGCGAGTTCTCCGAGGATGATGATGTTAATCCACGTGTTACACATGAGATGAGAAATACCACCGATTTCGATTCAGCCATTTATACGGTGATTTTATTTATCGTATTTTTGAATTCTATTTCTTTTCTTATACTTTGATAACACTGCACTCTGTTTCCTTTTTAATTTTATTCTAACCCTAATCAATCTTTTTTTATTCTGGAAATTTTTTTTTAGAATCGTATTGAGTCGCCCCACTCGAACAAACCAAATCGTACAAAAGATAATAAGTTGGAAGGGAACGGTGCTAGTAATGACCCTAATTACAGCATAAATGGTAATAAATTCGATAAATTTAATAAATATTATGATTATGTAGAGAAGCCGGCTACAATTGAGCAACGTGTTGATGAATTTGAGAAAATGTCACGGCATATTATTAAAAAAATGGACGCAACATGTGAAAATATTGAAAAATGTTCCGAAGGTGACACGTAAGTATTTTTCGTTTCTTATTAACGAATTATTTCAATTAATTTTTACAAAAAAATTATTTCTCAGCGCTATTGAACATTTGAAAATGTCTATAGCACCAGATGCGGCTACATTAATTTCACAAGGTGACACATTAATATTTGAAACACATGGAAAAACAAGTGGATCACTGTCAAAACGTGTGATGCAGGCACAGGAGAAACTTCGTGAGAAATTCCGTCAAGTACAGAATTTACGGTAATTATTTTGACATTTTTTTTTTTTTTTTGAGGGTAAAACAACAATAAAAATAAAAATGTTTAATTACAGATTACCACAAAACAGTTCACTCTCCACATCTGTATTAGATAAATCGCATAATATTCAACCAGAAAATCATTCAATACCAAAAGAGAAAACTTTTGTTGATAAAAAATTCCCAACCGATTTGGTAACATCAACACCGAATGCATCACCACAACAATCAAGTATTAAACGTGGCCAAATACACTTTGAAGAGTTAACGAAACGTGTCTTAAAACGAATTAATGATTTAATCGAGCGACCACTTAATGATGAATCAGAAATTGATTTAAAACAACGAATTTTAGATATACGGGTGAGTCAATGTGTCTCATGTGTTCTTAATAAAATGTTTTGTAAACAGATATATTCTTGTTGTCAGGAAATTATTTTATTTGTTAGAGCAGATGTTACAAAGTTCTAGTTATTAGTTCAGGCAGAATTAGATTTTTGTATTAACAACGAAATGTATTTCAGTTTGTGTTTGAAGAGAATTTGGTTTTTAAAAAGTCAGATCATCCTTATTCTAGTTAAAGTTTCTCAATACAAAGTTAGATAAATTCTCTCCAATTATAATACCATCTGTGATAAAAATAAATCTTTTAATTTCCAGTTATGCGGAAGCAAAACATATTTTATTTGATTCTTTTTATTAAATAATAAATAATTATGTTGTTTGTTGTCACAATTCGTCTATTTTCAGTCATGGATATTTATTTCTGTTATAATAAAGCCATCAAAATTGCTCAAACAATTTTTTTTTCTGTTTTTTTGAACTGGATTATTATTAATTTTTGTTGTGTTGTAGAATATTAAAAAAAAAAAAAAATTAATAATAAACAGAAATGTTTTAAAGCCTACCGTACGGTTATAAAATGTTTTTGATGATTAATTTATGTTACAAAGAAGCAAGAACAACAACATTTAATTATCCTTTTTGTTTTATACGTTTCAAGTCGTTTAAGTTACAGAAGATACAAACAGAAAAATCGTTAAACAAAAAAAAAACAAAAAATTAATTTGGCAGCAAATTGATTAGACATAAGAGAAAAAAAAAATATTATTAACAGGGTGTTTAAGTAAATCAATCACTGTTTGTGATTTTAAGTTATTTTTTATTTAAGAGAAGATTAATTAACGAATCGTAAACATTTTTTTGTGTTTGCTTTAACAAATCATAAAAATCGGTGTTTTATTATCAATTTTTTTTTTTTTTTCTTATTTGAATTCGTATAAACAATTTACAAAAGTGAAAAAAAAAAATATTTACTTAACACTGATCAGCGTTAAGTAATACCAGCAAACATAAACAATACGCATGTATTTATGGTTTATTTTTGTAATAAACGACATGAAAATAATTTTTTTTTTTTATTCCTTAAAATTAATATTCTCTTGCTCAGTTTTTCTGTTTAAAAAAGAAAAAAAAAAAATAAATAAAATAAATTTTCTTTCTCTTGTGTATTCGGGGCTAAGTAACAAATCTTAAATTAAAGAAGAAAAATATTTATTTTTTTTGATGTTTAAAAATAAAAGGAAAACAGAGTAAAATAAATTGATAATATATATTAAGGCAGAGTTTTGAAACATTTTGTTTTGTTGGGTATTTTTGATGGAAAATTTATTATGGGTGTTTATGAGTTTATTTGGTCTGTTAGATCGTTAAAGTTTTATGCCCTAGCGGACATCTAAATTTATAAAAGTTTTTCCTTAAATTTCTAAAATTTTAGAGAACTGCTGTAAACATAATCGGTTAATCGTCTTTATGGTGTTTCAGGAATTAGATCCTTTAATTTTTTTTTATAAAGAATTAATTGTTATACTTGAAAGCATATTTTTACTGACCTACCAGAAGACGTACGTTTTGAACTATCCTGAGTGGAATTTCATTAATAAAATTACACGAATTCTTGCTTTGCTATCAATCCCCGATAGCAGGATTTTTCCGCATAAACGCTGTACAAACTCTGTCAAAAATTGTGTAGTCTAGTCTTTAGCACATCTACAACTAGCATCACATAATTTAATTTTGTACATTTTCCCCTCCTAGCATTGTTTTTTCTTAATTTTTTGTTATTTTTTCTTTTTTATTTGTGTTTTCTCATTAAGAAAAATTTTCTTCTCAATTTTTTTTATTTTTTTTTTCTTATTTATTTAAAAAATTTATTATTTTCTTCATCAAATTACTCACTGACGACTACACACGTTTATTTTGCGTTTTTTTATTTTGTTTCTACGATCAGATTTTTAGTTTTTTATCTGCGGTTCACAACGTTACTTAGGTCGTCTTTGGTTTATTTTAAAAAATATTCTCTGTGCGTTTACTACCATGTTGTCAGCTGATTTGTGTTTTTATTAATTATTGCAATTAATTATAATTTTGCTAATTAAGCGAATTGCAGAAGTTTTAATTAAATTTTATTTTCTCATATTGCAATGTGGTGAAAACGTTTCAGCTGCTAGTAGTTTTCGTGTTTTGCCGGAAACAATATTTTCTGTGTTTTGTGATTTTAAACGATTTTTTTTTTGTTTGTGTGTAGAATCAACAAGAGGATTTAAAACTTGCAACAGATATTGCGGCACAGGAAGCAACACCTAGTCCACGTGCCAAAGCGACAATGGAATCCTTGGAAAAGGTAAACAAAAAAAAATTTATTTTATTGTTTTCATGTCCTTTACTCAGTTTTCAATTAATTTTAATTAGGCAAAAAATAATCTATCAACACATTGTGATGCTGTTGTTGTTAAATTAGCACAATTAAATCATAATCGTGCATCAGCTGGTGACCAACAACAACCAAAGACTACAACAACAACGACAACAAGTTATTCAGTTGGCCGTATGCCATCTGCTGATGGAACAACACCGTCCAGTAGCAGCATAAATACAAATAATCGTGAAATGACGCCATCTATTGAACGCGATTTTCGCGAAGGATTAACACCGTCAGATTCTAGAAAAGGTTGGTGAACAAGATTTTTATTCTTCTTCTTTTATTAAATTAGTTTTTTTTTCTCAAGTGGTTTTTAATTCACTTTGAAACTGTTGGCTAATAAACAATTATTTTCCAATGTACATTTCAAGCATTTAAAATTAGATAAAAAAATTCGCATCGCAAATCAACCAATTAAATTTAATTGAAAAAAAAATAATAATAACTAGGCGCCTCCATTATAATATTGAAAAAAACAAAATAAATAAAATCTGCTGATAATAATTGATAAACATCGTTAAAAAATCATAAATTAATAAGCAAAATAAAGGTAACAACGTAGGTTAATAATATAGAAGCAAAAAAACAACAAAAAAAAAAAAAAACAGAAGGGAATCTAGAGTAAATTTAACGAATGACCAGGCGTCTCCATTATTACGTTAACTTCATAAACATCGTATAGATCGACCTTGACTCATTATAATTTTATTTTTTATTTTTTATCTCTTTTGATTTATTATCTACTCGTCTTGTTCTTAAATTCTTTTTGGTACCGTTACGACATGAAATAATAATGACCCCTTATTGTGGGGTAGGTTTACATTTTACCGGATAGATCTTCATCATTTATGACATGCGTGCAATCAAAATGACATCATCTTGTTTGTTGTGGCCCCCCAAAAATGAAAGAAAGATAGAAAAAAAACTAGTTTGCGTTTTGAATAAACTTGAACTCAACATAAACTCGTTTATAGGGGTGATTTTATGTGTTTTTCTTAAAAAAAAATATATAATTTTGTTCTTCGTGCTGTCATATTACACTTACTTTGCTTTTCTAGCCCAAAAAAAAAATTAAAAAAATAAATAAGAAAACAAAAATTGTTTAAATAGCGTCGAGATGGATGAAAAATAAAAAAATAAAATCGTTCAATCGGTTGCCTGGTGTTTTATCGAAAAATTGAAGATTTTTTTTTAACATTTTCTCCGTGTTTATTTTAGTTAAAAATTACTATCAACAAAAGCAGAAGCTGAAGATGAAATAAGGAAAAATAAAGAAGAAAAAAAAAATTATCGTACCGTGTGTTATGTAGTTAAATGGGTGGTAAATTTGATAGCAATTCATGATGCGTCATACATCTCTTCAATTTTCATTTATTTAACCAAAAAAAAAAAAATGATTTTTTTTTGGAATACGCAAAAACACATATCCGGTGTCTTTCGTACTTGACTGTAAAAAACACACAGAATATAGGGTGTTAGACGTTAGAACGTAGACAAATTATATGCAAGTTAAAACTTGTAGAACTTTATTTGTAAATCTAGTTTAGTGTTAGGTATTTCAGTTATTTCATGGTCTAGGCAATTGAAATGTAGCCTCATCTGGTCATACTTGAAATATATTTTCGTATATAAATCAGAAATGTGAATTTTATTTTTCAAAACAGATAGTTTCTACCAACGACTGGTGGTTGCTTAGGCATTTATAACTATAAAATATGACTTTAGATAGGTAATGAAAACAGAAAGTTTTCTCTACTCCCTCATCCTTGTAAATTGAGATTTTTTCATTTTTGTTTACTCTTTAACATCTTCTTACTCCAGTTGATAGAGACAAAAAGACGACAATTGGTAGCTGGCTAACAGGCACAAATAGTTAAATATTATGTCGTCGCGGATAAAATTTATAAAATGCTGTATATAAATCTTTTCTCACCCACATAACTACCATTACCATTTGCTTATTAAACCATTAACCATTAATAAATTTTAAACAAGTTTTAATAGCAGCAACAACAATCAGTAGCAGTGAGAAACAAAAAGCCAACAAAATATTCCTTTTTTTTTTTTTGTTATTTTGGTGAATGGACGTTTTTATTTTATTTTTTTTGTATAAATTGTGGTAGCTAATAAAAGATAATATTATTATGGTATGTGGGTGGGTTATTATGGTTAAATAGTTTCACAATAACTTATCTTTTAATAAAAGTGAATTTTGCTGAGTCGAAAACTTTGGCATCGTTTCAAGAATTTTTTTTTTTGTTTCTTTTTTTTGGATGGATCATTTTGCATTTAAACTGGTTAATGGTTAACCGTTCTTCAACAATTGCATACAATACAGACAATAATTTAAGGCATGACCACACCACGTTTATGTTTAAAAAAAATATGCATTGTAATCCACCATCAAATGTATGGGGTTACGAATTTTTTTGTTTGGACACACTCGGGCGTTTTATATTTCTATAAAATCACATGGGAAATATTTTGAGACGAACAAAAAAGAAAAAAGAAAAACTCTTGACTTACAAACCACATTCTGATCCATATTGTAACTTAGCTGCTGAACCATAAAAATTTATTTATTTTTTTGTATTAAAATGGTCAATTCCCGGCACAACACATTCCTCAACTGATTATAAATAGGCAACGCGATGCTTTATGCTTTTCATAAATGGTCATATTGTATTTCATTTGTGTCTTTTTTTTTTTTATTTTTATTTTCCACCAGCCAAGGGTGACATTTCATAATTTTTTTTTCGCCTTTTAATAAATAAAAAAAAAATTAAATAAAATAAAATAAAACCAGGGTGGCAACAGATGATATTTTTCAATTTATTTTCCAATTTTTTTGTTTAGTACTTTGGTTTATTGTCCCTGAATTTCAGTAGCTTTTTTTTTTTTACTGGTTTTGATGGATTTTTTTTTTGTACGGTCGAATAAAATGCAAAACTATTGCTAAATGATTTCTTTATAAGAGAATAAATAAATAAATTTTATGCTTGGGTTTGCTTTGGGAAATAAAAATCTCCTTAGAACTTGCAAGTGCAATATTTATGCTTGATTTCCACTTTACTGCACGAGGCTTTTACCGAACACAATTGTCTCACAGTGCTTTGGCTGTTATCAATATAAACGTTATTTAAGTAATTTTCTAGCATTTCATTCGTCGCTTTAACACCACCAGGCTACCTCATAAATTTAAATTTACATATGTGATACGAACGTTTTTTATTTTGTTCCTATATAACCACCGCACAACAAAAACTTTGAATTTATTCTCACTTGTACTCGATATTCTGTTATTAATATTTCTTTCTACTTCTGTTTTCCATTTGTTATGTTTGTTGCTTCATTTGCTTGATGAAACACAAGAAAATAATAACAGAAAATACGGACAAAAAAATAAAATGAAAATAAAAATAAAAATCTGCTTGCTTGCTTGTCTTATTTTTGCTGGTATTTTTTTTTTTTTTTTAACAATGAAAAATAAATATTGAAATTGAATTGTTCATGGGTTTTCTATGTTTGTTTATTTGTTTTATTAAATGAAGTAAATTTTCATCGTATATATTGATAAAATCAATAATAAAGAGGAGAGAATGAATTTAAGAATAGAAAAAACAAAATTTTTTTTTTAAGTAAAAGCAACAGTTTTTTTTATTCCTTCTACATAATTTAATTTAAATTTTTATTTTAAGATAAAAAAAAAAAAAATAGGTGATTGGTGACAGTTTTTTTGTCGTTTATAGATTAATTTTTTTTTTACTACGTGATAATAATTTTATTTTTTAATTAATTTTTATTAATTTGATTTTTAAGAAAAAAATAATTATTTTTTTATAATGACAGGCCAATGATTAATGCTGTGAAGTGTTGTCCCTAAAATTGTTTTTTTTATTAATATTACTTCAGTTATTGCACTCAAAACTTCTCTATTAATTTAGCAAATGGTTTTTTATAATCTAGGGAAAACATCAAGACTATTCTATAAGTTATGACACTAGAAAAACTGTTTATTGACGAGTTTGACTCCTTAGCCATGTCAACAGAGAACCAGAAGAAAAAAACTCTTAAACAAAATGCTTCGTTATTTATCTATTACCACCACAAAACCCATTATCTAATTCAGAATAGAAAAATAAATTCGTCTTGACATAACTAACTCAGAATAAAAACGTTGAATTTAATTTTTCTAGCCAGAGAAAAATATTCGCTAAAGCCATGCCAACAGGACAAGTATATAGATATATAAAAATGCCAATAATGCAACAGAAGCACTTTTTAATAGAAAACAAAAAAAAAAATAAATAATAATTTCTAATTTTATAAGCACAAAACAATGTTTGCCTGTTTTTTGGCTAGTCATCAACTTAGATAATCTCCACACATTTTTTAATCAAAATCAATTATTGTAATTTAAGTATATGATTAGTATAGTACTTGAGTAGTACATTTTTGGCACGATGTAGCTGCTTTTGAGTAATTTTGCGAACATCGTAAAATATTTTTTTTTTTATTTTACTGAAACGACGGATGTAAGAATTTTTCTTTTTATATTTTTTACTTAAAATGCCTTTAAATGTCATTTAGTTTTGACAAAGTCGACATTTCAAAAAAAAAAATAATAATCATTTTATTAAACCGCCCACAACCACCTAAAATTATGGCATTCAAAGTTTATTTATGTTAAACATTTTTTCTATTAAAAAAAATTGCTTTGCTGGAGCGATGTAATCGTAAAAATAATTTTGTAAATAGCAGAGGATAATTTTCCGATTGTCTAAATACCGGCGTTTTAATTTAATGATTTATTAATAAATTTTTATGCTGTTTTGGTTTTTTTTTAAATTAATTAATTAAATAAAACTAACCGTGTACCAAAATAATAATAATAATAAAAATGCATTTATTATTTAATTAAAAAAAAAGATGAGGAAAAATTTTAAACATACACAGGGTACCATAAATTAACATGAGAAACATGATGTGGCACCGGTGTTAAAATGAAAATATGTCAAAACCACGTGTGAACGCAGTTAATAATAATAAATAATGAATAAAAAAAACAGTGGAGAATTAATATAAAAACTACCCTTATAAGGAAATAAAAAAAAAAATAAAATAGAATTTTCGTTGGGTGGTGAAAAAAAAGAAAGGAAAAAACTGTCAAGGACTGCATTTCGTTGTTTGTTTGCCTGCCTTTGTTACGTTTGCTTATCTAAGCTATATTACATATGATGGGCGGTTTTAATATGTTTTCTATTCCTGTTGTTTGTTCGAATGCATTTAATAGCATTTAGTTTAGATAAAAATGGGTTAAAGAAAGCATTTAACGTACCGTGCAACCGTCCGTTGACAGTTTGTTGTTTATTTGTTAGCCTTTTTTTTTCGGTTATTCTCATTAACAATTTCTATTCTACTTTGTTCATTTGGTTAAAAACTATGCATGTATTGCTGCGAGTAAATTGTACACCGAAAAAGCTCTTAACTTAGCGCATAGCAAAAAAAAAAAAAAAAAAAGCCCGCATTTATTTTATTTTTATTTATTTTTTTTGTTGGTCGTAAAACGTTGGTTTGTATACCGTTCTATGTACTGGGTAACCCAAACAACTGGAAATATAAATAAATAAAAAGAAAAAACAATTTTTAGAGCCTCAGAGGTTAATCTTTGGTCGGCGTAAAATTGTTTTTTTTTTTTTTTTGTTTCTGTTCTTTTACTTTAAAGAAAGTCTAAAGCATTTTTCTGTTGCTTATAAAATATTTTCTTCTCAATAGCTGACCATATCCAATACAGATTTTCTTCCTTTTTTTTTCGTATTTATCTCCATAAATATTTATTTTTCTTTTTTAATAATAATAACGTGGCGCAGTGTAACACATAGCAGAGCATAGAAGGAATAACAGAAAGAAAAAAAAAATGTTCATGCTGATTTTCATTCAGTTTACCGCGAATTGTGACACAGTGCGGATGATTTGCTTATGAAATTTTTTTATTTTTTTTTTGGTTGTGTGTTTTCACGTAACGTTTACGTAGTTATTGTTAAAATAAAACGTTAATTTTTTTATTTATTATTATTATTATTTTATTGTTTAAAAAAAAATTAATTAACCTTGTAAATGTGAAAATAATTTTTTTTTTATGTGCATTGAAAATATTTATATAAATTTGTTTGAACAAACAAACACAGTGGAAATTAATTACCGATTATCTGGATTTAATAGGCTAGGCTAGTTTGTTTGTTTATTTTCTTTTATTATTAATTTAAAACCAAAATTCAATAATTTATTTAATTAAAATTAATAATAATAATGAAAAATAAAAAGGAAGCTGGATGATATTTAAAACTGAAAAAATAATAAAAATAGTGAATAAGCGCAAAGCAGTATTAAATAAACGAAAAAATTTAATTTAATAATAAATACTCGCGGTCACCAGATGTACAGAGCAAAAAAAAAAAAAAAACATTTTTTTTATCCATTATAATATTTAATAACAAAAAAAAAAAAAAAAAAAAAAAAAACGCAAAATTACCGATTTAGATCACACAGAAAATTGAGGCAAAAAATGAATTTTGTATTTTCCAATCTATAAATAATTGAGACACATGTTTTTCGCTTGTTGTTTTCTTATTCCGGTGGTAACTAAAGTGTATATTTTTATTATTATAGATAATTATTATTTTATATTGAATTTCTAGTGTTTTACTAAGTGAAAAGTTTATTTATTTTGTTTGGTTAACTTCTGATTAATAAAAGTAAATCACTGGCTTTTTGAGTTTTTTTTCTTCCATTTTTGCCTTTGATGTGAAATTTGTTTGTTAGTAACATCGGCAACAAGTTGTAACTTTATAACCGTTGGGTGATATTTGTTTTTGTTTACAATAAGATCCTTCGTTGATGTTTTTTTTTTTTTTTTTTGGAATACCTTGGATAGAAATAAGTCTGTAAAAATTATGAACTATGTCGACGACACAGTGTATTCGTTTAAAATTCATGAATACAAATGCAAACAACTGTGCGTAGGTGTTACGATGTGTTTTCCTTTTACTCACCCTTAAATTGAAAAGATAAGATGACTTTCGATATTTCCGGTTAATTACCAATTATTTGGACAAGCTTTTAACAGTTTAAAACCTAATTAAATATTCTTTCCGATGCCACCAACTGTTTCTACATGTTGTAACAAAAGTTTTTCATCATAAATATCTTGGAAATTATGGTTTTAAAAGCTTTTAAAGCTTTTTTATTAATTCATTTCTCTTATTTTGTTGTTAAATTATTTTATTTTAATCACGGGGTGGTTTTTATTCGTTATTTGTTTGCCAATTAAAGTCTGCTGAGTTTTCTAATATAAAATAAATATTGACGGGGTTGTTCACACTTTTTGCATTTTAATACAAATTTAATTTTGTTGCTTAAAATTTGTATAGCGGGTGTGTGGGTGGTTGATAATTTCTTTTGTAGGGTTTATTCACCTAAACTATAAAAAAATATAAAACAAAATGCATAATAACTCAATAAAAGTAGTCACTGCATTAAAACAAAAAAAAAAAAAAATATTTTGCTGTGTCTTGATATTTTCTGTTCTCTTCTTTAAAAAATATTAAAACCAACCCCAACAGATATGGGCGGTCATAATATTAATAAGAGTTAATTATTTTGAAGTAATTTTTGAAAAAGAAAAACATCATCATTCTGTAAAGGTTAACAACAACAGACAAAAAAGGGGTAAACAATCATCTTTGTGTGCAAGTGTGGAGATTTTTTTTTTTCTTTTTCCCAACGAAAAACGAGTTATTTTGTGTTCACTCAAGTAAATTGATAATTTTTTTCTTATTATAAGGGATGAAAAATATACAGAGAAAAAAATAGTAAAAATAATTGTGTTGGTTGGTTTTTGTGTTTTCGGTGGTGGGTTGAGTGGTGTGCTTTCAATTGTTACCACTTTTAACATTTTTTTTTTTTTTTTTGTAAACATTTAAATCTTTTGACTAAATTTTTGAAAAACTTTTTTTCTTTGGTTGATAACGTTCACCCACCGTCCTTTATTTTTTCTGTTTTTTTTTTTTTCCTGTTTTATTCCATCACACATAATTATCAAATGCATTCCGCCACATGCATAGAAATAATTTGTTGCTTTTTATTTTATTTCACATGTTGAATAACAAAAAACGTTTTTTTTTTTCCATCATTCTCTCCATGTTCTGTTGTTTGTTATTAATGTCTAAGTGGGTGATGAATTGGTTTTGGTTGGTTGGCAAAGCACATGCACATTGCTGGTGAAGAGCTTTTTGACGTACATTGTACTACAATAGTGTTTTGTTGTGAAATTGAAATGAAATACAAAACAATTTAAAAGCAAAAAAAAAAAAAAAAAAAATTAAAAATAACTGAGTAAAAAAATCTGAATTAAGTAAATACACAAAAGCTAAGTCTATTGTGTATCGCTGGGGATGCTGAACATTTGTAACGATTTTAAGTAGTTGGATTAATGGAGAGAGAGAGAAAACGAAATAATTTTTTTTTTTTTTTTCGTTAGAAAAGTTTTCTTTTCAATCATAATAATCAGAATATTCGCTTTTTAATTTTATTTTTTCTGTTTGCAAACCTTCTGCATAAACATACAGCTTACAGAATTAAGGGTGGTCTTTATAATAATAACAAAAAAAAAACCCTTTATTTGTATCGTTTAATTATCAACATCGTAAAAGTTTTTAATAATTGAAACGTATGCCGCCTAGTTAACACCTACAAGCTATAAAAATTATAAAAAATTTTTTCATTATCACACCATGGTAAATTATATTTGAAAACACCTTTTACTTTCATTTAGTTTTTATTTGTGTCCGCTTTGTCGTCTGTACTGTTTATTACGGATATGAATTGTCGGAACGATACTACAAAGAAAAAAAAAAAATTTTTTTTTTTTACTGTGTGTTAAGCGCAACAATTTTTTGTTACGTTTTTTAAATTTTTAGTTTTATTTCCTGTTGTCTCGATATCATAATTTGATTATTCGGTATAAAATGAAATGAAATTAGATTTTTATGCTATTTTATAGCTGGACTAAAGCACCGGAATATTTTTCTTTTTTTTTTTCATAATAAATACAGAAATTACCCTAAAGGCGTAATATAAATAAATTTGAAAAGTGAATGAAAAGGCGATGTGCAAAAAAAAAAAAAAGAACTAATAAAAAGCTCAGATTATAGAGTAGCAAACGATAAAATTGAATAAAAAATTTGTTTTTATATGGGACGAGAGAAATTTGTTATTTTTTTTTAAACCCAGAAAAGCATTATTATCTTTTAAGCGGTGAGCTTTTTTCTGTATTTTCTGTACTTTTTTTTTTTTAACGATTTTCAATGAATATTTTGTGATATGGGAATTCTTAGGATTGACCTAATTATGTTTGTATAATTTTTTTTTTTTTTTTTTTAATTTAATTGATTCAATTATTCAAAATTGTTATTTAAATGCCGTAAAAACATTTAACAACAGATTACGCACGCGAAGGGTAGATATAGTAGCTTATCTAAAATTTTAATTTAAACAAAAAAAAAAAAAAACAGAAAAATCGATTTTATTAATAAAAAAAAAAAAAAAAAAAAATAATTGAAGAGAGAACAAACTGCAAATAAATTAAGGGATGAGAAATATTATAGATAAAACATGGGAATAATAAATATAAATGTTGTGTTGACATTTTATCATGGTATGTAATATTAAAATAATAATTCTTTAATAACTTTTCACTTGAAAAATAGTTTTCTGTTCAGGATAAAAAAATAAAAGAATAGAATAAAAGTAGGTAAAAAAGGACTCTCCTTAAGGGATAGAAATAAGAAAAAAGAAGAAAAAAAAAAAAAACGTGAGCTTTACTCGGTTTTAACGTATGATGATGATGCTACCAATGTCCTTAAGGGTTTAAAAGGTGTTTTTCACTAGTAGAACGTAGTCAACTTCAAAATAACACATGTGCTTTTCCAACCACTAAACAATGTAACGAAAAATAACGAAAAATAAAAATCGAAGAGATTTACACGTTTATTTTATGGTTAGTTCTCTTGTCCCTTTTATTTTTACTTTATGGTACTTGTCTTTTATTATCCATAGTCATATCCGTTTCCACTTCCATTTATTTATTTATTTATTTTTTTTTTTTTGGTCAATAAATGTGCACAAACTGTTTTATCTAATCAACATGGATTTTTTTTTGTTGCCTTCTGATTTTATTTCTCTAAAGCTTAATCCTCGGCCCTTCTTTAAGGAGGTAGTAGTCGACAAAGATTTTTTTATTTCTGTTTTTTTTGCTATTTTATTAGGCCACATAAATTGTTCATTTTTTTTTTCGTTACTTACCATCACTACTCCTATATTTAAGTTATAAAAAATACAAAAATCAAAAAAAACACTTGTTTGGCAAATAGCATAGTACTTACTGGGAAAGTATTTAAATTAATACCAAGCAGAAGAGACAGGAGAGTGTGCTGATTTTGCATGATCACAATTTTAAGCTTTTTTTCAAGATTAAGCCAAGTAAGAGATTACTAAATTCATTTGATTAAAGTATAGAAAACAGAGAACAAAAAAAAATTATCAGAATATACCGGTCTTATTCATTTGATAAAGTTTTTATCAACTTTTGTCACGAATCTAAATGGCAACGATTTTTTTTTATTAATTAATTAAATGCTATTTTCGGACAGTTTTATTATTATTATTATTCTATTTTTGTATTCAAAAGATAAAGTTAAGTGAATAGAGAGAGAGATATTAGCATTTTTGTGGGGTTGCTTTTTTAAACTTTTTTCTCTACTTATTTTTTGTTTAAGCCCTTCTGACAATTTTTTTTAAGCTTTATTAACACTTCTGTGTGTATATTAAACTTCTATTGATAATATGGTTTCGAGGTTTTTTTTTTATATTTTTATTAACGTATTTAACTGGGATGCTTAAAGGTTAAAGTGAAAATGTAGAGTTAAGCTTATTACAACATCACTTCAAAATCCTCTAATTTTCTAGGTAAATGTAACTTTCATTCAACTTTCTTTTGTAATCAAAATATTTTCGTACCCCACCCAAAATACACTGTGCACAACTATTTATGGAATTCTACTTGTCTCTTCAATTTTTCTATCATTGTTATTTTGAGGCGAATTAATGTTATTGCAAATATCAGTGGTTTCTGTACTAAAGAAAAAAAGAAGAAAAAATGTCGCATTGAAATGTTAAACAAGAAAAAACGAAATTTTTACAACGCTTTATGTCATCCCTTATCAACTATCAGATTTACAATAGCGCAACGACGAAAATAAAGTAGAAACGAAAATTATTATTTTTTTTTTTTATTTATTCTTAAAGGAAGAAGCTCTATGGTGACCAAATGAGTTTACTGACACTTTTATTAATATTATCCAAATAAATATTCGCTATAATTGACATTGTTAAATAAATAATACCGACAATAACAATAATGTGGTAACAATAGCATGCGAAAAACCAAGAGAAATTCATTAAAAATAGAATGGAGAAACATAAATAAAAGGAAATTTTCCTATGAGAACAATACGATTTAGCTGTGTTACCTCAAACCATCTCTGGTTATTACAAAAAAAAAAAATATTAGAGAATAGTGAAAGGGTTTTATTTCTCCTCTATCGTTAACTTCTTTATTTTGACCAACAATCACTGCCCAACTATAACAAATTTAATGTTTCTCAAACCCCAACAACCGATTTCTTATTTCCTATTACACATTTTTTTCTTGCTGTTTATCGCACGCACCCAGCAATCTATTATATAAATCCGATGATGATTATAATGACGACTTAATAATAATAATAACAAAAAATGCCAACGAGCTTCTTTCAGCTTTAATAGCAGCTTTCAGTTATACAAATAAAAAATATTAAATGCAGAGAAAAGAAAAGAAAAGAAAGAAAGAAAAAATATTATTTGCCAATAGTAATCTGAATTTGTCATCTGATTTATTAAAATAAAAATTTTTTTTTTTCCAGATTCAATAACAAGTGCAGAGCGTGAAGCTTATGTTCCCGGATCATTTTCAGCGAAAACAAAATCGAAATCATTGTTTGCGCCTGGTTCCGTATTAGTCACTAGCTTTGATAAGTCTGTGCTGCAGGTAAATTAATTTTTTATTTTTTATGAGCTTTTTAAACTTATTTTTTTATTTTCCAGATAAGTGATTGGTTGAGCTTAGAGCGGGAAATGCTTAAAACACAAAGTGTTATCGTTGGTGATATTGATGGTATTTTGTATGCAATTGATAAACAAAAGGTAATTTTATGATTATGTAACGGAATTTTAAGGTTGTTTTTTAGGAGTACTACTGTGGGTATAGCCACTATAATACCGAATCTTCCATTCAACAGTTAAAACAGTTTAAAGTAGAAACACAAACCGTGTATATCCAAAACACCACAAATTTATCGAAAATATCTTTGCTTTTACACTAGTAAAGTTTCACACCGGTTTTTTGGTGATTTTTTTTTTTTTTAGCAAATTTTCATAAAAATTTTCTTTTCGAAAACCACCCTTAATAGCCCACTTTTTTGTGCTTTTTTTTTTACCAATTACAATTTTACGTGAAATACATATATTTTACGCTATTTCTATCAAAAAAAAAAAAGAAAAGAAATTTTTTATTTATTGTGGTTTTTGCTAGCGAAAACTATTTTACAATTCACTATTGTTAGCTTAATCGGGTAAAATGACTTTGTCACACATGTTTTTCTATATTTATTTAATATTTCTGTATCTTTTTTGTATTATTTTCCCTTTTGCTCAAGGATCAATGACGTGGTATTTTTATTTTTGTAATTTTTGCGTTAACAAATCAAGTCACGCTTTTGATTTTTAGCTTATCGTTATGTTCGATTATTGGTTTTTCTTTCTTATTTATTTATTTTTTCCATTTTTTTCTTTCTTCTATGCTGTAGATGGTCTTAAGAGAATTGGAGTTTAAAAAGCCACAATTAGATGAACTTGTGCACACAGCTGAAACACTTAAAACAGATGCAAATCGTCAGCAATTACAGGGAAAGGGTAAGCTTTTGACTTTTTAATTATTTTTATCTAGTTCGTATTGATAAAACACAAATTTGATTTTTTTTTTTATTTTTGGTTTAATCACATGCAAAACCACTTAAACAGTTTATTAGGTCATTATTAAGGTAAATTACCATATTAAGAGGGGAAAAAAAAGGGTTTCACTATCAAAACACTATAAAAAATTATTTTCTATTTACCTTTTGACAACAATAGGTTTTAATAATTTTTGATGACACATCAACGAGTGTTTGTATACTAGCTGGTTGTTAAATTAGCGAAGCAAACGTGTTACGTGTAATAATCTGATTAACAAAAGTTATTATTATGAAAATTTCCGTACAACACTTTTGTTTTAATAACATTTTGCAAAATTTAGTTATTATAATTAATGAATTTAATAATAAATAGAAAAAAAAAAAAAATAAAAATAAATAAATAAATTGTTTAGAGGGTTAAATAAGTATTGTGCATCAAAGTTATGATAATAACTCAATAACTATGGTGTGAAATGTAAATATTTTGTCAAAGATAAATATATAAACGTAGCACACAACAGTTGTTTTATATTAGAATAACCATATCTACCCACCCACCAATGTTTTGCATAATTTCTTTGGTTAAACATTTGCTGAAATTTTATGATAAATTTTAAATTCACCGACTGCAAGGCGACTTTATTGGTTTTTGCTAGGTTGAATTTTTTTTATTTTTTTTGCTTTGTATCAGAGTCGGATTGATAGTAGTGATCGTGATCAGTTGTTTTGTAATGTACGAATTACTTTTTTATTACATTGTTAGATGATTATTCTTATAAACTAGCGTAAATAATTCAACCCTTATTTCATGTGTGGACAGTTTATAAACGTTTTTATGTTTGTACTTGAATTTTTTTTTATGTAATTAATTAATAATGTGTCCAACATTTTTCTCTCATATTTTTTTTTGTTGAATTTATTAATTTTAATTATAATTTTTATTGCGACCCTTTTTTTTATGCTTGGTACATGAATAAATTATTAAAATAATTAAAATCTCTGAAAAAAAATAAGGGAATAGACAAGTTTTTTTTTTTGTTTCTTTCATCTAAACCTTTTTTGTAGCGTTAATTAATTCTCATTAGTTTTTGGGGAGTTTTTTTTTTTTTTTATTTTGTAAGGCTAAACGGGGTTATTGCTGGAAAAACGCATTTGGATGAAAGGATATTGGACTCGTAATGCTTCGAAAACTATTAATTTGTAATTAAATTACAGCATATACGGTTATGAAATTATTGTTAATTGATTTCTGGTTGCTAAGGTTTGTGTCTTGATAGAAAAGCTTTTTTTTTTATTTATTTATTTATAGCTTTATGGAATGGGTAATGATTTTAAAATCATTTGTATTATATTACAAATTTAACTCAATTTATGTTTAATCAAACTATGCAAAGTGAAATTTTGATTAGATTAAACCATCTCATTGAATAATATTTTTTTTCTATATCGTATGTAGTTAAAACAAACAGAAAAAAATAATTGAAAAACCCCTTCAATTAAATTCATTTTTAATTCTACACAAGTTTTGAATAATAAACATAGAGAGAGAGTGCACAGAGTGTTACAAATATTAATTTTTATACAAAATTAAATAATAAAAATCTACAAAAAAATTTTATGCAAATTAGTATTAAAGGGATGGTGGGTTTAAACACGTTAAAATAATTAAATTTTATTTGTTTAGAAAGCTTTTTTTTTGGTTCCTTGACATTCGAATTAACATAAATTTCTATTTTCACGTTAATGACAATATTTTTTGCGTTTTTATTTTCCCTTGGCCTTGTAAATGAATTTTTTTTTTTTTTGTTTTGGGTGAGTGGGTGGGTAATAAAAAAAAAACAAACAAAATATTTGAGTTTGTTGTAGAATTTTTTTTAACAGCTATTATGAAAGCTAAACAACATTTCCGTGTATATTAAATCAACAGCCGGTGTGCTGTATTGTCGGGCGACACTTAACATCCGCTTTAAATGACTGCTAAGTGACAACTCCAAAACTAAATAATTACAATTTCATAAATAAACAGACACACAGAGTTGAATTTGACATTGAGAAATAAAATAAAATAAAATTTTGTTGAATGAATGAATTGTTACGAAGAGAGTTATGTAAAACTAATTATTTGTAATATATATTTTTTTTTTGAGGAAAATTCGGTTAGAAAGGAAATTTACTTGAGACTTAAAAAACAAAAAAAAAAAACACTTCATATGTTACGAATAACTTTTTATTATAAAGAAATAACTTTGCGCTGAGCATTCTTACATCATCATCATCAACATCAGCAATGCTATGTATACTTGAGGATAATTTATTCAACGAAACATTGGATAACAGTAGAAAAAAAAAAATGACAACGAACCGAAAGAATTCTTAACGTCGTTGCGTCTTTAAATTAAACCAAACTATAGCTGATTGTGTGCTGTTTTTCCATCCTTTTTTTTATATATATATAAATTTATTTACAGTAGAGCTGTGACAAAATTATCACATTGTCTTAAAAATTCGACATCTTTCTGTTTTTTAATTTTTTTTTAAAAAAATCTCCATACTTTTTAAAGTATTCAGCATTTAAATCTATTCTACAATGGATTACCAATCATTTAAATAATATCCTGGTAATATTAACGTACTTTCCACTGTATTACTGCTGCTTTTTAACAAGCAAAAAGAAAAGAAAAAATTGTTTAGAGAATGAAGACAAATAACTAACTAGATCTTAACGTTAATACAATTTATATAATATTATTCCACCTCTATAGGTCTAGGCCAGTGGTTTTCAAAAGTTTCTCTTCTTTATAATAATCACATCTTGCAAATACAAAACAAAAATAAAAAAATGTAATTATAACGAGAAGGTAATAATTTCGTCACTAAAGTTACAAAAAAAAAAAATAAAATAAATTAAATTCCTTAAAGCAGTAACAACGAAGCTTTTTAAAACATCAAACAAATTTGTAGCGACGAGTCATTTCTATAAATATTTGTAGCTTTCGAAAGTTTTCGTTTTCTTTTCTTTCTAATGTTAAAATTATGTACTAAGATCATAAAGCTTTCGAGAAATAAAAGTTAAAATAAAAGAATTTTGTTTTTTCTATTATTTCTTCACTGTATAAGTGGAGTTCCCCATGCTTCTATTAAAATAGGAGAAGTAGAAAAAAAAACCGAACTTAGCTTTATGATAATAAAAAAAAAAGGGAAAAATATTCACTGTGCTCTTTGGTTGGAGACAGACAAATAAAACAAACAAAACCAACAAAACAAACAAGAAAAAAAAACAAAAAACGAAAAAAGCATTTTCAGTATATAGAGGATAATTGAATAAATAATTAATTAATGTAATTAACGCATACAGTTACATATGTTTTGTTATAATTATTCATTTAACTTCATAAAAACATAATAGAATGAAATAAATACCTTGTGGGTTGGTTGTGTTTTTCTGTTTGTTCTATTCTTCTGCCGGGTAACAGAAGCAGCCAATAATCAACTATAGAAACAGATACAAATCCATAAAAACACATTGAAAAAAAAAAATGCGTTATAAAAAGAAAAAAACCACAACGTGTATGTCTATATCTGATAAAATTTATGGGATGATGTAGGTGACGCCTAGTCTAATAACCCCAAAAAATTGTTTCGTTAAAATATTTGGTTTTGCTTACGCTATAGAAATAACGCGTTTATCCTGGCCTACCGTTGATCGATAAAACAACAACTCATACAATAATAAGTAAACAAAACAGAGCACATCATCCATCTAGTCATCCATGCCGTGTATATTTATGTTTACTTGTGGCAAAAAAAAAAACCAAAAAACAAAAAAAAAATGTGCGCGATGTACGCGTGCACAAAAAATACAGAAAAACTTGGCGGATGCAAAAAAAAAAAAAACGAAAGATTTTCTCCGTTTTTAAGAATTGACAAAAAAAAAAGCGAAGAAAAATCATCCCTACAAGTGTTTTATTCGGGTAAGAAAATTCATTTGGCAGAGTGAAAAGGATAAATAGCTAGCGTATGGAACGTAAGAAAATGTACACAAAGATAAGTGGATGTTATTAAACGGGAAATTCACTGTTAACGGTAATGGCAACGTTTACGTACATAATGACATAACAGTGGGTGGTGGATTACTTGTTTCTTCTTTTTTTAAATTTATTAACGTACTTGGTGGTTAACTTTTGCATTTAATGAGTGATGGCACACGCTGTTTTCTGCATACGAAATCATTTTATTTTGTTAACAACAGCTTTGCTCCCGCATTTTTTCCGAATGTTGTTTAGTGAGAGATCTGGTTATAAATCTTAAAGTGTAAAAACATGATTTAATGGGTGGGTTTTTGTTGTGTTCATCTTCATTTAATTGAATTTTTTTTTGTTCTCCGATTATACTTCAGTCGCCACCTTGCAAGTTATTTAAGGAATTTATTTTTTGTCTTCATCTTCTGTAAACAGTAATGGGGTGTTTGTTCTATGGCCACAGAAATGAGTTTATTTTTAACTGGTTTGCAGGACATTTAAACTAAAACTTAAATAACTTAAGTGGTTGGAATTTTTTTGCTTAATTCTTAACAAAGTCCTCAAGTGTGAATTAAATAAAAAAAAAAAAATCCCCAAGGTAAGAATGATCAATTACAGTTGAGTCTTTTTTTTCCATGTAAATTGCTCTTAATTTTCCAGGTGACTAATTGTTGAAGCGATAGAAAAAAAAAAAAAAAAACAACAAGAAAAGTCTTGAAATCCCACCTACCTTTCTGGTACTTTTATTTTTTTTACTCTGTCTCGACAACTACCTAGAATTTTTATTTTCTTTTTGGTGTCACACAGTCATCAATTCTTTTTTTCTTTTTTTTTACCATCAGCCGGTGATCAATCATTTTTTTTCAACTTCCCTTTTCTTTCTTTTTTTTTTTGATTGCTCCTTTATATGTTTTACCCCACATTTTTCCAATTATAACCTTTTTTTTTTTTTTTACAAATATAGTCCATTTTTGTATTTATTTTCTTTGTATTTGTGTGTGTAATGGGGAGCTAAATTTGTTGTAATAAACATACAGAACGGGCTCCAGGATTACGTGAAAATTAAAGGTTTCGAATGGTAAACTCCTTTTTACTATGTCACTATCAAGATCACGTATAAACAACTACGCGACATTCACTCAATCGTGAACAAATTAGGCGAGAGCTCACTGTAATAATAATTAAGAAAAGTAAAAGTAAAAAAAAAAAAATACAAATTACAAACCAGCCCCTAATAAAAATAAGTCAAGTGAAGCATTTCTTTTACTACTCTTGGTTACTATTATTCACGTTTTTTTGTCGTCATTGGTTCGGTCTTGTTGTGTGTTGTGACAATTAATTAATTTTTTAATGAGCCTGAAATAATTTGATTTTTTCTTTTGCTTTCTTTCTTTCATTCTCTAGTTCCAGTATTTACGTGGAGTATTTATTTCCGGGTGTACTCTTATAACATCATCAGTAATCGGTTAAATTTAATTCACTTTTGTTTGTATTTTTCTATGAAGAGTTTTTCTTTTTCCAATTCTTATCTCGTAAATTTTTGTGTTTTATTTTTATTCCTTTTTCTTGTATTGTGTGCTTTATTTAGTATAAGAAATATTCAGTAAAATATTCAGGTCGTTTAAATGCGAAATAATAATAAAAGAATGAAAACATAAGCTACGGGGCATGCCGTACAGAATAAATCCATAAATGTACAAATTGTTGTTAGGAAATAAAAATGAAAGAAAAAAGGATAAAAGGCATTTTTATTGTTGTTGTTATTCTTTGGTTAATAATTTTAATATTTTTTGTAACTAACAATGGATAAAGAATTAAAAGGTAAAAATAAACCATTGAAGAGCAACACATTGAATCACTTTTAAATTCATAATCAAAATTAAGAATTTAATGCTTAAAAGCGTGAGCGTTTTTGGGGGTGCAAAATAATTGTTTTCTTTGCTTTTCTGCTGTCCATTTAATAAAATCGATTGCTTTATATTATTTCATTCTTATCGCATTTACAATCAGTGTAGAATAGTCACACAATAAACCAGACAACCAGAACGCAACATAATTTTTTTTTTATTTCTTTTAATTCCTTATTTAAAATTCTTGTTTATTTAATTAAATTTCTTCTATTATGAATTGTTCTAGCTTGCATTGTTAACACGTATCCCTTAATTTACGTGTTGTTAATTATAAAAACTAAAAATACCAGCAACGAATAATGTTCAGCATCACCGAGAGTGAATTTAACAAATAAAAGAAAATTTATGTGAAAATAATTTCGCCAAAATACATACTACTCACCCAATAATTATTTTTTTTCTTAATTTCTTCCCAGAATTTTAATTTGGCAAAATGAAATTTATTTTTTTTTTATTTATTAATTTCGTTTTAATTTAAATAAATTTTCAAAAATCCTCCCTTGACTCTGTTTGTTATTTTATTTGATTCGTAAAAAACGAGCAACAAAGCTGGAGGAAGTTAAGCAAATGGTTTTTCATTTTTTCTTCTTATTTTACTGAAGTAAAAATAAGTCTTCATCGCCCATTAATAGTTCAGTTTAGTTCAATTTTAAGACAAAACGATAATAAAAAAAAAAAATAAAAAAAAAATGCTGATTTTCTGATTACAAACAGTAATTTAGATACACAAAACCACGGTGTTTTAAATGCCTTTTCAGGGTGGCTTACCGCTCTCGTGTTTCAAGTAAATGAAAATGTTTTCATGATTACCACAAATTAATGTCAAACCAAAGACATTAAGAACATTTTCCTATAGCAAAAAAAAAAAAAATAAATAAAATTTACTTATGGTGGAATCTTTATTTGATAACTTTTCTGTCTAGCACTGGGTGTAATAAGTCTATAAAATAATTTTAACGATTTTACATCAGCTGAGGATTAAAAAAAAAAAATTTGCTTTTTTTTTGTATTAACTTTGCTTCTTTATAGATTTTCTAAAAATTATTTTCTTACACTCGTGCTGTCTTCTATGCAATTGTAAATTTTTATTTATTGAACGTTGCTCTTTAACACAAATATTGTAAGCAGTTGTAAAAATGATTCATTTTAACTACTGAAAATTGTAGTTTTACTACTCTATGATAATACGAGTGTATACTGTGTTCTGTGTTGAATTGGATAAATTTTTATTTTGTGTTCGAATAAGGCGAGCTTTTTTAGTGTACAGTGTTTTAGGAGTGCGTAGCAAGGTTTACATTTACATTACGATCAGAATACTTCTGTAATTCGCCTATAAAAGCGTATAAATAAGCTTTGATGCATGGAAAATCATTATTCGATATAAGAATAAATTTTATCCATAGTTTTCCCATAAAAAATACAACAAATTTTACCATCTCAACATAAATTTTCCTATAATAGTAATTTTTGTATCAATTGAAGCATAAAAGAGAAAAGCATGTTTTCCCTTAAAAGGAGTATTCCGAAGAGCGCCTGCGTTTTACACCCTATTTTAGACAACAATACCTAACAGAAATCCAACTTTACACCTCCTAAATTCAGACTGGCAACCATTTTGCCTTTAAACAGACAGACAAACATCAACAAAGTTCCTTTTTTTCTTTTTTTTTATAACACAAAATACATTCGCATAAAATTTTGAGATAAAATGGATAAAAGAAGAAAAAAAAACCAACTGAGACAACAAGTGTTTTCCTTTATTTTTCAGAGTAAAATACAAAAAAAAAAAAAAAGCAACAGAATTTCAGAAGGCATTTTGAAGCTGCTTTTCTATATAAACAATTTTTTTTTGGGTGTGTTATTTGTTTGTCTCGTTTATTCATTTCTTTCACAGCAACGAATACCAAACACCAAAGCAAATAAATAATAAAAAAAAAAAGGTAAAAAGCATGGTAAAAATAAAATTTTCATTTTTCCTTTTTGCCTTTTTCAATGACAACAAAAACTGTTTGATTTTCTACAGGAAAATTAATGGAAAATGACTCAATTGTTGTGTTTTATGCGTTTTTTTTTGTTTAATTTTATTTTTTATTTATTTGAGAGATTCTCATTTAGTGATAAGCAGTAACTACCGCCACCCTATTTGTTTTAAAACTAAACTAAACAGAAAAATTAATTTTAATTAGTGAGGAAAAAAAAAATCCTTTTTAGCCGGTTTCTTGCATTCAGTGTGTGCTAGTCGCGTTGTTATATTTTTCGATCTATTCAAATGATGAATAAAAATTTATTACAGGTAATTTTAAGCAAAGTGTAATGTTGAGTAAAGTTGTAATAATAAAAGTAAATTTCACATCTCATTGGGAGGGTAAATAATTTTCTATGCATAATTTTTCTATTATTTAGTAACAAAAAAATAAATAAAATCCCATGGGATAATCACTGTTTGGGGATGGCAGATAAATAGAAAAAAAAACGAAAAAAATGTCTCAGTCATAATATATTGACCGTTTTATGCATCGTTAATATTTTTGTTTAAAACCACCCACCCCTAAATATTATTATTGAGAATTTTCTTGTTGCGTTTTTCAACCAAAAAATTATCTCTCTTTCTGTTTTTCCACCAAATATACCACCCTTGACTTTGTATTGTATTGTATAAGTAGGGTAAACTAGTATAGTAAATATGAAATTTCTTATTTCGTCAACAAAGCACGTATGGTACTTTCTCTATAACAATATATTTTCTTGTGTTTACCTCTTGCCACCCTTTATAGTATTTTTATTTTCTACAACATTTTGTCGTTGTCGTCTAGTTAAAATTTATAGGAATTTCTCTACTGAATGCTGCTACTGCTGCTGCTGCATACTCGCGATGTTATATCCTTTCATATAATTCCAGCAAAACAAAGACAGAGTATTTACTTATTGTTACTGGCATCTAGCATATTTACAGATAAATTATTATTATCAATAAATTTTAATTTTAACGCTAATAAATTTTTTATTAATTATTATTCATTGGTTGTGCATAATAAATATAATTTGTTCAGCACCAATGCAAATTTATGGTTTTCAATCAATGTCCATTAATATAGGAAAATAAAAATTCAACCCTTTTACATTGACTTTATTAGCAAGGTAGGGTTGTGAAAATAGACAGACAGAAAAAAAAAATTGTGATCAGTAAAAACAGCAGAAATGGTATTGTCTGCCGGTTTTTTTTTTTACTATACAATGCTGTGTTAGCCAGATTTTCAGCTGGTCTCGTCGACCCGGAACTGCATTTAAAATTACTATAGTGCTGTTATTTTTATTATTTGTATATTTCTCTCCCTATATGGGGGATTGTTTTCTATTTATTTAAACATTTCTATTTTTTTTTTGTTACTACAATTGGAGGTGATTTTAATCAAACACGCGAGACAACAGCAAATATTATCTGAATAATGAAAAAAAAACTCGAATAAAAGCTCTCAACTATATATTTATCCTTTATTCCTGTTTCAATTGTATTCCCCGCTATTTTCCGTACACTAACACATTTAATAACGATAAATGTATATTGTTGAAGGGATGGAAAATTGTAAAAAGGAAACACAAATATTTGAGTATTTACCCCAGGGCAAACATAGGCAAACGGAAAATTTTACTCTACAAATACTCAGTTGATTTAAAATTTTCGTGTCGTCTAGTTGTCGTCACGCGTTTTATACAATTTTTTTTTTAATTTAAATTATTTTTTATGTTTTTATTTTTTTTTTTTTAATTATTAATTTTCGGTTTCTTGTTTTACCATACATAAAGTGAAAACACTTCCTTTTTTTTGTATTCTAAATGGAAAATTAGTCAAAAGATTAAAAAAAAAATTGTTTTGTGATTTGCTTCATTTTGTTCGTTGTTTAATATATTATGGCGTCATATAAAAATAAATTTATTAATAATTATAATTATTATTGTTATTTATTATCATTTTTATTTGTATTTTATATTAATTAATATAAATAAAATTAAAATAATAACGTGAACGTACACGTAAACGTAGTGTACGTACGACGGTTTGTTTTAAGGAATAATAAAAAAAAATTAAAAAACGCCGGAAAGTAAGCAACACCTAGCCCAGCTGTCATTTTCATTATTTTCTTTCGTTATTAGAGAGAATTAATTGAATTTAAGAACAATTAATTGGGTGGATGTTTGTAGGTGGTCTAATTGTGTGGTATCAAGTGAATTTTTTTTGTCATTTAATGTGTATAATTAGAAAATAATTAATTGCTTTTAATAAGAAATAAGAAAATATGGATAAAATGTGATTTTTGATGTTGGAGATGGAAATTACACAACGAAAGCTTTGTTGTTTTTTTTAATGTAAAGAGAGGAGAGCTTTAAAACAAGTTTAAACCATAAAGGAATTATAAAGGAAAATCACAATTGTATTGGAAAAATTATTATTACTATTATTATTATTATTGGAAAAGTTTTAATTCCCCAAAGTGATTGTGTAAAATGTGCTTTACTCCTCTCATTCTTTATTTCATCGAACTGTGTACACTTTAAGGATACACGAACTGTGCAAAAAAGAATTAAATCAAAAGTTTCTTGTGCATGTGATGGGATTTTTTGTTTTTGTCCTGAAAATCATCCATAAAATAGAACTGGAAAAAATTAAGTTACAACCGACAAAATAAACAAACAACTGTCACATAAGTTACCTTAAAAAGTCTTTTTTTTTATGCGAAAGCACACGAGGAAATTGTATTTTGCGTAAAAGCAGCAAATAATTTATATTTGGTTACACACGACTAGGGGAATTGTTTTTTGTGTTTTTTTTTTCTTTTCTGTTTTTATTTCCTCGTTCAATGTGTAAATTTTGATCGATTTTTTGTTTTTGTTTTCCTAATGAAAATCGCACCTAATAACAACCAAGTAAGGTATTTGTATCCTGAATACCACACACACCAATATGGTTACTATTTGTTAACAAAGTGTTAGTGTTGAAAGGAAATTCAAAACGTAAAAGAAAATTTAAGAGAAATATAAAAAATTAAAGTGAAAGTGGGCCAAGTGGATTACAATAACAAAAGATAAATAAAAGAAAGAAAAAAACGAAACGAAAAATACCACCCACACAGTCAACATTAGAACGACGACAATTTCTTTTTTTTTGTTTTGTTTTTTGTTTTCCTATTTTTTGCCGGCAGGAAACATATTTTATTCGAAGCAAATGTAATTTTTGTTTTTGATGGTTTTTTGTTTTTTTTAGGGGAAAAAATAATAAGTGAAGCACGTGGTAGTTGAAACGAAAATTTAAGTGAAAAACAAAAGAAAATAAAGGGAAGTATACACAGGGTGTTCTGTGTGAGTTTGTGCGAGACTGTGTTAGTTTGTTTAAATTTAAGGGAGTTCGATAAAAAAAAACGAAAAATGTCAGCACAATCACAACAGCAACAGCAGGGACCTATGAAGGGTCCCGAAATGACTCCAGAGATTTTAAGAAATACTCAAGAGTTGGCAGCCCAGGCCGCCATGCGTGCACAAGAGATGTTACAGAAAGCGGCAGCGAATGCTGCGGCTGCAGCCGCTGCTGCATCTGCGTCTGGTGATGAACCAAAGGTACCGGAAATTCCGGCACGTGGTCTCGATAATACACAACGTGCACCAGAAATTCCACCGAAACGATTGAGCTTAAAGTCGCGACAACCGATAGGTGGTGTGGAAAATGGAAACACAAATGGATCGCCACCACCACCGGCAAAACCACCTCAAAAAATACCTCCTCCATTACCGCAAAAACCAAACGGAAGCGCACAAAATTCACCACAAATGATGCCGAAACTAAAAGATAAACCACTAATTGGATCTCCACAAATGAATGCACCGCGCCCTCATTCAATTGCTGATAAAATTTCTGCAATGAGAATTGGATCGCCTATGATGGCGAAAAAGGGCCCGCCAGTCAGTCGTAGAAGTAGCAGCAGCGCTGCAGAAATGATGATGGAAGATGATTTGGGATCCGAGGATGCATTGCGTGGAATTGAAAGTGGTCTGCGAAATATGGAACGTGCAATGCAAGAACAAATGAACATGAGGTCGATGGAGGCTGCTGCAGCCGCCGCTGCTGAAAATGCAGCAATGATGGGTTTCAAGCAATTGGATAGTGGAACAGGCGGTGGTGCTAATTTACGTTCACTTGTTGGTGGCTCTATAACCTCTTTGGATGGAAGTTCTGCACAAGGAATGCGTGTCATGGAAAATCTTCGTTTGGTTGGACTAGGCGGCGGAGGAAATATGCGGTCTTTAGAACGTGGTTTCAGTATGGATCAAATGCGTTTAGAAAACCTTCATATGGGCGGAGGAGGAGGTGGTGGTGGTAATGGTATGCGTGCTATGGAATCAAATCCAAATTTAAAAGGTATGGAGCATATGAGAGGCGGTAGTGATGGTGGAGGTAACAATGGTGCAAGAGACGGTGGTTTTAATAAGCAACCCGGCATGGTGGAGCATCACATGCGCTCATTGGATCGATCGCTACCGCTTGAATTACAGTACAGTCGGCATCATCATCACCATGGTCACCGTGCACAGCAAGAGGCTGCTGCTGCTGCTGCGGCCGCACAAGCAGCTGCCGAATTTCGTGAGCATTTAAGGCAACAGCTGATAGCTGGAGGTGCCGGTAATGTTGCAGTTCAAATGGCGAATGTCACTGGTGGTGGTGACCGTCGAGAAACCGGCTTATCACGTGAGGATCTACGTATCAGACGGCGCTCCTCACATGACGAAAATCAAATCGCTCAAGGGATTAACGGTAACGATGATCTATCATAACGTCTCCCCAAGATTTTTTTTTTTTTATATTTTTCGATTATTTTTCATATTGTTTCGGATGGGTTTTACGGGTTTCGATTTAATTTTACGACGCTTCTAACCTTTATTTATTTTTCCTTTTCTCTTTTTTTTTTTTTCCTTTTTCTTTTTCGTTTTGTTTTTGGTTCTACGATAATAATATTAACGGGTAAGGAAACATTAAATTGTATTGGAAAGGCGGTGGTGTGTAGCTAGGTTTTATGTTTCGTGGTAAATATGAATGTTCAAAATGAATGAACAATGCGAAAGCTCTGAAAAACAAAAACCAAAATTAAATCATTAACTATAGCTTGAGCTCCAATGTGTAACATTTTGTGGATGGGATATAAATGGTCAATAATGCGATTATTATCATTTTAAATGGAGCTAACGAAGCGTAAATTTTGTTTTCTTTTTTTTTTTTTTTCATGAGTTTTGTTATGGAATAATGTTTAGGGTGGTGGGGTTTTGATGGGGTTTTAATGCAATTTTTGTATTTTGTTTGTAACTTTCTCTCTCCATAATAAATCTTTAATTATTTAATAATTCCAAATGACAATTTAATGAAAAGTGACTATAGCTAGTTGATAAACTAAAACGAAAAAAAAAATTTTTTTTAATTTAAAAACTTTTCGCTGTTTTGTGTTTTTAATTACAAAAAAGCACAAAGGATAATAATAATATCGAAAAGTTTATTCTATTTTGCATAAAAATGAATTCATTAATATTATATAAAAAAAAAATTATCTTCCACAGTGAATACTCAGTTTTTTTTTTTTAATGGAAAACCGAATTTTCAATGTTAAACATAATTATGGTTGCCTTTGGCAATGTAGGAAACTTTCCCTTTTACTATCAAAATAAGTGTTAAAAATAAATCACTAATCCCATCTACAAAATAAAACATACAAGAAGAAAATAATAAATCGCTGCTTATCAATCAGCTTAAGCATCATTAATGGTATATCACGTTACACGTAATCACCATCGTATCTTAATTAAATATTTAGCGTCGTATTAACTTTTGATACATTATTCTTTCTACGTTTATTCCCTTGAAAAAAAAAAACAATTAACGAGCCACCACTGTTGTATTATCACAAAAAAAAATATTATTATTATTCTTGATGTTACAAAAACAACGTAGCGAAATGTGTAGCAAAAAAAAAATAAATGCCTTTAAAAACCCATTACTGTGGGGGTGAAAATCAATTGAAAATTTAATGCGAAATCTTTTTTTTTTTTCTGTCGGGCAAATAATAATCAAGAATTTCTGGTTATATTTCCATTTAAACGGTTTAATTTTCTTCCATAAACTTTTTTGCACAATTCACCCAATCCACGGAAATACCTGTGTTATGAACGGACGACTAAATACAATTGATAACGAATTGGATAAAATAAGTTTTCAAGTAGAAAAACAAAAATGAAAAAGCGGCCAGCAACAAACAAAGTGATTTATTATACAAATCACAAATCATTACAACGAAAATAAAAGGATGGAATAAAGTTGAATTCAGAACAGAACCGGGGTCATCAGGGTTGTTACAACACAATAATTTATAATTTTTATTATCTCAAAAGGAAATGTTTTGTACGTTTTTTTTTATTTTTTATTTTATTTTAACGAAGTGACAGCTAGCTTGATCAACACCGGTGGTAAATTTTTGGGATTAGAAAAACTCAAATAACAAAACCAAGTCGTAGACATTATTCAACTGATCATAACTTTTGATTAAAATTTTTTTTCGACGGAATCTTTTGTACATAATATTTGAGGACTCAATACCAATATTTTCACGAAATTTTAGCTCATTAAAAAAATTTTTTTTTTGACAAAAATTGCATAAGGAAAAATTTCGATTTTTCGATGAAAATTAAAAAAAAAATCTGATTCAGCTGAAACTTTGAGGTTAGTTAGAATCGAGTTAGTTCCTGGAAACTGATTATCATGTTGAAAAATATTACAAAGCTTCTAATAACTAAATTAATGAGCTTTTAAAAGCATGAATAATTACAAAACTGTAAAAAAAAAATAGAAGATGAAAATCTAAAAATCTAAAATTCAGGCATCACCGGATTAAAAACTGAAAAATTAATTCAAAAATAAATATTTACATTCGTTTAACGTAACATGGTTGTGCTTTTTATTGAATTTATTCTGTCGTATTGCAAATAAGAAATATTCGTTTAACCCTTCAGGCTAAAAGGGTGGGTTAGAAACACATTTGATTTTTAACGTTTTGACACAGCATTTGATTATTTTTTTGTTGTGCATTTTTTCAGTAGTTTATTCAAGCTTTGATAATAATAATTGAAATGGTTTATTCATTGTTCTGTTCGTGTAACCGTTGAAACCAAAATAAAATCTATTTTGATTCAGGAAATATATAGCGAGACACAAACCAGACACCTAATAGTCACATAGCGACACTTTAACTACTTTAACCTGGTACAAAAAAAAAAAAAAAAAAAAAAAAAAAACAAGAAAAACCTCGTTCATTAAATTTTGTTATGTGTATAAAGGGTAACAAGAAAAAAAAAACCGAAAAAGTTTTACTTTGGTTGTGCCACAAAATATAACTGAAAAACCCCTAATTCTATTATGAATATAACGCAAAAAGAAATTTTAGAAACGATCCTATTTGGACAAGGTTAGCTTAAAGGGGGGGTTTTTTTTTTAATTAAATAAGGGACACTTGGCTGATTATAATGTAATAGAAATAAAAAAAGAAAAAATTAAATTCATTTTCTATTTGTTTATCATACCGGAAATAAAAACAAATTCCTGATGATTCAGATAAATAAAGCAAAAAAAAAAAAAAAAAAGGTATTTTTACCGTAAACGTAAAGTCTAGTTTCTAGTGACTTTGAAAAAAGCACAAAATGAAAAATAAAACCACAACACTAACAAAAGTAAAAATATTGGAAAAGGAAAAACTTCTTTAATAAGGATTTTATTTCTTCTCTGCCCTCTTTTCGTAACACTTTTGTTATGTTTCGTTGTGTCTTCTGTAAACAGAACAACAAACAACACTTTGACAATCACGGTTGAAATAGTCCAGTAGAAAACCGTAGAGCCTGCTGTCAATTTTTATAACATAAATCTGTTTTTCTGATGCTCATTCTACTTCCTTTTTTTATATAACTAAGTTGAGCTTTTTTTTTATTACGAACTAACAACAAAGATGCTGTCATCGTTGTTTTGTTTGTAAAATATTGTTTGTGGACAACGTAATAGAAAATAAACTCGTGCTTTTGTCTTACTTCACTTATATACAAAACCCTTAACCAACCAACTTCAACAACTAAATAAAATATATAAAAAGCACACAGAGTATTTCAATGATATAATTTAGAAATACCAACAGTGCTTAACGTGATTATTGTGTCAACATGACTAATGCGGAAATTTGGTTTTTATTTTTGTTAATTTGGATTTAATTAAATAATTTCAAGGTTTTATCAATCGTTTTTATAAGTAATTACTAAGGAAAGTAGTTGCTATGACTTCGTTAATTAATTACTCACTTTCCGGTTATCTCATCATCGAGTAACAAGTTCAAAAATGCTGTACGAATTCCAGCAGAATCAAGGTTAATTTCTTTGATTAAACCAAAACGGCATTACATAAAAAATTCGTTATAATAGAAACTAACGAGTAACCACTGAATGATAACTAAAAGTTCCCCAAAGTATCTTTTATGTTTCTTAATAAAAGCAGGTGTACAGTTTATTTCCTTTTTACCATTTCACTTTCTGCCACAAGTTTCAAAATATAAATTTAATTTTTAATCCGCAGATTACGATTTTTATGATTTTTTTTTTTATTTTTCTATTTATTCCGACAAATTAAGGTAAAAATTTTCTGTTAAACACAACTAGTTAGTTAGTATCATTATGTTTGATGATGAATACATTATTAATGTACTCAAAACAAAAAAGAAAATTTAGCCCTTTTACTAGCATCAGTAGAGCAGCATCCGCTTTCACCACTAAATATTTTTTTTTTTTTAATTTTTTCTTTTTGTTTGTTACACACACCAATGTTGAATAATTTAAATAATTAAAAAAAAAAGTTGAAAAAATGATAATTTTATTCAATTAGAATTACCGAAAAACAGTTTATGAGTTCTTTTAAAAAAGAATTTATCCTTAATCCTGGCCAAGAGATGAATTTTGTGTCGAAAAAAAAAAATAAAAAAAACTTTTTCATTTCATTTCATTTCGTTTATTTATTTTTCTGTTTTATTAATTTTAATTGTCGCACAAACAAAAAGTTTTATTTCACGTAAAAGCTTTAATTAACATGACTCACGTAATACAATTGGTGACTGCTATTCGTATACGAAATGGTTTATAATTTTGCTTCCGTTGTGTAATTTTTCATTTTCTTGTTTTATTCGTTTTAATTTTTTTTTGCTTATTTTGTGTAACGAGAAATGATGATTCTGGAATTACTGTATCCATCATCCTTACCGTTTTTTGTATTATTTTATACGACTACAGCCTCCTCATTTTATTCTTTAAACATTGCATCCTTTTTTACTTTATATTTTGTTGATAAAGAAAAATAATAAAAAATAATAATAATTCCTCTTGCCCAACGAATGTTCAACGAACATCAAATGGTTTTGCTTAGGTTACTTGGCAATATGAAAAAAAAAAAAAAAAAGAAAGTAACTACAGTAGATACGCGTTAAATACGAACAAATCTTAATCAAATACTGTCGAAAACTATTTTTTAACAAACAAATTTAGTGACAAACTCTTAAGGCATTTAAATATCTGAAATAAAAAAATAAAAATAAAAAATACGAACACCTACTGTTTGTATGCTGCTTTGACGATGTTATATCCGTTTTAGTATTTAAGTTTTCTTCTCTTTTTTTTCCTTTTCTTTTCTTTTACATAAAAGCATTGACAGAATAAAACTAAAGCTACGGCCAAGCTGCGTACAGAGTGCTTTTTGTTACCAATGGATTAGAAGTAAATGTGACAGCAGCGACTAGGACATTTCTGTTACAGATTTTTCCTTTTTTTTTTTTATGTATACTTTACCATCAAGATCAAAATAAAAATATTTTTTTGTTTTTCTGCTTGTCTATCTTTTTCCGTATATTAGATTTGTCCTCCTTGATACGGAAAAAAAATTGCGTAATTTTTGAGAGATTGAGGTTTTTTTTCCTCCTTTTTGTTTTTTTATTTATTTATTTATAAATTGGCGAAATAAATAACGTTAAGGGAGCGCCGGTAGAAACATTATTTTTTTTTTATATTTACATACACACGACACACACAACTCAGGTTGAATGAGTGAATATTATACTTTGCGGTTCAATTTAATTCTGTTTTTTTTTTCTATCGTTTATTTTTATTTTATATTTTTTTGTATCAACGAAAGGGTTGAGTTTTTTATTATTTTTTTTTTGCTGTGACAATAAATTAATGTCGAGGCTTTTTCTATTTGTTGTTGTTGTTGCTGTTGTTCTGGTGCACGCTGTTCATTCGTTATTTTTATTAGTTAATTCACTCAATATCATCTCTCTTGTTGTTCAATGATAAAAAGAGAAAGTTATCCACTATCCAGCATTGGTAAGGGTAGTTTAATGGTATTCATTGTATTTTCTATATTATTCTTCTTCCTTTTTGTTTTTAGTTTTTCCAGTGGGTGGTGTGAGACGGTTTATTTTATTGTTTTTTTTTTGCATTTAGCATAATGAATAAGAAATTTTTTTTTTCCATTTTTCTTTAATAAATAAAAAACTGTTTAAGTGGTAATCACATGAATTATGAATTAATTAATTTAGCACCTGGTATTAAATTATAATTTTTTTTTTTTATTAATTGGCAACACTGTATCTTGGATTATTGGCTAAACTGTTTACGTTGTTAAAAAAAAAAATTGTTTTTCTACTTAAAACAACTAAACAGTTGATGTTAATGGTTTAAATGTTGGGGGTGGTGGTGGTGGTGTTGGTAGTGTATTTGGTGGTGAATTTAATAGACGTTTTCCCTTATCACCCTGTGAAACTGATTTGGATATGCTAAGAGCTTTGCTCAAAGGTAAAATTCTTCCCCAGAAACATTTTTTTTTTTGTTGTTTTCAAAGTCACTAATAACGAGTCTTAATCAAGAACATTTGTTTCTAGATGCGTGTGCTTGTGTTAACAAAATAATAAAAAAAAAAGTGTTAAAAATAATGTATTATGCTCTAATTAAATTAATATGGATAAAGCTTTTTGTTTTTTTTTTCTTTTGCTGTTTGTTATTTGTTGTTAAAATTACATTTAATTGCTGCTTTAAATAACAGAAATTAATTGTTTACGTTAACGCAATACACCGGAAAGTATGTTTGCCATCATTACTTTTACATATAAAACATTTTTCTTTTTGTTTAATTAAATTAAAATTTTTCGTTTCTTAATGATTTTATTACATTTTTACTCGGTGCTTGCTGTTTCGTTTTTTTTTTTTTTTTTTTTTTACTTCTTGTAATAAGAAAGTGTTTAGTGGGAGAAAAATACAGAGAAAAACAATTTTTTTTTTTCATTTTTGTCTGACGAAGCAAAAGTAAATACAAAAAAAAAAATTTCTCATTAAACGAATACAAGGAGAAAAGTTTTGTAAACAGTGGAAAATAAAAAAAAAAGAAAGAAATTTCCAAGAATATTGCGTTTACTTTCTTATTGTCGGATCCGTTTTTTTTTTTTTTTTTTTTTTTATTAAATTATTTTCTGTTTTTGAACAAAGAAATATTAAAAATTCTGTAAAAAAAAAAAAAAAAAAATATTTCAGAGTAATTTTGCATTTTGGTGTATTTACAGTGGATTGTCTATGATAAACAATTAAATTGTGAACGCAAATTCTGTATTAAGGGTGGTTAAAAATATCGAAATGAATTTATTTCCGTGACATTGTTCCGTTTATTGAGTGGTTTATAAAGTTTAATCCTCTGTTTTAGACAAGGATTCATCTTCAAACTTTTACAACGATGTAATGTCCAAGCTAGAAAGTTAATCTAACTAAGGGATTAGACTTTTCTTTAAACCGCAAATATATATTTTAGATCTTTAAATCTGGGAACGCACTGTAAAAGTCAAAATTCTATTGTGCACTGAACTGATAATCTTATATAAGATAATTTTCTAAGAAAACAAAAAATTTCTTCAATTCTTAAAGCAAAATATTTATGTTGGATTTTGCAGTGATGTCATCTGTCAGTCTCCCTTGTTTGCTGCTGCTGCTTCCCTAACTTTTTCTTTTTTAAATTCACTGATAATGAAAAAACCTCGAGCTCTAACGATGACCAATTTGTCCTTAATTTTTTTTTTTTTTTTAACGAAAAAGATTTTTCTTTCTGCTGCTCGCTTGTTGTGTTTGGTTTTCTGTTTTTTATTCTTGCATAATGGGTGTTGTAGGGTTTTTGCTGTTTTTTCTCTTCTGAATTTATAACCAAAAAAGGAAGTAAAAAAAATTAATAAAAGAAAGCACAAAAAGGATCATCAACTTGCTATAAAAGTGGCAGCAGTAAAAATGGCACCAATGAAAAATTGAGACAATTTTGATGCCCTTTCACTACTGTGCTGCCTAACCAAATAAATTACTTTCGCAATTTTTTTTTTTTTTTTATTGATTATCGAATAAAAATTTTTAATTTTTTTTTCATATTTTTCCACCACACAGTTACCCGTCTTCGTGAACATTGGGACGAAACATCACAGTGTGTTCTGCAGCGTAAATCGCAATTGGCTGTTATGCTTGGTGATTCTCAAAGGTATTAACGAGATTCCATTAAAAAATGTTTCCAAAAACTGTAAAAAACAAAATTTTACTTTTAGATACGAGGCGAAACGTATTGAGATTGATACGTGGTTGTCTAGAATGGAAAATCGTGGTGAACGTATGGGTCAAGTAGCTACAACCGCTGATATATTAGAAGCACAACAAAAGGAGCAAAAGGTAAAGCAAATACATCTTGCATCCCGAATGAATCAAAGAAATAATTATTTTTCGTTTTATTCACAGAGTTTTCATGCAGAACTTCATCAGTATAAACATCAAATCGATTTGTTTAATCAATTAACGCAGAAATTAATCGCAGTTTATCCAAGTGATGATACGTCACGTATTAAACGTATGACAGAATCAGTTAATTTGAGGTGGGTGGTTTCGGTTTAAAATGAATTCTATTTTTTTTTTTTTGTCTTATTATTATTTAATTCTCTTTCATTATTATTCAACATCATTTTCACAGATACAGCGAATTAAACAACGCGGTAATTAACCGTGGTAAACAATTACATGCTGCCGTACATAATTTACAATCATTTGACAGAACAATGGATCAGGTTTGTTTGGCAATTTTTTTTTAACATGGTTCTTGCCTTGAATAATAACAATTTTTTTTTCGAAATTAATATTCATAGTTCTTGGCATGGCTAAGCGAAGCTGAATCATTATGTGAAAATGCTGAATCAGAGATTGATCGTAATCCACATATTTTAAAGGTAGGTGGAATTATTTTCACAAAAATTATTTTCCCCTTTTTTTTTTTATTTAAAAATCCTTGTAAACATTTATGTGTCTAGGATAAGTTTTTCTTCTTTGTCGCTAGTGTAGTTTAAGAGATTTTGGTAGATTTCTCTACTTTAAAACAGGGTTGATACAATCAGAAGTTTTATCAGAATTTTGTTGATAAAAAAATAAAATTTCTCTATCTGTATAGTTTATTTCCGTTTAAAAATAAAAAAAAATGTATTTTAAATAATTTCTATTTAGTTTAATCATGCAATTTAAAAACGATTTATATTTTTTGTACCAAGTTCTATGCTTAAAGAGTCGTGTAAAAGGGAAAAATAAAAATTTTCCTCACTAACTTTACTAAAAGTGAATATCATCAAGCTGCTTAAACTACTGTAAATAAATATGATAAAAAATTTGGTGTTGGTTGATAGTAGGTAAAAGTTATTTTAAGTTGCCAACTACCCGATAAAATTTTCTTTACGAATATAAATGCACTTGGTGTTGCTTGCGTGGGTGGTACATTGGATAAAATAGTCCTGATAAAATTATTGTACAACCAATTGCAATTTGTATTTAACTATCAAAAAACATCTATCTTAACTAAATTGACCTAGTCACGTTATTATAATAGAAATGTACAAAAATTATTTTACATGAATAAACAGGAAATAGAAGAGAAAAAAAAAAAAAACCGAAAGATTTTCTATTTTGCATCGATGCTATGAGATGAGTTTTGTTCACTTAATTATTCTCTTTGATTTTATAAGAAGTTCATTAACAAAATTATGTTGTAATGTACGAAAATGGTTTTTCCTATATTTAATTAAAATTAAAGGATGAAAAACGAACTGAAAAACTTTATTTTGATGTAAGAAGAAGTCGACAAAAAAGTTTACTAAGTGCTGCAACAAAAAAATTAAATTTTACCAACTCAAATCACTTAACAAATTTTTTTTTTATGTTTCGATTGACCACTTAAACGTCGTTAATTGAACGTTTAATTATAAATGAAAATAAAAATTTGTTGAGTTTGATTTAGTTTCTAATTGACCTTGATTTAGATTTATTCAATAATTTAGTTAAGTGGTAATTCGTGGATCCTTTGCGCTTTTTGTTCAATGATTATTTTTTTCTTTTTTTTCCTTCTATGAGTGCGTAGTGAATTATCTGTGTCAAGCTACAATACTGGCACCTTTAACAAGTTTTATTAACAGGAAAAACTTCAGGATGATTATTATTATAGATGAAAAAAAAAAAGTAAAAAATTATTTATTCAAATATTTGTTAATTATACTTGTTATAATTGTGTTTAGCATCATTATGTGTGTGTGTTGGTTGTTTTTTATTTATAAATTCCATAACATATATTGAAAAGATAAATAATTATTCAACAGAAATTGTATGTTTTACATGCAATTACAATAATTGTGTTGTTTTTGCTATTACTACCACCATTACCACTACTATTGCTGCTACTCCTATTATTATTTTCATCATCATCAAATGCTTGAAATTTGTTATTAAAAACAAACTGAATTGGCCTCTTGTATTTTAATTAAAATCCTTTAAAAATACTTTTGTCATTTAAATGATTAAATAATTTTATTTTTTTTTTTTATTGAACCCTTGTTACATCATTAGTTGATTAAAGGGTTATTTTTTTATGGTTTAAACCAAGCACTTTACGATGATTTCGTAACTAAATTAAAAAAAAAATAATAATTTTTTATTAGTAAATTATCTGGTTTTAGTGTTATAAATCGGATTTAATCGATTATGGATAAAAATTAATTTTTTCTCGTTATTTTAGAGTGGAAACTCTCCAAATTTAACTTATAAATCATGGAAAAAAGCTCTAAAATGAGGCGAGTACGATTTGTTTGTTGATTTGCAATAAGGAGAAAATTTATTATTTGTTTTCCACGATTGGTTATCAGCTCTACCCTTATTAATTAATTAATTTATTTTAACTACAGAAACACCTGAACAGTGTAGAAAAGAAATTCCCACAAAAATTATTCTTCGATTAAAATTTATTTGATTTTTCCTTTGTGGATTTTGCTTCTTTTTTTTTTTTTATTCAATTTCATCTTAATGTTTTTAAATCATCGCGTTCATTGTGTTCGGTTTTATTTATTATTGTTAGTTATACGTTCTAAGTAAGGGTATTAAGAATCGAAAAAAAAGATTAAACAACTGTGATGTTGGTGGTAAATAACCCATAAACTTAACAAACAAAACAAATATTGGTTTGTATGGATAAAAAAGAAAGAAAAGAAAAAAATGTTAGTTGATAGAGGTAAAATGGTGGTAACCATTTGAAATCGACAGAATCTTACCAATCAGTTAAATTGAAAGATTTATTTGTTAGTACTTTAAGGAACAAATTTATCTCAATTAATTGAATGATCTCTTCCGCACTCTTTCGTACCATTTACTTCTTTATTATTGTTATTATTATTCGTTATAAATTTAACTTTTTTTCTACATCTTGAAATTTATCTAAAATGCACACACACATATACGTGTATACGGAATAAAAAAAGGATAAAATATAGGCTAAAACGGATACCCTTTATAGCATACAATTTGTCGTCATATCTTTATAACAAATATTCTCTCTCGATTATTTCGCTACTTTTACATTTCTAGTTGTTTTTATCCATACAATGGAATAATAATACAAATTGATTATTGTGCTTTTATTATTGCTTTTTTCTTTATTGTGCTTTTTTTTTTCTTTTATATATTTACGTAAATTTATTATCATTGGAATTTTCGATGACTTTTGTTGTTGCGACTTTTATTGAATTGAAATTTTTGTTTCGTAGAATAATTTTTTGCATTTATTCGTTTCGTTTTTTTTTTTTTTTTTTGCTATATATTGGATTGTGGTTTAATATGTTAATAACTTGAATTTTTTCTACACTTTTTAAAACTGTTTATCTTGGAATTCAGAAGATTTTGTAATAAAAGTTGTGAAAAAAAAAACGCCAAATTGCAGATTACCTTCGAAATAATTTTTTATCCGTTTTTAAGCTCAATTAATTAGTGGAAAGTAGCGAAAAATTCGCAATAATTTCACTAGAAAAAGTTTGTTAACCGTTTTGTAATTAAATTTATCATAAACATAATAATTTTCCCCTATTTTCAAGGTTACATTTCAGTTTTATACGTATTTAACTAAAAAAATCTTTATTTTTTTGTTCGCTCGTGTCGTTGCTACCCCTAATTAAATTTGTTTTTCAAACGAATTAATTTGAAAATCAATTAAATATACTTAAAGTCATATATAAGGATGATGATTTGTAATTAAATCAACAAACATACATCAAATGAATTCTTAGGAAAAAAGAAAGGAAAATAATAGTTTTGATTTAAAAATTTTTTTAAAATTGATTTTCGCCTAATAATACTTTAATTGAATAAATGAAAAATCATTACTAATCGATGTGTGTGTTTAAGCGATTTTGTATTTCAGGAATAACTTCTTAAAGTTTACGTTAATTAATTTAAAAGAGAATCAACCGCATTATTAAAGCTAAGGAAATAACTTTTTTTTTACTCTATATTTCCTTGAAACCAATCCGATGATCTTCCTCATTTAAATAATTTTGTTTGTGTAATTTCTTAGTTCTTTGTCTTTGCCTTTTTTTTTTTTAACTTTCTTTCATCATTCATTAATGAGACTTTGCTTAATTTGTATCTGATTATGGTTTTACAAAAAATAAAAAGAATAATTTGAAAAACATTAAACAAAAGCAGCGCTCACACAAAAAAAAAAACCAAAGTTGAACAAGCGACACGCTTTGTTTAAGTAAAGACAGAAAAAAAAAAGATTTTATTTTTCTCTTCTGTTTTTTTTTAGTCCTTTATCTATGTCCGTTTTGTTTGCTTTACTGTACTTTGTAATTAAATTTTTGGAGAAGTAACTTGTCTTATGTTACAACATGATTAATGTTCAGAAATAGCGAGCTCAGTGTATGGACTACGGAAGTATGGATGTTTTGTTGCTGTAAACGACGGCGCCAAAAAAAACAAAAAATAAATTATTTAATTTAATGAAATTTTTTTTTATTAAAATAAAAAAATTATGAAAATAAACAGAAAAGAACCGGCATGAAAAATTTTCCTTCGTTCGTTTTGTTTATATTAGAAAAATGCATCGATGTTGTTTCTCCATTCTCGAAAAGAAGGAGTCTTATGTGGGAGGGAAAAAACATAACACAGCATCATTTATCCCATTCTTCAGTATATAAAACACTAGCATTGCGCATTTGCTACAACGTACAATCTCTTTTCAATGCTCTAAAATTCTCTTCCACACTCACAATGGACCACAAAACACCAACGTTTTACTCCACAAACACAAATTGTGCCGGCAACATCTAAATCTAAATTTTCCCACAAAACCAACATCATTTTCGAAAATAATTCAGAATAAATTTTGAAACAGAAAAATTATATAGAAAAAAAAAAAAAAATTTGGTACAAAAATAAATTAAATAATCAGTTGGAGCGTCGCCACACAAGCGACAACATCTTGCTTCTTATCAACAAATTTGCTTTAATCAAAAAAAAATAAAAAATTTATCGTTTGATTAAAAGAAAAATTTTTTCTATTAATTAAATATCGGAGTTTTTTTGCTTTTTTTTTTTTCCATTAAAGAAAATTTAATTAATTAATCAATTAATTTGGTGAAAAAAAGTGTTTTATAATGAAAATTTAATTGCGCCAAAAAGTATGCATTTATTGTGTTGTAAAATGAAGTTTTTTTTTCTTTCAAAAACCGAAATTTTAGTTAATTTAATTAAGAGATTTATTAATTAATTAATTAATTAAAAATTATAAATCAGTGTTTTCTAGGGTTATACACTTGTGCTTTGTTACTTATTTTTTTGATTGTTGTTCTGTTGATTAATTAATTAACAAATGTTTAAAGAAACGAAACGTGAAGAAAAAAAAGAGTTATTTTTATTCTCGCATTTTTGTTGTTGTTCTGTCTGATATTCTTCATTCGTTTTTAATTAATTTATTTATTTATTTATTTATTTACATAAAAAAATCATTTTTCTATTTTTTTCGGTAATTAATTTACTAATAAACATATGACGTACTTGAAAATTATTATTATGTACTTAAAACATTACGTGGTTTTTTGATGTTTTTATTCTTTTCTGTTTTAACTAAGAATTTTATTTTTTTTTAAGTATTTTCTGTTCGACTTAACTTAAAGATAAACAAAATCACTAGCCAGCCGGTTATAATTTTGTAATTTTTGTTGTTTCTAACATGTGTTTCTGTTACTTTTTCTTGTGTTATTAAATTAGTAAAAGGAATCCTCGTACCGATCTAGTAAAACTAACAGAAAAAAAAAAAAAAAAATTGGATAAATCGTAGTGCAAAGATAGATACAGAAAATCATAAATTCTTATTAAATAACGTATAGAAATTATTTGTATACCAATGCTACCGATGTATAAATTAATAAACTAGAAAAATAAATTCCTTTTTACCACAAAAGTTTAATTTAAACCAATGGGAAAACAAAATTTATTTGATTTATATGTGATTTTACCTTAGTTTTATAACTCGGTGTTTTATTTTTTTATTTTTTATTTTTAATTGAATTAATATTCATGAATTAATGTATGGGAAAAATGTAAATATTGACAGAATAGAGAATAAATTTTTTTACGTTTAAAAATCCTTAACGATTACAGTGTGTGTAATGTGTCTACCTGTACTTACATTTCATTACGTTACGTTAATTAATACAATACTAAAATTAACATTTATTTAGGTTTATAATTTCGGAACCCTGTTTACTTATAAAAATCTGAATTCTATTTGCACTACAAAATCCATAATAGAATGGGCTTTCAACTAAACTGTTGTTTCCACAGTAATATCCGGGATAAAATGTATTTTTTTTTCTTGTAAACAACAGAAGCAGAACAACAACCAGCCATGTCGCGTTTTTCCAATAATTTTGTAAACGGAATCTTTACGTTTTTTTATTTATTTATTTTTTTTTGTTATCTGAAATTAATTAAATTTTTGTTTTTTAATTACAATTTTGTTTTTTTTGTTTGTTTGTTTGCGCTGTGTTAAAGTTATGTAAAACTGGTAACATAATATTCAGGCGAATATTGTTTAATTAAATTGTTAATAACCAACAACGACAACGCAGTTATAATAATAATAATAATAAAAATGGGAGAGAACCACAAAAAGAAATTAAAAAATATATATATATGTGTGTGTGTGTATTTTTGAATTACAAAAAAAAGAAAAAAAATAAAAAAAAATTCTATGTGTTAAATTGTGTTGAAATAAATTTATTTAAAAAGAATAATAAATAAATAATTAAATAGAAAACGCCACATTGTGGATTTAGGCGTGTATATATAATGTATATATAGTAAAACATATTTTGGTGGTAACGGTTCGTTTTAAAACGTTTTCATTAATGGAAAATCATCAGTAATCGAAGTAATCGAAGCAATGTTCCTATTAGAAAAATGTGTTTGTGTGCAATAATAATCTAGATAATCTAGCAAATGTGATTTTAGTAAAATAATAAGAAAAAGGAATTTTTCTTTTTTAATTTAAATTATAATTATGACATCGACACATATGCAAAATGGTGGTGTACATCATCCGACAACTGTATCAATTCCGGTTACACAACAATCCCAACAGTCGACTGAGAATGGTGGTGGTAAATTATCACAAACGGTAACGGCGGCACAACATCATTCTGTTAATGGGTATCGGGTGGCACCGTCACCATCGGGACCTCCCCAACAAATGCCAACAAACGATGTAGGTTTTATGATGAGTAGGAAAATTGCCTTGAATGGTGGCAATGAGTTGCGAATCGATGACAAAAATATTTCGTTGCATTTGAATAACCCGTTTGTTGCAGCGGCATTTGGAATGGCACCAACGCCAGCGGCTGGTGATAAAAAACCGGCAATACCTTATCAGGCAGCTGCCTTGCCACCGCAGCATCCACAATTGCCAATGCGAAATGTGAATTCTGTCGGGTCCGGAAATAGTATGCCTGGAACAGGAACGGCTATTGATGATTTGTCACGGGGACGTGCCAAACGGCCGCACAGTATCGCAGTCTCTTCGCCTATGAGCAACACTAATTGCAATGAATTGAAAACGACAACGATTTATGGTAATGTAGGAACTAGTGGTGGGTGTGTTGGTAGAAAAGAACCGGAACGCTTGTTTGCCCCTGTCTATGCTGGTGCTGCTACCGGTACTGGTATGCAGTACACCAACAGTCCTCAACGAACAACTGCGTCTGGTAAACAAGAAGGTGCAGGGTTAACATTTTATACGCCACCCTCGCCGATTGGCAGTAATGGCCACATAGTTCAATCCTCGCAAATGGTAGGACCTCCTGTTGTTCAACGTAGATCTCATAGCACCCCACGACAACTACAAAACGGAGGTGGCGCAATTGGCCTTGGTTTACCTAATAGTAATTTAACAAACACCGCAAGGCCACATAGCTTAGAACGTTGTAATGGAATTGCCGCTGTTGCAACCACTCCGAATAGGCGTGGAAGTAGTAGCGGAGTGCCACCAGTTGCCCCACGTCAGTTTGGCGCAGGAATGCGTCAATCAGCAACTTTTCACGGTCAACCATTACGGCATGTTGACACAATACGACGTAAGCCAGACCGACCACTTTCATATGCATATGGGACATCAACAGCTGCCTCGACACCTCAAACTACCCCTGATCAAGCGTTTCTTGAAAATCAGTTGCGCATGTATTCGGATCAATTGCGTCAAATTACAGAAAGCGTACGACGTTATTCTGAACAAGCAAAACGTTTATCTGAAATGAAACGACACCAGATGGCCACTGTTGGGTGTCCGTTATCATCGCAGCAGGGGACTCCCACAACACCCAGTATGACATATGGCACTTTATCAAAAAGCGAATCAATTGGGAAAATTTCACAAAATGGTAATAGCACAGCTGGCGGTGTCGGCGGTATTGATGGGATGGGGAATAACATAGGCAATGGCACTGAAGACGTCAAAACACCATCACACCAATTACGCCTTTTCCTTGACAGCATACGAAGCTCTATGAAAGACGAGAATCAGCAGGGTGATCAAACTGACCTTGTTGATAGTAGTAGCAATGGTGTTGTGAGTGGTGTGTTGTCAAACAGTGGCTGTGAGGAGGAGACCGTAGCTGTTGTCGAATTAAGAGAACATGATGGAAATGAATTATTAGATAACAATTTTGTAGAGCCGAAAACACCATCGGATCAACTCCGACAATTTCTGGATGCCATTCGATCAAACCAGGTGCCGGATGGAGCAAATGGAACAACGGGTGGTAATACTGCCGGTTGTGTAACATCGACTACTAATAAGTATCCTCGTGCTCATGCTCCATTGCCTCATAGCGTCACCACATCAGAGAGCTTTGCTCAGGTATCTGATAATCTTCGTCTAATGAATCAAGATTTAGAAACACTAGGCATGCCGCCAGCCACAACAAATCACCATCAGACACAACAACTACAGCAACAATTGCAGCTGCAGCACTTACCACTTACACGAAATCGCACAATGGACTTTAACGCCATTCTAGACAATTTTGAACAGATGGCAGACTCAATCGGTCTGCATAATTCCACAGATTATTTACGTAAATGCAGCGAAGCATTAAAACTGTCGGCAAGCAATTGGAATGGGAGCGGTTCACCGGACGATGGTAGTTCGTGCAGTACAACACCCGGCTCAATACGGGAGGCGGTACAAAATCTACTAATGCAACCAAGAAACGGTTTCCAAATAATGGACGATCGTATGCGATTATTTATCGACATTCTAGATTCACAAGAAAAATTCAGTCAGGTGAGAATCATCATCGTAATTATTTTCTGTGATAACTTTTAATCATTGTGTGTCTCCTGCAATAATATTGTAAGATGACTAAAAATGACTTTACATTACTTCCCATTCCCAATTGTAATCAATTCTCAGTTAGGGAATTTATTGTCCTTATACCGGGTGTAAAAAAAAAAAAACTAAGTCAAATGGGGGAAATGGAAACATCAAATCGTGTCAACAGGTTTTTTTTTTTCAATGCTGTTCGCCCCATCGTTTTTATTAAAGCTGCCTACACGAGAACGTAAACCAAACCCCAACTTCTAATTTTTCTTTTTTTTTTTGGCTCAAATCTCTGTTGTCGTTGTAGTCACCGATCTACCTACTTACTTACCTTGAACAGAAAACTTTTCTTTTTTTTTCAACGGTCGTTTTTCTTTTCGTTTTCTTTTCCATTTCGCTTTTATTTTACTTTTTTTTTATTTTTTTTTGCTGAAGAATCTGTTTGTTTGTCTGTTTTGCTGTTTGTTATTCTTGTAGATATTCTACCTTTAGCTAGAGAACAAGTAATAGAAGGTAACCACCAGCATTTATTCAGTCGGAAAGGCGAAGAGATTTGTTTTTTTTTTTTTTAGGATACGTTTGGTAAAAGATATGTTTGGCGATTTATATAAAAAAAAGGAAAGAAAATAAAAATCAAATTTTGTTGGGTGGTTGGATGGTTTGTTGGTTGGCTGACTTGTAGCACACAGTGCTTTTTGGTTTTATTTTTCCTACTTAATCTATTAAACAAATAAATGTTATCGCTTTTGACTTTTTCCGGTCTTTTTTTTTTTGTAATTGTTATTGCTTATGATACACTCTGTTACTTATCGCCTTCTCACCTTTTTTTTTTCTGTTGTTCTTCTTGTTATTCTTATTTGTCGTCGATCTGTCTGCTTATCACTAGCAGCTTGTTTATTTATTTTGTTATTTAAGGAAATTAAATTCTGCACGTGATTTTGGTTTGTTTTTTTCACAATGAAATTTGTTTTACTTAAAAAAAAAATAAAAAGCTCTGTATTGTGGTTTTTGGTAGCAGATATAAAAATGAAATTTTAATTCAATCGGTCACCAAAATAAGTCAACCGTATAAAATGGCCTAAAGTTGCAAATAGAATTTCGTCGTTTTTAAAGCTTAAAACAAATTTCTGTTTTGTTTGTTTGAGATTTAGTTGAGTTTTCTGTTATATACACCACAAAAAAAAGCATACTTTCTGGAATAATGATCTTTGTTCAATGGTTTTATTCCGCATGATGTTTATATTTCGAATTTAGGTTTTGCATTTGCATTTACCACTGTAAAGTATTAAAATATTTTAATCAAATCAGCTTAAGTGACGTTTTGTTTAAGCGTTTGTTTTTCTCTTCTTCTAGTCTAGAATATTTTTCTGTAAAATACTTTTCATTTTGTTCCACTGAAACGTGAAACTTTAATCAGGAATTTAATAAAACAATTTTCTTTGCATACTTTTATAATATAATTATGAAAGAAGAAACAAAAAAAAAAAATTCTTTCTCGTAAATTTTTCTTTTATATACGGAAATTTCTTGTAACGAAAAACATATTTTCGGAATTTATTTACTATGAATGTTGATTTTACGGTATCGACAGGTGTGGAGGTATGGGGCGGTGTGTTTTCAAAAAAAACAATTTTTCCAGTCTACGTACATAAAAAAAAAAAAAAAAAACAGACTGACTGTTTCTGGTTATTAGTAACGAATTAAATAATTATTTACCCTTTGGCGGGTACGCGCTATTTTGTTTCTAATTACATATAAAAAATAGAAAAAAAATTTTAAATTTCAAATTAGCCAAATAACTGCTGCTAACTGAAACTGTTTTAAAAAAAAAAAAAATAAATTTTTAATTATTTATCCAACATAAATCATTTCAATTATAAATTTTTTATTCACAGTGAAAAAAACATTTTAAATTGCAAAAAAAAAATTAATTTAATTTCGCCAAATAGTATGCTAATCAATACGCAAACAAATATTTCCTTTGATTTCTTTCGTAACTTTTTATGTTAATAAAAATTATTTATTTTTCCCCATTTATAAATAAATCAATAATGTGCAGTAAAATCAATCCCAAGGAAATGAAATTCAGTTTTTTTTTTTTTATTTATAAAATTAATTATTTTCCATTGATTGATTTTTTTTTTTTTTGTAAATAAAAATAAAACGATGCATAATTGCTGTTGCGCTGTTGTGTGATGTAAATAAAAAAATTTGTTCGTTGATTTGTGTACATGAGAAATGCAATAGAAAATTGTGCCAACTGTCAAGTCATAGGCATCACATTTGCTAATTATTATTAAGCGCATAAATAAATGTTTTTTTTTTTTCCTCAATATTATTCTACTTAATATGTGGGTGAAATTTAAGGCGAACGATCCGCACAATAAATAAATAAATAAAGATGGAAAAGCAATAAAAATATTTTTTTTTTCTTTTCTTTTCGTAATAAAACAAAAAGCAATTTTCGACCAAGAAAAATAAATAAAAAAGATTCATCCGCCTCCACCTCCACCATCTTATACGCTATTAACGAAAGAAAATAATAAAAAATGGGATTATTTTCGTCGTTTTTTGTTATAATTTAAGTTAAGCAAAATATTTTTTTTTTTTTCTAATTTAAATTTGATTTTGATTTATTTACGAAAAATTATTTGCTGAATTTTATGTATTTTTACTCTATTTGTTGTAGTAAAAAAAAAATAAATAAATAAATTCCTGTAATTCTTGTTTATTGTGGAATAATTTATGGAAATTAAGTTTTTGATGCTGCAAAATTATTATTTCTTTTAAAGTGGTTTCAGCATTTTTTTGCGTTATGTTTTTTATTCAGTTTTTTTAATTCATTTTTTTTAATTTAACTGGATGCAGAATTTAGTTTTCAACACCTTATCGTACTATAAGATGATAAATTATTTGGTTTACGCTTGTTTTGCTGTAATTTAATTAGAGTTGACTTAAGTATTTCTTAAAATCGTTAATAAATAAAGAAATTTACCACAACATAAATTGGAGGCGTACAATAATTTTTTTTTTTTGCAATAAATGCCGACAAACACCTACAAAAGTGATAAAATCAGGAATTTCTAATAGTTTTTGAAGTTCATGTGCTCATAACTCGGAAAATAAATTTTTTATCGAAAAACTCCAAGAACAAACGTGATTCAGCACCTCAAAATGAACATTCCTGCAAAGTTTGAGCGCAGTCAGAATTTTTTTAATTTTCATCGAAAAATCTAAAATTAGCCTGATGCTTTATATGCATTTTTGGGCGAAAAAAAAATTATTTTTAAATGATATGAAATTTGGTGGAAAGTTTCGTTTTGGGTCTAGAAATATGCTGTATAAAGGATTTCGCTCTAAAAAATTTTCTTTAAAAGTTATGACAAGTTGAGTTCCAAATCGCCAAGAAATAGCTTCCAGCATCATTCTTGAATGCAGTTGTTTCCGTTTTATGTCTGTAACTCAGCCAATATGTGTCCCAGAATCTAGATTTTTGGTGTTTTAAATTAAGAAATTATTAAACTATTGGCAAACAACATAAAACAAGCGAGTCCGATGCCAACTTTTTTAAATAAACTCTACCAAACTCAGTTAAAAGAAGAATTTTCATGGATTTCTAGATTTCAAGTGTTCATAACTCGGAAAATAAATTTTTTATCGAAAAACTCCAAGAACAAACGTGATTCAGCACCTCAAAATGAACATTCCTGCAAAGTTTGAGCGCAGTCAGAATTTTTTTAATTTTCATCGAAAAATCTAAAATTAGCCTGATATGCATTTTTGGGCGAAAAAAAAATTATTTTTAAATGATATGAAATTTGGTGGAAAGTTTCGTTTTGGGTCTAGAAATATGCTGTATAAAGGATTTCGCTCTAAAAAATTTTCTTTAAAAGTTATGACAAGTTGAGTTCCAAATCGCCAAGAAATAGCTTCCAGCATCATTCTTGAATGCAGTTGTTTCCGTTTTATGTCTGTAACTCAGCCAATATGTGTCCCAGAATCTAGATTTTTGGTGTTTTAAATTAAGAAATTATTAAACTATTGGAAAACAACATAAAATAAGCGAGTCCGATGCCAACTTTTTTAAATAAACTCTACCAAACTCAGTTAAAAGAAGAATTTTCATGGATTTCTAGAATTCAAGTATTCATAACTCGGGAAATAAATTTTTTATCGAAAAACTCCAAGAACAAACGTGATTCAGCACCTCACAATGAACATTTCTGCAAAGTTTGAGCTCAGTCAGAATTTTTTTAATTTTCATCGAAAATCTAAAATTAGCCTGATGCTTTATATGCATTTTTGGGCGAAAAAAAAATTATTTTTAAATGAGCTGAAATTTGGTGAAAAGTTTCGTTGTGGGTCTAGAAATATGCTGTATAAAGGATTTCGCTCTAAAAAATTTTCTTTAAAAGTTATGACAAGTTGAGTTCCAAATCGCCAAGAAATAGCTTCCAGCATCATTCTTGAATGCAGTTGTTTCCGTTTTATGTCTGTAACTCAGCCAATATGTGTCCCAGAATCTAGATTTTTGGTGTTTTAAATTAAGAAATTATTAAATTATTGGAAAACAACATAAAACAGGCGAGTCCGATGTCAACTTTTTTAAATAAACTCTACCAAACTCAGTTAAAAGAAGAATTTTCATGGATTTCTAGATTTCAAGTGTTCATAACTCGGGAAATAAATTTTTTATCGAAAAACTCCAAGAAGAATCATGATTTAACACCTTAAAATTAACATTCCTGTAAAGTTTGTGTAATGAAATTATTTTAATTTCCACGCTTAGTGAAAAAAAAAATTCTTGTTGGTTAAAAGTTTCGTATTTAGTCCTTGAATGATGATTAAATAAAATAAAATTAATTTCTGTAGTAAATAATTAGGTTTAAATAAGTAATAAATACTCCTAAACAAACATTTGTAAAAGGGAAATCGAATCTAGGAAAAACTGTAATTAAAACCAAAAGATTCTTTTCTTATTCCTTATCATCATATAAAACTCTTCTCTTTGTATTCATGAATATTTATTTTAATTTGTATATTTATCCACTAAAGAAGCCAACCTAGTTTTTATAGATAGAAAAATAAATAAAAAAAAAGGGAAAAACCATTTCGAACCAACCATCCCGTAATAAATAAATAAGAAATTTATTTGATAAATAAGAAACAACGAGAAACGAGAAGAAATAGAATTTCAATGAAAATTGATCAGATCGTTTGTGGCTATTGTAATTTGTTTTGCTTCTTTATACCATTATTTGTCCTTAAACAAATACTGATGACTGTGTTGTGATGAAACTTGATGATTTTTCACGATGTGGCGCGAATTATAACAACAGCAAACATTCATTTATAATAAATAAGATTTCTAACAACAAAACAAAAAAAAACATGAAGAATTTTTCCCATCATCTCTTGATTACATTTCGGTACTCGCCAACCAAGTGGTATTTTTTAAAATGATTTGCTGTTGAATATCGAACATAACACAGATTTTTTTTTTTATAATATTATGATGATGCTAGAGTGCAAAACAACAACCGGAGATAGAATAGAAAAAATAAAAATAAAACAATTGTGATGCGAAAGCATAATTTAAAATTCAATTCAATTCATTTTCTGTTTTCTTTTCGCAATTTATTTTATTTATTTTTATTTTTTTTTTATGATACAACAAACCACAGCCACCCACACCACAGACGCTATCATTTTTTTCTTTCTTCTTTATTTTTTAGTGTATTGTTTCTGGGTTTCGATTTCAGTTTATTTTCTTTTCCTTGCGTTTTCTTCATAGTCACGCACAGAGTACATTTTTGAAAGACGTTTTCCAATGATTTCTTTTTGGTTTTTCTTTTTTTTTTTTTTGTTGATGGTGCTAGAATGTGAGAGGTTTTTCTTCTTTTTTTTTTATTTTTCTTCTGATAGCCTACAATAGAGGAGTAAAATATTTCATAGATTGGTATTTTGGTTAAAACAGAAAATTATGTGCCAACGGCGACGAAAGCTATAATATTATTTATGGTTGGTGTTCAAAATTGGTTATGGTTGCTTTTTTTTACCAACACTACCACCACCACCACCAGCAGCAGCAACAAAAGCTTAACAAAAAATCTAAAAAAAAGTAGGCAGAGTATGAATAACACTGATGACAAAAAAATAAAAAATTAAACGCAGAAAGTGAATCATTTTCTGAATTCTATTTCTTAGTTTGTTTATACAAAAAAAAAAGATAGAAAAAAATGCGCGAAAAAGAACTTTAAGTATAAATGTGACAAGGGTTGATGGGGTTGAGTGTGTGTTTGTGTTGTTATCGAAAATAGAATGCTTCAGGCATAGATGATTTTGCAAATTTACTTTTTTTTTATCATCATTTGTCTGAGTTTTAACCAAAATTTTTTTGTGAAACGAAACTGAAAGCAAAATCAACTTTAAGATGAAAAATAAAAGAAAAAAAAACGCGGCGACATTTACTTTAAATAATAATTTAAAGTAATGGGATTTTCTCTATAAACGTATTTTATCAGCTTTAATAAGCTAAAATTGTTTTTAACACTTTTACCTGTTTTAAATAGTGGAAAATAAGTAATGAACCCAGTTGTTGCCTTTTAAATATTAAAGTGAAACATCCTGCTATGAAAATAAACTTCACCTGAATGCAGTCAACAAGCATTACTTTAAAATTCACAAGTTTCTTACAGATCTATTTTAATAACAGAATTTACATAATTTTATCAGTTTACAACATTATAAATGTCCACAGAATAATAATAATAATAAAAAAAAGCATAAATTGTGCCAACAAAATTTCACCCTTAATATGTAGAGAAATATGACAAAAGTCTTGTAAATTTAGTACAATGAAACGCTTAAGTTATTTCCACTTAGTTTATTTAACTGGGGAGACTTTTTTTCTTTTCTTTCCTATATCATAACAACGTTTTAAGGGCAGTAAATGAATTATTATTATTGAATATTGATATAGGATAATATTCAGCAAAATGAATTTATTGTTTGCTATTGAGAAATGTGTGGAAAATAAATGTAAAGATAGGGATGTAGTGATGTTCATAATTTATTGAATGTTGTAAGTAAATAAAAATGAATAGAAAAAAAAATGATTTGGGGAGCGTGATGAAATGAATTATTAAACCACGGATGTATGATGAATGTTTTTTATGGTAATCTTTGGATGATGCTGATGATGATGATGATGGTGATGAAGTTGTTAGTAAAGTACTAATGGAACTACAACGGAATTACTTTACTACTTGACACAATTCTTTTTAGTTTTTTTGTTTTGTTTCTGACCTCTTGTTGATGGGGGATTGTTGACGTGGTGTTACATCTGGAACACAGTGCATCATTGATTCGAGTTAATTTTCTAAACAAATATCCTGCACTCTGAGTAACAACAAAAACCATCAACACTCATCAAAACGCTACAGGGGTTAAGAGATTTTATTTTTTTATTTACTTCCTCTTGTTATTGACCTTTTTTTTTTTCTTTTTTTTGGTTAGAAATTAGAAAAGGATACTGCCACGTGTCACTTTTAATTATTTTTTGGTTTATTTCATTCGTAATTATAGAGAAATTTTTTCCTTTTTTTATTTATATTTTATTTACAGTATTTGTTGTTTATAAGTTTTCCAGTAATCAATCCTGAAGCTAAGACTTTAAAATTTACTTTAAAAAAAAAAGAAGAAGAAAAGCCGCAACCTAATAAACTCAAGTGGGTTTTAATAAAATAAAGAAAAGAGTTTTTAAGCCTTCAAGAATCTACTTTAAAAACTAAATTTTTTTCTTTTTTAATCCATATCAAGTGTTATTAAGAATATTTTTCTATAAATAAAAATTCCGATTTTATTTGATTAATTTTCTAGTTAAATAGAAAGAAAAAAAATACTCATCGATTGCAGTTGTTCGGTTTTGCATTAATATTAAATAATTAATAACAAATAATTATTATCAAGTTGAACATATGATAAACATATGTTGTTAAATTATGTGCAATGTAATGTTAATAATTTTTTAATTAATTGTTATTTAGTTTAATAAAAAAAAAATAATAAAAATCATTAACACAGCATCGTCATCAACAATTGATGTTTTTAACCTGACACTCATACTATGCGTTAAAATTTGTTAAGTAAAAACAGTAACAACAGAACAATCCGCCAATTTATAAAGTCACCATCAAGCACCACCACCACCAACCCCAAACACACATGAGACAATTTGTTGTCACATATAATATTGTATTAAATTTATAACAGCAAATATGTTAAATGATGATGAAGTGAAATTTTTTATTTTTTGTTCTCATCAGGAACATCGAAAGAATTTTCATACAATTTTTTTAACCCAAAATTCTTTTCTAGTCGTCTTTCTATTACGACGGTACATTGAATTTTTTACTTTTTTTTCTCGTCTCATAATCATTGTAAAACCTCCGAACCCCAAACAATTTTTTTCTTTTTTTTTTGAAAATAAAATTTTGAAACTGAATATATACGTAGTGAACGTTAAAAGCTCGAATCATGTTATCTATGTCAACCATTTCGACATTGTTTTTGTTTTTAATTTTTTTTTTTTTTTGTTGTTTGTTTGCTTTGGATTTTATTTTTTTGCATAAATAAAAGGATAACATTGGATAACACACATGATTATTTTATATGCGTGACTGATGAATACTTTTTATTACAGACATCAGCAAAATTATTGTTTATGTTGACAGGTTTTATACTGAGTGGTTAGGTTACTATTGCTAACCGTTTTTGTTTGTGTACTAAATTCCCAGATAAGTAAATATTTTCTGTGATTTTTCATTATCTTTACCAATTAAGGTTTATTGATTTGTTTTACTTGGTAATTAAATCGTTTTTAGTTAAGTTTTGTTGTTTTTTCTTGTTTTTTTCAGGAGTCCTGAATTTTTACAATCAATTATTATGCATCTACTATTCGCTCCACAATTAAAATATTTAATTTCCTAGTTTAATAAACGTTTTTCGTAATAGAAACAATCAAAAACCAATTCTGATTTCTCGTATAAATAATTAAAATCGTGTTACCACCCACACAGTACATAAATTTAACCAAAAAAAAAAAAAAAGAAAAAAATCCATTTCAAGTAGATCACCAAAAATTTGCATAAAAATAAATAATTTTTTGTAACACACACACACACAAAATTGCTTTTGCTACACATAAAAAGCTTGAAAACATAAAACAAAAAATGAAAACGACATCAGCCAGAAGCACCGGCATCAGCAACATAACCTTTGTAACGACATTTTGACCAGTTATAATAATAATAATTCAAACAGAAAGTAAATTTCAGAATAAAAAATATATAAAATTTTATTCACGTCTGTAAACATTTAGCATAATGTATGGCTTGGTAAATATAAAAAAAATAAAACATAAAAACGAGCGAAGCAAATGAAATTTACACAGAGAGTGGATCAGGTGGTTAAAGAGTTTGATTCGTTTATTTAAATAATTTTTTTTTTCTGTTTTTGGTTTATCTTTTCAAAACCCCACTTTACATATGATTGTGGTTTTTCTATTTTTGGTTGTTGTTTCCAACATTCTTTAAAAAAAAAAATGGTTTTGTTGTTTCTGTAAACGATGGGAAATTTTTCTACCCCTTTACGTATGTTTACTTTTGTGTTTATCGGTTCTTCGGTAAAGAAAATACATCAATTGGGATTCCAGAGTGAAGCAAAACTCTTGATAGTTATAATGATGAACCGTTTTTTTTATGTTTTAGTTTTATTGCAAATCATTTACCATTGCAGAAATATATCAAGCAGTGATTTTTCGTTCATTTAGTTTACTTGTAAATTGACATTGTTATGTTTAAATCACGGAATTACCACTTTTTATTTGGTTGAGGAATGTGTAACGAGTTTTAGTTAAGGATTTTGTGTTCCCTGATTATAATTTCGAAAGTACTGTCAAAATAAAGCAGAAGAATTGTCCTCAAATGGAACTTCTTGCACACACAGTAATTTCTTTCTATTAATTATTTAACCGATAATTTAAACTTCCTGAATACAGGATATGTTTCCAGATCGTTAAGTATTCTGATATTGATTAAATCATTAAAAAAAAAAAAAATCTCCATATTATGCCCTAGTTTCACTTTATCTTTAATTTTTAACCTAACGTAGCATAACGTTACGTGATGTAATGCTTAAAAAAAAAATCGAAAACGCACAAACACATACACGGCGGATATGCTTTAAAAAGCACACAAAAATATTTATATAAAAGCACACAGAAGTAGGAAATTTATACGTTTGGCAGATTATCAACGTGTGACATAAACAATCCATAATAATATTTCTACATGTGTTTTACCCGCCTATTTCTTCTTTATTTATTTATTTATTTTCAGGACAGTTTTTGTTGCCTGTGTGTGTGTTATTATACCACAATAAATTGTTCCCTATAGACGCCAGGAGTATGAGTTTGTTGTGCTCGTCGGTTTTTATACTTTTATTTTTCCATTCTTTCTGTGAACGAATTAAAATGTTGTTGATGCTGTTTAATAATGAAATTTTCATTTCATCCAAACACACACGCATCACATATTTATATGTACACGTCTGCTCCTCCAATTAAGATTTTAAATATGTTTTTGTTTTTGCATTTTAAATTATTTAATTTGTTTTCACTGATACACTGTGCTGCGAGCGGTAAAAAAAAAAAAGAAAAAAGTTTATTTAACATATGTAGGTGGAGAGCGCTGTTTTTCTAACAGATTTTAATGTAATTTTTGGAAGGTTAGGTGTTTTCGGAAGGATGTTTTTTTTTTTGTTTGTTACTACTCTTCTTCATTCTGTTATCGTATTTTCACCGTACTAATTTTAATATTTAAATTAATGATTGCCTCACAGAAGTAAACAAAAAACAGACACTAGCAGGAATAGTTGTCTGAGAAGACAGCTGAAGAAAAAAAAAATGTTTGAATGAAAAGCATAAAAAGTAATTGAAGTCACTAGAGAAAAAAAAATTTGTTTTGTCTTTTTAATCTTAACACTTAAAGCCTTTTAGCGTATGATTTGTTTAAATATAAATTATTGTAATATTTTGCGGTTATTTCATCAAATTAAATAGCGGCAAACATTACCGAAAAATGAAAATAAAAACCCCATCGTGTAGCGCATTTGCTTTCTTTTCGGCGTTAAAAATAATTTTGTGTTCTGTTCGCTACAATTTTTTGATAGTACGTTTCTAACGAAAATTATTATTGTGCGTTGTATAAAAAAAAAAAAAAATAATAAAATTAATAAAAGGTTAACACGGTGGCAATTAAATTATAAAAAAGGAGAAAAAAAAATTACGTTTTAGTAACAAATTACAGTGATGTCTTGGTTCCTTTTTTTTTTTTTTTGTTGTTGTGACTTTTTGTGGTTATCCTGTGTTTATGCTTTTTGCGTGTTTGTGGCTGCGTGTTATTATTCTACTGACCGTTCAACATAAGCAGTTTGTTCTTTGTTAATAAATCTGTAGAAGTATATCTTCTGGTTTTAACGAATTATTCACTTCAGAAAATCCATAAATCTCCTAAACGATAAACATTCACAAGGAAGTTTATTCTGCATAAAAATTCCAAACCACACAAACGGTGCTTCAACTGTAAATTAATCTGTAAAGGATTAAATAAAAAATGAAAAACAACTGAAAACACAAAAAAAAAACATTTAAACATCCCCGGAAAAAAAAACAAATTGTGTTAAGCTCAGAATGTTTAATTTGTTTTTTTTTTCTCTCCTTGTAAATTTTAATTCTCCACACATTTTTTTTTTTTTTTGTGTTTCTAGGGCGTGTTATAAATGTGAAAAATGTTTTTAAATTAACAACAAAGAATAAAAAGAAATAAATTTGTTATTATTTCACAAAAAATTCAAAAATATTTTTGTGTTTTGGATACACACAATGGATAAGAAATAAACAAATAACCCTGAAACACAGAGTGTGTTGTGTTTTGTAACGTAGGAAATGACTGAAGGCAATTTTTTTTTATTTTTTTTTCTGCTGTTGTTAATATTTTAGGGGCCTGTACTGTTATTGTTTGTGTTTATATTTGTACTTAAAGGTTCATATTCAAAAGTCCAAACTGAATGAGGTGAGAAAAATATTTTTTTTCTGTGTGATACACAGCTTTTGTTTGGAGACAAATCGTTATTTGTATTACATAGTCGATAGTCAGGCGGGAAAAAAATATTAATAATTAGGGTTTATCTGGTGTATCCGTACACAAAACCCACCCACCAATAACCTCTAATTTTTTTTCTGTTTGACTGTTAAAAATAAATTTTTCTAGAGGGCACAAAGTTTAATTACTGAAAATGTCGTTATTTTCCTCATTTTCTATTGTTAAGCCAAAATGATAAAGATAAATAACAATCAACACCAATAGTCGCCGTTTCCTTAGCGATAATACTGCGTTTGTGTTTATGAAACGAAGTAGCAGGCAGCCACACAAAATAAAAAGAAAAACGGAAAAAAAAAACAACGAAGGAAAATTGCCTTAAAAAATAATAATGAACCGGCTTAATTGTGGGCGGCTTATAATGGTGGTTTATGGATTTATTATTATTATTATTATATATTCCCTTTTTACATAATATATATATATATATTATTACCGGGTAGAAAGGATTTTTTTTTCTCTTCTTCATCTTCTCGTTTTTTGCAAAAAGCTTGAAAATCTTAAAGCTAGAAAACTTCGATGCTTCAATGAAAAATTTATTTATCAGTAATTTAACTAGTTGATTTTTTTTTATTTTTCTTAATTAGCTCGAACTATTTAAATATTTACACAGGAAAATTAATTAAATTTTAATTTTCATTATTGTGGAGACTTTTTTTTTTTTTTTAATTTCATTTTTGGTTAAATTTTAGTTAATTGGTATTCCTCGATCGACAGACGACTGACTAATCTAGTCTAGAATATGTGGGTATGATGTTAGAATAAAATATTTTGTCTATACAACCGAAATGCAAATACAATTGGGAAATCATTTAAAATAACAACCAGGTTTTTGTGTTTTTGGTCGGTACAACTGTTTGATTGGCTTTTGTGCGCCTAGTTTATGAATTATTCGATCAAAATTAAAATTTGTTTTATCATTTTTACCTGTTATTTGCCAGAAAATTTAATTATTTAATTTTATTTATAGAAATAGAAAATAGAACAACAATAAAACACCTTTCATTTTTTCCAATTTTCGATTCCTGTAATAATACTCCTTGCGTAATTTTATTCGCGTTTATTACATTTATTTTGTACTAAAAAAAAAAATCTTTTCTTTTTCTTTTCAGGTAAGCGATGTAATTTTAACTTTGCTGATGACTTTGGTCGACATTTAAATGCCGTACACCAAGTCACATAATTTTTTTTTATTTTTTTTTTATTTTATTTTATAAGAGACGTAGAAATTTCATTAAATTTTTTTTTTGTGTGTTTTTAAAATGAAAATTAAAGTAAAATTTCGACGACGATGAGAAAGTTTACGGAAAACTTTTGTGTGCACCACACACAACCTTTTTTGTGTTTTTTTTTTTTTATATAAAAGACAAAACTTTAATTAGACATGACGCTTGTAACAAAGAAAAAACATTTTTTTTTTATCTTCAGTATTTAACTCGTTATTTAATGTAACGATTTGTTGTTACAGTAAAAAAGAATGAAGAAAAAAAAAAATGTTCTTAAGAAAAATACTTTATTTAAAGCTTAAAAGTTTATTTTAAACAGAAGAGAAACCACAAAATTTCTGTTGCAACCAAAATGAAGAAAAGATTAAAAAAAATGTTTTATTATCAACGTGAAAGAATTAAACGAATTTAAACGAAAACTTCGAGCGAAGGGTTTTGATAATTTATTATCTAGAAATGTTCTGTGAACGTTTTTAGGTTAAATAAATGACGAGACAACGTGAGTATTTCAAATGGCTTTATTTAGTTCGTGATATGTTGCGACAAATTAGTTAGAATCAACTTTTCTGTTTGTTTGTTTTTTTAGTCGATTGATATTTTAAAGGATTTGTCTGGAAACAAAGTAATCTTTGATAATCAAAATGCAAAAATTTTGTGCATTTTTTTTTTGTTCTCGTTGGTTCAGTTTTGATCTTTTGTTTTAAACAACTTGGTAACTGTGGAGCGAACGAATCTTCTATTCCTTGTAATTAATTCCTTTAGGTTTACTGTTGTTAATGAAATAGTTTTTGTCGAAATATTGATAAAACTATTTAACCAACTATTCTGACCAACCAACCCATCCACCCTAATAAATATTTTCTTGATTAGTTTATGAAAATATTTTAAATGTTTTCTTAAAAATAAAGTTTTTTTTTTTTTTTTTTTTTGACAAAGAAAAACCCGAAAAGAGATTTGTTTAGCTTTAATGAAATTCAATTGGTTAGTTTACTGCTGCTGCTTCTTTATTTATTTTTTGCATTATGGTAGAAAATAGTTTGAATACTCTTTACGGACGGACACATATTCAGTCTGTAAACTTTGCGATTAATTTGTTGCCATTTTACAGGGCAATAGAAAGGGTAGACTAAAGTTTTCAAGAACGATTTAAACAGAGTTTATGTGCATTAACCCCGTTAAAATTAAACAAATAAATAAGCGACAAATTCTATTAAAATAATTCCTGCAATTACAATAACCACGTTATAACAACAAAGCTTTGCATTTGGTTATTTTGGCTACATTTTCTGATTATGAAATATTTTCCGTTTTTTTTTTTTTCTTACAGCAAAAAAAAAAAAATTGTTATTCCGGTTTGCATGATGCATATAAACGTAGAAAATTCAATTTTGGTCGCTGTTACTTTTATTAAATTTTCAACGAAAAATAATAATAAAAAAAAAAAAAGAAGAAATTTTTCGTTCTGCACGGTTTGCTCAATATAATAAAAAAAAAAAAGCAAAAACAAATAGCGCATAGAGAACGAATTCAATTCATTTGCATACGGAAAACAATTTTATTGAATTTTTGATAGAAAAAGTTGTGTTGCTTACTGGTTCACTTTCTGTGAGTTTTTCTATCGAAATTCAAGTTTAATCGAACTAAAAGCATCAATGTTGTTGTGTTAAAAATTGAAAGAACTGACAAGTAAAAAAAAAACCCTAAAACCAGTAAACCGCACGATTAAAATAAAGTGAAATTTTATCGTTGATAGAGTTTGAAAAAAAATAAAATCCTTGAAATTCAATTGAATTTTGTAATTTTATGAGCTTTTAGTTGTTCCTTATCCTTTTTTCTCACTCATTTTGTTGTAAATAATAACAAAAAAAAGAATTTTTGTCTAAATGATTTTACTGTTGTTTTGCCATGAATAAATATGATTTCCTTAATTCACAATCGTTTCCATTGTAAATTTCACTTAAGCGTGTATAAAAATATTACGACACCTTTGTACTATCACCTCAAGTGGGGTTAAAATAATAATAATAAAAAAAAAGCAAAACAAAACAAATCTTCACTTCAGTGCGATAAAATTTAATAATCTATTAAAAACAAGAAAAAAAGTTCTTTTAACCGTGAATAATCTCTTCCGGTTTATTATTGACGTATATGGAAAATATGTTGGAACGAAGATGAACTTAAATATATCTCATCGATTTAACAATAACAAAAAGTAAATAAATTCTCATTTTATTCAAATAATTTCAAAAGATGGGGTGGTAACAATAAATAATTTCGATTTATCTAACACACCTGTAAACCAGGTAAATGGTTGCTTTATAATAATTTAATACGGAAAAGGTTGTATGCGTGCGGTAAAAAAGGTTTTATTCAGCCTTTAGTATTTTTTTTTTTTTATCTTCTCTAAATAATTTTATTATTCGGTTTTTTGTAAACTAACATTAACTTTAGACTGACGGGTTGGGCGCAGGTTAGAATGTCCTTTAGTAAATTATTATTTTTTCTCCTTAAGTTTATAACGGATAAGCTTAACGAAGTTTCTTCGGACACAGCTGTGAATTAGTTTTGTTGACTAGGAAAACACCCACAAGACTGAATAATGGGTATTGGAAGCTAGATCATTTTTTTTTTGGCCGTTGTTCCGAAGTTTTTTTTTTTTTTTTTTTTTGATAAATAATTAAACGAAATAGAAGACAAAATATACCGGATAAAAAATGTTTGTTCCAATCAGTTGGCTATTTTATAATTAAAAGGTGAATTAAAACTGTAAACATATTGTCAAACACATTTATAAATAAAGTATTTTGCCTAGTAATTGGTAGAAATCTGATGGTGATAATACATGGTAAACCGGTACGTAACGTAACGAAATTTTTTTCTCTTTGGTTTTTAATGTCCATAATATCACACCATTGTCGAAGATAAATTTAATTGAGATTAAAAATTCATTTGTTTACTTGCTTATGCTCTGTATATATACATACAGAGTCATGTTTTGTTGATTATAAAATGTTTGTAGGTGGATTATTTCGTTTAAAAACAACAAAAACAAAAAAAAAATTGTTTGAGAAATCACCTAAAAAAATAATATTCAAAAACGAAGCCAACCAGCCAGCCAGCCGCCTGTTCTACTGTTTACAACACATACGTACTGAATACTTGATAAAAAAAAAAAAGAAAAAAAACCATCTACCACCCTATTGGGTGTCATTTTAATGTATAATTCACTTTTCATTTTCTAATATACAATGCATAACATAATATTCCATGCACACAGGCGGTAGTTATTTTTTGCTTTCTTTTCTGTATTATTACAGTGCGAGCTGTAAGCACAGTGAAAGTACAGAAAAAAAAATAATTTGTTATAGAGATAACACTGAACAAAAAATAAGAAAGAAAAACACTCGCATTACATTTAAATACAGAGTAGTCGGTTAAAATGTACTTTTTAACCTGCCAGGTTAGGCTGCCGCCTTTTTCTTTACTTTCTTTATCAAGAAGAGGTCAACGATGGCATTCAGCAAGTCACTGTACAGAATTTTTTTTTTCTTGTTTTGACTCCTCTAAAATGTTAAATAAAAGCCACAAAAAGAATTTTTTTTTTTTTATTTTTTTTTGGTAAAGGAATAAACAAAGTAAGAGCAAACCACAAATATTTTTTTTTTTGCTGTGTATTTCGTTGTGCAAATAGAGATAAATGTGTGCACTTAATATTGGACGTACATTTGCTCTTTATCCTTCTTTCCAAAATAATGCATTTTTTTTTTTACATAATATTTGAGTTTTTTTTTAATATATATATATGTGTGTGTGTGTGTGTTACCAGATGTCTAAATTGTTTAAAAGTAGAAAAAAATTTAACCCCATGACATGGTTCATTCAATTCACTTCACATCACAAAAATAAAATTCCTCTTATTCCAAAGCTTTTAAAATAATAATAAAATAGCAGATGAAGGAAAGCAAAAAAAGCAACCAAGGATTTTGTACCTAAGTTTAATATAAATAAAAATCGAAGCAACAACAACCAACAAAAATAAAAAAAAAACTTTTGAGTGTGGCGGAAGATCTTTTCGTGTTTTGAATATTTTAAAATTTGGGCCAAGCTGTATGTAGGAGTGGTTTTTTTTTTTTCTACTTCCTTAAACTTATGAATGCGTGTGCAGTGTTAAAATTTAACCTGAATGAATAAAAATTTGTAAAACCGAAAAATGAAGGCACGCAACAGTAGAATAAAAAAATAAAACATGTGAAAAGGTATAAAGACTTAACTTGTTTGGGAATTTCATCTCTACAATCCACATCCATCCATCCACCCAAACCAAACCAAACTTATCGAAAGACGAATAAGTCAGTGATGCTGATAATGTTTGTAAAACAGAAAAAAAATTAAACCAAAATAGATGACGGTTTGATTGAGACAAACTAAATGGGATTTCATACATTCCCAATGTTTTTCTTCCTTCATTCTGATCAAATATTTTTTAACTTCTCAAAATACAAGACGAAAATTTTTCAGACAGTCAAAATAAATAAAAAAAAACAAAAAAAAAACCCCTCGCACGGTTGGATTTTATTTAAAACTTCAATGCAGACATTTTTACAAAACTTCATTTTTTTTTTTAAAGCTTTCTCTCCATTTATCCTTTCGATGGATAAATAAATTCTTTTTCTTTTTTTTTTGGAAAATAAATGAGTGACACGTGTGCTATATATGTTCGTTCCTTCAAACTGTGCCAACTGAAACCTTGATTACATTTAAAAGTTCTTCATTATCTAGAAGAAAAACTCTCTGCTTCGTTTTTTAATTTTCGCGATTTTTCTCCTTTTTTATTAAGAAAATTTTAATTTTTCTACTGTCAAAGTTAATCATTTTTTCCTTATTATTAATGATTATTATTAAATTAATTTATTTAAAATGATAAACTTTCGTCTATGTAAAAGCTGCTGCTGTTGTTGTTACTGGTGTTGCTTTAATAGTGGCAGCATGGAACATTTTTTCTTTCATTTTTTTCAATTTTGGTACAGTCACTTCATATTTATTATAAAATCTGTCAAAGTTATGTTTTAAGTTTTGATAATAACACAAGTATACACCCAGAAACATGCATTACTTTAATTATATTTATAACAATCTAGAAAATTATAGTAAATTATATTAAAAAATAATTAATTTGCTTTACGTTTTATAATTTTTCTTATTTGAGTTTGTAAAACACCGAGATGTTGGCAACCAGTTATATTCTTTGGTAGAATTTTACAGCGAAAACTAATCTGTCTTTTTCGCTGTAGTAAAAGTATTATTGTTGAATTATTTACAGAATGAAAAACATGCCAATCCGGATTATATGATAATCGTAATAATGATTAGAGACGTTACTGTATATTTGTGGTTTTGTAATTTTCTTAAAAGGATTTTTTTTTTTGTTTTTGCTTTTGCGTTTTTAAATACAAAATCCCGACACAGTTGTGTAACTCTACAATAAATATCTATTTACCAAATTAAAACCATAGTTGTGAATATGTTAGAGAGGAAAACAAACTTATTATAGAAGTGTCAAAAAATTTATCATCATCATCTTGTCTTGATCACTGTAAAAATCATTAACTGTGAACATAAACTAAAACCATCTTGCTTCCGTATTTTTATAAATATTTTTTTTTTTGTATTCATTGTTGCTGATTTTACTCTTTTTTTTATTTTCTTTTAAAACAATAATAATCGTTCATTCATCATCCTCATCAGCAGCATCATTATCATCATCATCGTCGTCGTTGTCGTCATCAGTTTTCATTGTCGCATTCATCGTCAAATATAAACAAACATTAAAAAAAAATCTAGAATGGCGAATAACCTTAAAAAATTTAAATAAAACGAAAGAAAATTTATTTATTATATAGAGCCGGATACAAAAAATAAAAAAAGAAAACAAAAATTTGTACGTAGAAGCAGCAGCAGCAGCAGCAGTACCATTCTAGTGTCATGAAAATTCAGGGAAGCAAATAGCAATAGACGGGAATTGTGTTCATTTAAAAAAATATTTTTTAAGCACAACAAAAAATAAATAAAAGTAACGACGATGGTAAATGGTGAAGATTTTTACGATTATGACATCGTACATCCATTTGACATTTTATATTTGCCATTCTTTGTTATTTATTTGCTGTTGTGTTTAAATTGTTGTTTTGCCTCTTTTTTCTTTTTTTTTTTTTATTTTCTGTTTTGCTGTTTCGTCGTCTCCATATTATTTTAAACTTTTTAACACATCAAACTTTAAATAATGCTTTTTTTTGCTGTTGTTTGTTTATTTGTTGCATTGTTTCTTCAATGCTGCCTGCCTGCCTGCCCCCTTATTGTTTATTATAAGTTCAAATAAACAAAAGTGAAATAAATAAAAATAAAAAAAAGGCAGGAAAAAAAAAAACATCTATAATAAGTAGGTGGGGTGGTTTGCCATTAAAAATTATAGAACAGTCTAAAGCTCAAATAAAGCTATTTAATGTTTAACAAAACAATAAAGAAGCAGCAACAAAAAAAAAAACAACAGTACAAAACAAAAACAGATAATTATTGTAGAATCGTAAAATTTATGAAAGAAATTTAAGGGTTTTGGTTGGTACACGGTGGGCTACTCAACGTAGCTAACTTGGGAAACAAAAATAAAAAAAAAAAAAAAAAAAAAGCGATACTAGAGAACACATCATCCATTAGATAACTGAAACAAAAATATATAAAAAGCACCCAGAGTATAAAAAAAAAAAATAATATAAAAGAAGCGAAGCTTTTTTTTTTACCATTCTAAAACGAGAAAAAACAAAAATATTTTTATGCATTTCATTCGTTTCGCTTAAATATATTTTTTGTTGTTCTTCATTCCTAGCGATGCCGTCATTCCATGTCAGTTAAGAAGGTTAAAAAACAAAAAAGTAGAAAAAAAAAGTTTAAAAATAGAAAGCACAACAGACTGGGAGGGTGGTGTGGGAGATATAAAAGTATTTCAAACAAAAAGCTTATAAATTAAGATAAATCCATTTGTCATGATATTTCGCGTGTTTTTATTTTTTTTTCTGCTGCTGTTGTTGTTGTTGTTGGCCTTTTTCCCATTATAATGATCAAACATAATCAAGAGTAAGTTTTTCTTTTTCGCTGTTTTTTCTATTTTTCTTTCTTTTTTTTTTTTTAATTTCAAAAGACTGAAAATTATAACGAAAACGTTGAAAATGTCTGGTAATGGCCTTGTAAAGTGTTTTAACCAATTTTTTGGTTTTTGTTACGTAGAATAAGAGGAATTAGAGTTAAAAAAAAAAAAAATGTATTTAAGTAATACGATCTGTATCATCGTGGTTCTGTGTGTGTGAATGTTTTTATATACCAGACAAGAAAACACTTCAGCTACTAACAGAAAGAAAAAAAAAAACAGAAATTAACAGAATATCGCAATAGGAAACAATAAACACAAAAGAACTGTTTTCAAGATGGATAGTTCATAATAAAATAATAAGAAAATGCATTAACTGCCGAAGCACAAATTTCGTATAGTTGTTACCATTAAGTTTGAAGCTTTTTTTTTTCTTCCAAAAAGCACATTATTCATTTTCTTTATATTTGTGTGCTTGTTTTTTGGTTATTTTTGTTTCGCGTCTAATAATAAGAAAGCTTTAAGGGGAAATTAAGTTAAAAAAATTGTTTACGGAATGGTAGTCGTCAGAAAACGCCCCTTTTTTTTTTAAGAACAATATTAGACCATTGGTTAGTTGCTTTCAGTTTTTACTTAAAATATCAGAAAATAATTTTTTTTTTAACAATAACCAAGGGGTAGAAAAGTAAAATTTTTAAGTAACAAAAACGATAAAATTCAACACTTTTGAACATTTTTTATTTTTTTTTTAATTACTATAAGTAACGATAGCACCACCACTATGCCCTTTAATTAATTTAATTGATTTCACTGGAAACAGATTATTAATTTCCCTGTTCCTAGTAAGTCACACAACAGTAGTTTGTCAACTTATTTACACACCCCCAAAAAAGCTTTTCTTTCTGGCTACTTACGTAATTTTTTTTTTCTGTGTTTTTCGTTAAGTAATGAAAAAAAAAAAAAAACAATTTCCAATTGTCACTTTAAATTCGGTAATAGCTTAGGTAACATCCGTGTCAATAAAATATTAAAGAAATGTCAGTTTCTATTCCTTGATTTTCCCATTTATCTCAAGTCTACCTTTTAAATTTTAATCCTTTTTTTTTGTGTGTTCTAGTTAGGATGTTTTATGACGTGACAACTGTTATTAAAAATTCATTTAGCTAAACACCAGAAGTTTATTTTGCTTTGCCAGGGTTTTTTTTTTTTCATTCTTTATGAATCAATATTTGCGTGTCTATCAGAATAATTATTTGTGATTAAAAAATATCGTATCGATTATGCTAGAATTATTATCGGAAATTATGTTTAATTCATAATGTTTAATGTTGCTGTTCAATGAAAGATAACAATTTTTTTTTGTCTCTACAAAATGCACACGACTTTGATCATCAAAATTATTTTCTATTGGTATTTGGTTCGTCTTTATCGCAAATTATATTCCTTTGCTTTATTGTTGGATGCTTTTGTAAAAAATATTATTATAAAACGTGTTGTGATAACAGCATAACCGGGGAAAAAAAGAATAATAAATTAATGACATCAATAATAAAAAAAAAAAACGCTGTCTTTAGTTGTGTGCACCGAAAAACTTTTCTTTTTCTTAGATTAAAACGTTTTTATTCTTCCCTGTTCTTCACTCTCTCTCTCTCAATCTCTGTAATTATTTGCTAAAAAGTTTTTTTTTTTTTTATTGCTTTTAAGAAGTTGAATTATGAATTACAAGAAACATGTAGTTATGTTGCTTCTACAAAAACATATTAATTAAGCCAAGTGAAATCAAAACAAAAAAAAAAAAAAAAGAAACAGAAAAATTATCAAAGAGCGTAACAAACAAACAAACAAAACCATAGTCGTCGTCTGGTAGATGAATAAATTTCTGTCTGGGGATTGTTTAACAATAAGAAAGGAAAAAAAATAAAATAATTTATTTTTTTTTTTTTGGTGAGGAAACCAACAACAGCGATATATTGTTATTAAAAGAACAGCAGAAGCAGCAGCCACGGTTTTATTATCATTTTATTATTTCACTTGTCTGCCATTGTTTTCAATTTTTCCTATCGTAAATTTAGCAAGTAGAAAAGACATAGAAAAATTGTTTTAACCAAAAAAAAAATTAAAATTTTAAACGGAAACAAACTTTACAACCTAGAGACGACTTTATCACATAAATATCTGTGTCTGCTGTTGAAAAAACTAAAAATCGTAATGAGAGAGAAATGAAAAAATGAAATTGTGAATTTCGGCTATATGTTTTGTCCAGTAAGTCTGATGCCATTGACAAATTAACATATGAATAGGGGATTTTTCCGGTTTTTCTTTTCACTTACCTTGACTTAGGTACACCAGCAGGCAGGCAGGCTGTTTATTATCAACAAAAACAGCATTTGCTGTCCGTTTGTTGTTTAGTTTCATTCCGTTTTTACGTGAATCCTTAACCAGGAAATTCTTTTTCTTTTTTTTTTTTTTATAATCCTTTGTTTTATTAGTCTGCGAAAATATCACCGCTCACCCTTGGATTTTTGTTTGTTAATCCTAATAAATTATTTAATTGAAAAATTTTATTAAATTTTCTATGAGAAATTAATAAAAGTTTTCTATTTTTACACCATCTACGTGCAATACCAAAATTCTAATTGACAAAACTTTAAACCATAGAGAGAAATTTTACCGAATTGAAAATAGAGAATTCCAAATGTTGAAATAGTTTTTGTTGATTCAAAAAAAGAAATTTTTTCATTTTATCCGCTATGAATTAAACTGAAATTTATTTCTGAAAATTTGAGTGACGGTAATTCGTGAAATAAATTTTTTTCGGCCAAACCTTTTAGAACAAAGTCGAAATCTGTCGTCCTAAAGAATATTCCTGCAAAGTGTCAGTGTTACAAACATTTGAAAATAACAATTTTGCATCGTGTTTTACTTAAAATTCGAAAACCCTTTAATTCTGAAACAAATCGTGCAAGCATCGCTAAGTTTAAAATTATTTCCCTAACAGGATATTTTGTTTCTTTATTTTCTTTTTTGTAACGTGCGAGCAACGTGTTTCTTTGTGCAAAAAACATTTTTTTTTCTTGTTAATATTTTTAACGAGATTGGCACAATATACGGAAAACGTTGTTCAGTCGATATATTTTCAACCGAAGGCAGTATCGTCAGGATTCGATTTATATTTTTAGCCGCCCATATGCTGTTTCTATTGTATCTGCTTTGGTGTTGACTAGTTTGGATTGAAGAGATTCATTTATTCGTGTGTGACAATGGAATGGGATTTATCTTGTTTAAAAAAGAAAAATAAATAAAAATCCAAACACAGATACAAAAGAATTTTGTTCTTTCGTTTTACCGATTGAAAGTTTTTATATTGATTGACAAAAAAGCTTCACACAACACAAACTATTTTTAATGATGAATATTTACTTTTGTTATTCCCTACAATGATTATCGCACTGTAAAACGTGTAAAAACATTTTTCTTTTTTTCTTGTATTAATTTAATTTAATTAAAGATTCTTTGATAGACAACAAAGTTATATTCAGTTGTGATTTACGTGCGAGTTTATCTAACCTTGCCGCTATTTTATTTACTTTAAATTAAATTTTTTCGTTTTATAAAGATTTAATGAGATTTTTAGCCGTAGGTGTGGTGTGTGTATCAAAACAAACGTTTAAATAGTTTTCTTGGATTAAATTTTTCGTTTCTTTCTTTCTTAAAACCGCCTGCAGCATAAGTCAATGAGTATTTTACGCTGTTGTTGTTGTTCCACGCACATAATTTCTTCTTTTTTTTCGTTTTCTTTTTAATTTAATTTAATTTAATTAAATTCTCTACATAATTTTAACAAATATTATGATACAACAACAACATGATAAACTTGTGCAATGGGAAATAATAATACGTGAAAAAACCTCCGCTTTACAAAAGCCACAATAATAAAGCTCATACACTCACCTTCAATGCTTTTGATCGAAAAAGTAAAAAATGTTTTTCTTGTACATTTTGCCAGAGAAATTAAATATTGAACCAAATGCTCCTTCCATTAATATTCATTTAAATTACAGAACAGAAAAACAAAAATTCTAATTAAAATACAAAAAAAAAAAAAAAAAATAATAATTTGAGAATAAAAAATATTTTTTAATAACAATAATAAAAATAATAATGAAAAGAAAGTTTTTTAAGGGCAAAAAAAGAAAATTATTTTCATCTCATTTACTTTTTAATTGAAAAATATTTTTTCTTATTTGTTATTTAAAATTCTGGAGAGGGTGGAGTGAAAAGATTATGCTACACAGATAGAAGTAACTTTATAAATTGGTTATAGATGCGTTTAAACAGTTTTATGTCTCGTTTTAATTTGTTTGTTACGTTACCTAATAATCTACATATGTTGTCACAAATTATATTTATGTGAGAACCTACTGTAAAGTTTAATAATAAACAAAACTATGTTTATATAATGATCATAATTCGATTTAAATACAAAAATTATAAATGATCGATAAAACTACAAAAGTAAATAAATATTTTATCTCACTTTCTTGTATAAGAAATATTTCTATATATAAAACCTTATGTGAAATAAATGATTTTGATAGCCCATTTTATGGATTATGGTGAGACATCTGTTCTATATTATTATTAATAATAATAATAATAATAATATAATAAAATATAATTAAAATAGAAGAGAAGATAAGAAAGAGCTTAGTATGAATACTTTACTTCGATAGATTTTACCAATAGATTTTTTTTAAACTGTTTCTTCTCTTGTACAGACGACGAGAAAACACTTAAAATTCTTCTACTTATTCTAAAATTATTAACTATATAGAAATTATAATTTTACACATTTAATTAACTAAAAAAAAAAAAAAAAGAAAATCTTTAATGCTTTTATATAACAAATATTTGTTATTATTAAACGTAATTAAAACTCTTACGATTCTGAATATTAAAGGGAAAAAATGGGTAAGACATTTTCACTTAAACTTAAACATCTACATGAATAAACATTTTTTTTTTCCTTATTAATTATTATTTGTTATGATTATAATTATAATAATAATTATTATTTTTATATGAAAAAGGTTGATTTTTACTTAATTTTTGTATTAAAGCAGTAAAAAGTATAAAGTAGTAAAAGAAAAACATTGAGTAAAATTATTAAGGAATTGTAATGTGTAGTGTGGATTTTGGCGTTTTGTTTAAACACTTTTTTTTGTATACGAATTAAGAACAAAAGTGTGAATTAGATCGGTAAACTAAGTTAAAAATATTAGTGGGCGTTACCAAAATAATGTATAAAGACGTAATAATAACTAATTTGAATTACAGACGAAAGCCTTTTGCTAATTAAAACAATTCTTAAATGCATTTAATTGTTATCATTATCATCAAAACAAAAAAAAAAATAAAAAATCGTAGCTTTTGTTGTGTTTTAACATTCTCGTCCTTTGTTTAAATATTAATAATTTTTTTTTTTTTTTTTTTGAGTGAAGCTAACATAATTATAGCCAAAAAAATAAAGGCAATTAAAAATATTCAACAGTGTTGTTGTGTCATATGTTGTTATACAGAATTAATTTAATTATTTTATCTGATTTTTATCGACTTTTAAATTGTCTTCTCTCACTAGCATGGTCTTGTCTGTTCAAAAAATTTTATTTAAAAAAAAGAAAGAAAGAAAGTAATTAAAGGATTGTTATCAGACAATGAACTATTAAAGGTAGAGAGCTTTTTTATTTGTCTGAACTTTTATATGCTTTAAAAACAAAAACCCAAAAAAAAAATCCATAAATGAAATATTTTATACACTACGTGCAGCAAGGCAACTAATGTAGCTTTTTAAATTTATTGTCATTACTGCCTGCCTGCCTGCAACTAAAAGTTAAACTTTTCTACTTCTCTCCTTAATGAAGTCAAATTCACTTCCGTTAACTAATTTACCTTTTTTTTTCACTCTAGTTTTATTTTTTAAAGTTGGAATTACTTTACTGTGTTGTTATAAAAAAAAAAAACCCAAAAACAAAAATTATCCCTCTAACTACATTCTTTTTTTTTATTTTTGAATCCTATGCGGTTTTATAGAAAAAGCTTACGAAAAATAAAATTCTCATCGTTTGTTGATTAAAAATGGTTGTAACAACCGGAAATTGTTAACACATTAGCACGACAACGTCAAAGTCAAAACGAGAGAAAATAAATTGAATTTTTTTGTTTCGGTTTGGATCAGGAATCAGGATGGACAAAAAGTTTTTCTTTACTTTGGAACACCCCAAAAGAGAATTAGAAAATTAGTTTTTTGTGTGTTCACGTTCACTTTTTTGTCATTTATCGGAAAAGTTTTTGTCTTTTTTGTTAATTGTGTTCTGGATGGACTGTTTAGGCTTGTTTCACACTTTAACCAGTCGATAATTTTAAACAGCTAGAAGATACATTGAGATGTGTATTCGTCGACTGGACAGAGTCTGACAGCATAAAACTGTGATTTTTTTTTTAGAACAAAGTGTTACAAAGAAGAACATTTTCAGCAATTCAATCTTGTTGTCACTAGTCACATGGGAAATTTAGTTAAACTTCTTCTTTTTTTTTTCATTTCTTGTTTTGTTAATTTTCTCGTACTAAACGAAATATTGGTGTTAAAAGAAAATGCAGGCAACAGCAATAGTAACATCTGTTTCCTGAATTTATGCTTTTATATTTTTTCTTTTGCCTCATTCAAATTTGTCCGAAATTCGACAACGAAATAAAAAATTAAATAAACGGACGTTACCATCCCACCGGAGACGAATGACATCAGTTGTTTTGTTAATTTTATATATTTATTTAAAAAGACGTAGAGAAAAGTTTTTGCTGCTTATGTTTTGTTATAACGACTACTAGTTACTAGCTGCTACTTGTTATTCGAAGCTTTTACCATCATGTCGCTTATTTTATTTTTTTCCTTGTACATCACAATCGTCAATCCGGTTTGAAATGTTAGTTTTACTTCCAAATGTAACGAGAGAAAAAAAAAAAATTTTTTTTTAACAAGCAAAGCTTTTTTCCCTCTTTAGTAATTCCTATCAATTTTCAAAAATCTTTCTTACTTGTCTTGTAATCTTTATCATCCCGCACTGCAATTTTCGTTATTTTAACATTTTCTTTTTTTCGACAATTTTATCATGATTCACTTGTGCAACGTAAATATCTTTGTCACAGAATTTTTTTTTTAGTTTTTTATTCTTTCATTCACTTGAGTGATCGATTTCTATTGAATTTAACAAACATAGAAAATATATTTTGCTGTTTTTCTCCAACTACAACTACTGCGTTTTATCGTACATCATCCGTATATCGTGTGTTATCCAAATAATAAATGCATCACAAAAATAAACAAACAAATGTATTTTTGATTATTGAAAGAATAAAGAAAAAAAGAAAATCTGCTGTTGTTGCTGCTGCTGCTGCTGCTGTTGATGGTGGTGCTTCCTGTTTTATTAAAGAAAAGAAAAACAACGAAGTGAAAACAACGATTTTAATCAATTTCTCTACGCTTATTATTATCTTTCTTTTTTTTTTTTTGCAACAATTTTATTACAACGAAAACTTCAATAAAAAATTATTTTCCTCTCTCTCTATTCTGTTGTCTGTTTGAACTTAAAAAGTTTTATTTTATTTTTTTTTTATTTTTCAAATGTTGAATACTGCTGCAGACATTTTATCAGAATTTCTCATGTTCGGTTGGTTTGTTTTCGTTTTTTTTTTTTTTTTATTTTTATTGAACCGTGAGCACTGATTAAAATTAAACTTGGAAAAGATTTTTTTGTTTTTTTTTTAGCTTTCATTTTATAAACCAGATAAAGATGCTTTTTCTATGCAAAGACCACACACAGATCATGCTAATTTAATATAATTTAATTTAATTTATTTTTTATTACATTTAAGTATGTGAAGAGCACAGTCAGGCTTCAATGCACGTAGCATTATCAGTTATCAATTGACAGTCGAGATCAAAGTGTGTCATGGATTCAAAGGCGGATTTACCATAAACATATTACCGATTCTTACTTTTGTAAACTTTATTAAAGCTTTAAAGCTCTGTATACAATTTTTATTTTTTTTTTTTTAAACATCCCTTCAGCTATTGCTTTAAATAGTAAATAAGCTTACTTTCACCATAAACATTGTTTTTTTTTTTTGTAAGCTCGTTCTCTCTCTGCCTGCCTACTGTTTTTACTTTCCAAGAATTTTTTTGTTCATAACATCCCTTAGATCAAATCTATCATCTTATGACATTTATTTACTTTAAATATAAATTTTTATGCACGTTTTCTCGTTCATTTATTATTTTTTTCCACAAAAAAAAAAAAAAAAAAAAAAAAACTCCAACGTCTAAACATCACATGGAACTTTTATCTACACTCACTCTGGATAATTTAATGTGGGTTGGTTGGTTTGCTTGTTGGGTTTATTTAGCATACGTTACCGATGTTATTTCGTTTATTCTGTTTTTTTTTTTTTTTTTTTTTTAATAAAAGTATTTTACATGTGCTTAGAGCTTTCTTTTAATAAAAGCTGAATATTTGTATTTTTCATTTTTATAGTAGTTAAATCAAAACACATTTATGCTTTATGCAGACAGATTTTTATTATTATTTTCCTGTTGAAAACGATTCTTACGTGGTTGTTTCAACAGTCTTGGATTTTTATTCGTAATGAAAGAGGGATGATTTTTTTTTTTTAAATTAATTTAATTTAAAAATGTACGCGATTAATTGATTATTCATGTAGACGACGGTGCCCTGTTGTCACCAGACTTGTTATTGACGTAAGAATGACTTTAATAAAAATGTTTCTTCACGTATCAGTTGCCAGTTATAATTACCGGAAGCTTCTTAAAACAATTTTTTTTTTTAATTTAATTTATGAACACAAAAAGTTCCTCGATGATTAAATTCTTGTTAAAAACCAGCATACATCCACCATGTTTATACCATCGCAGTAAGACTTAATTCGTGGAATAGTAACCTAGAAATTATCTATCTCCGGTAATATATGTGGTAAAAAAAAAAATTAAATAATCTTGACCTTTAACTGTGCATCATTTAATTCCATTAAATTTATAAATAATTTGGTGAAATTTTCATTGATTTTTTTTTTTTTCTCTTTTTTAATTGAATGTGAAATAATTTATCGATTTCGTTACTTTGGTTATAAACGAAAATTACTTCAGTTAACGAGTAATAATAATTAAAAACAAATAATCGATTTTACTGTCAATTTTAATTTTAAACAATTAAATTCTGTAACGAAAGCATCACACTGACAACCACACCCCCGCCCCGAACTATTTAATATTTAAGCTTTAGGGGGATGCAAATTTAATTTCTCAATTTTTCGTTTATTTTATTTAATTTATTTAATGCATATTGTGTGCTGTTGTTTTTTGTTTTGTATATTTTTTATGTTTTAAACGCCCCCGCAATTTAATTTTTTTGTGTTTTTTTTTTTTTTTGACTATTTATTGATTTTGAGTTGAAAGTTTTTTTGTTGTCTTTAAATAACGTTGATGACGTTGGTTTACCTTTTTACTGTGGTTAACACTGCTGTTGACCAGATTTTACTTTTGACATATTTTACGTGCTTTTTAGCGGTTTAAGCTTGGTTTATAATTTGTTTAAAATATTATAACTAGAACAGAGTTGTGGTGCTCGTTTTGCTGTTACTTAATTTTACAGAGTTAAACAACGTATTCTATGTGAAAAATTGGGAAACACTTTAATGTCTCTCATAACAACATATTCATGGACAACCGACTGTGGTTTATTGAGAATTTTTCCAATAGGAAAAGAAAAAAACAAAAAAAATTATTTTTCTTATTATTATCTTCCTATAAATTTGTCTTTTAATTCAAGATAAATTAAACAAGGAAATGAATTTATTGGACAATTAAGAATTGAACCAAAAAAAAAAAAAACATTAAACTCCTGAACAATACAACGAAAATAGCAAACAATTGTTATGTTTCGATGTTCGCCTGGCATCAAAAAGTTGAAAAGAAAAGAAAAAAAAAAAAGCGAAAAGAATTTCCGAAAAACTAATTTCTTTTTCCACAAAAAATCAATTTTCTCAACTCTTTTTCTGCTTTCTGATTTATTTTTTTTTTTTTTTTTATTGTCTTTAGTTCAATTGTTTTTCAATTTTTTTTTTTCTGTAAAACAGACTTTTTTCTGTTAGGGAAGAATGAAAAAAAAAAAAAAAACTTTTCTGAATTCTTCATACCATCAACGTTTTCACTTCTATTTTGTATGCCTTGGTTCCACTGTTACAACTTTCTTGTCAAATTCAATAAATAAATGCTAGGAGTATTTCCACTTTTTCTTTGGTTGTTTCTCTGTTGTCTTATATTATTGTTATTATTATTATTATTTTTATTATTATTATTATTATTTTTACGTTTTGAAAATGGGTAAAGCAAAAAGAAAAATATTGGCGTCGTTGGAATCAAATTAAAAATAAAGAAAAAAAAAAACTTTCGAAAACGATGTGTATTTGACATTTGATAAATTTTACAGAGAATTGTTTTTTGTATTTTTTCTATTTATTATAAAAAAAAGAAAAACAATAAAATTGTCTTCCTGCCTGCAAGAAGAAAAAGTAGAAGACGAGAAAAAACTAGCTTTGAGCTGTCTCATCACCCACCTCATTGATTTTTGCTATTTTGGAAGAAAGATTGGAAAATCTATTGAAATCGTTTAGCAGTTATGACATCTTTTAAAAGTTTACTTTGTGATCGAATTATTTCGTTTTTATATAAAAGTGCAAAATGGATATTGGATTGCCTGTGGCACGGATATATCGTTTGGTTGGTGTAACGCCATAAGCATCGGACAGTTACGTTAAATATTTCTATTAACTGCGTAAATTAACCATGTAATAATCTTCTAGAAAAGTAATAAAAAAAGCTTATTAAAGTTAAATTTCCATATTTTAGGTCATAAACCAGCAACCCTGAACAAAACTACGAACAGTTCACGATTTAACGTTGTTCCGGTTCGCTGTCATTTGACGCCACAGGAAGAAAAAAAAAATTTTTTTTTTTGTCATAATTTTATTGATAAAATAAAATAAAATAAAATAATTAATCTGTCGACCAATTAAAAGCACAGCAATAAAAAAGCGAAAGGGAATTAAATGCGGGTTCAAACAAAACAAAAAAAAAATAATTTTGATCATTGTGAGCTTTGTGTTGCCATTAAATTATCGCCGCACATTAAACTGTTGAAGGGGGTGGATTATGAAAAATCCTGTTCGGATATTTATGGATTAAAAGTTTTTTTTTTTTTTGCGTTTATGAGCTTTTAATAAATTTTTTGTTTGTTTTTTTTTTTTTTTTTTTTATTACTTTTCAGCTTTTTCAATGAGGGTAATTTTGTGAGTTCAATGAAAATTTTCGTTTCGCCTTTTTATTATTATTTTTGATGAGTTTTTTTTTTTGTTTTTTTGTTTTTTAAGGGTCATTTAACGTTTTATTAAAATTTTTAAAAAATGAAATAAAATCAATAACAGATGCGATCATGAAAAATCATTTATTGTTTACCATATCCGTGATATAGGATTTTTTTTTCTCTGTGTGTGCAATCAGATTCATTTTATATAACTGCAGTGTATTTAGTATACAATTGGGCGAGAATTTTTGTTTTGACCATTTCCCGTCATTACCAATTATTGATAATAACAAAAGCTTATCAGTGGTTTAAAACACAACTTTTAATTAAAATCTTTATTAGATGAATTAATTTTTAGCTTTTTTTATTGTGACCGACTCTTGTGTACAGCAGATAAATCAGTTTATTATAAAAGTTATGAGCTTTTTGTGTGCGAAGGAAATTCATTAAAAAAAAAAATGTCTCAATGAATTACTGCTGAAAAAAAAGGTCACTTTAGCATCCGTTTCTTTAAGGAAATTTAAATTATAAAAGAAAAATCCTTTTTTCATCAACCCTTCATTTAATTTTTTTTCCGTTTTGTCCAACCTAAAATGCTAATTAAATTAAATCCTTTTTCCTTATTTAAATATTACCTAGTCGAATTATTATAATTATTTTTTTTTTTACTTCCCTTTGTCACATTAACACCAAAAACCTTTATGGGGTATTTTTTAAATTTTTTCTTTAACTCTTTGTTACTAATTAAAAATGAATGGAGAAAGAAAGAAAAAAATATTAATTGTGGGCTGGCTCTTGTACTTTGCTTCAGTTATAATGTGACAACGATGATGACCGTGGAAAAAAGTTTTTCCTTTTTTTTTTGTTGTTGTTGCTCTGTGCGTTTTATGTCTGTTGGCAATGTTGTCACTTGTGCTGATTGATAGAAAACAGAGCACAAAAATTGGGTACCAAGAAAACATTTTACACAACGATACACCTTAATTTAATTACATAAATGGACTTAAAGTGGTTGCGGCGAATATTCACAATGTGACAGTGGAATTTTTTTTTTCTGTTTGATTCTTCTAATTAGTTTAAAGTTCATGAATTAAAATAAAATTACCCAGAGAATGTAATAGTTAAAAATACGAGAAACAATAAAAGCGATCGTTTAATTAAAATTTGAAAACTGAGGAAAAACTTTTACTTAATTTAATTTCCTATATGAAAAAGCGAATTTTTTTTTTTTTTGATGATTTAAACGCGATTATTTGTCACAATATTTCCCACAAAATAATAAATGTTTGTGTAGAAATTTCTCTTAGTTTTTTGTTTAAGTAAAATAATTATTTACCCTAACTACTAAAGCGTTTTTTTTATGTTTCTTCCTGTTTGTCATTTAAAGGTTTTGTGTTTGTTTCATTATCTAACCACAGGAATAAAAAAAAAAAAAATTTCTACAAGTTTTCCAATTGCAAGTTTGGTTTGTTTATTTTTTTAGGTTTAAACGGAACGCTAGAAAAAAGGTGGCAGAGAGCAGCACAGCATAAAACATCTAACAAAAACTTTAGTAAAAATTTGACAACGAAAAACTTATTAAACTTTTATGTTTGCATTTGAAACATGTTTTTTTTTTTACGGTTTTATTAGACAAATACAACTTAAGACAAATTTTTGGAGACAAACAAATGGAATATAAGTGACACCATTCACCCATATATGATGTTTAATGAGTAATAGAAAAAAAAATATCTTGGATATTTCTTTAAAGTTCTCTCTTTAACGTGAACATTTGATAATTTTCGTCCTTTTTTGTTTGTTTACATGAGTTTTCCGAATTCTATTTGTTTAAAACGGCAACAAATAAATGGAATAAAAAGACAGACAACGACGTTGTAGTCACCACAAACAGAACTTATTTGATGCATTATTTTGAAAGAAAATGAAAAGTTTTCTCAATAGTTTTTTTTTTTTTTGCTATCGTTTTACGAAAGCTCATGTGCTTATTTTCGGTTTAAATTAAATAATTTTAGTTTTATGTATAACCAGTTTGTGTATAACCGAATATTACACCCAAAAGGTTTTTTTCTTTTTTAATTCAAAATGCGTAGGGATGAATGAATTATTCCACTTCCATTTTTTATTAAATTACTATTCCTACCAGTGAAAGCGTTTATTAATTTTTCTCTAAAAAATTTAAGCGCTTTTTTTTTGCTTCTATAATTTTATTTAACTGGAAAAAGAAATTTTTTTTTTTCGCTTTTTGCTTTCTTATTAAAGTAAATTACGAGGGTTTGACGACTGGCTTTTTTTTTTTTTTGTACTTTACGCTGGGACTTTTAATTGAAAAAAAATTTCAGTCGAAAAAAAGTCATAAAAATTATTATTATTATTATTATGGCGTAAATGTTTATTTAGTTTATGATTGTTATTCCCCACTTGTTTATTATAATTTGCATTTATAATAAATTTTCGTACTCTGGTTTATTTATTTTTTTTTGTTTGTTTAATGTACTTCTAGTTCGCCCATAAATTCCTTTTCAACGAAAAAACAGCAACTTTTAAGCAATTTAATTTTCATTTTTTTTTTTTTTCTTTTCCTTCGATTTGTCGTTTATCGTTTTTACTTGAATTTTTTTGTAATAAAATCACAGTACATTGTGAAATGTTGTTTAAAGTAAAAAAATTAAAAATTAGGGCAGAACAACACACGACACCAAATGAAATTGATACAAAAAAAAAAGTCCTTAGCAGTTTCTTATATTTTGTACAAGGATAAAGAAAGGGTCGATTGGTCGTTGATGTAACATAACACAAACACAAATATATATATATATATATATATATATATACAAATAACCAACGTTGAAAAATCGACAACAAAATACCTATCAGCGAGTCAATAAAGAGACCAAAAAAAAAAATAAAATAATAAGAAATAACCAATGAACGTTTTCTGCTAGAAGAAAATAAAATTGATCGCCTGAAGGTAGTTTAACCAAAGAAAATTGTAGAAAAAAAAAATCTCTAAAATTGTATCTAAGAATATTGCAGAGTCAAGTCAGTTAAGACAGTCAACATAGAAGAATCATGACAACATTGCCGGTGTCGCATCACTCGAAACAAACAGCAAAGAATGTTGGAGCGAATGTGGGAGTTAAAATTGGTAGAAAGTTTGTTCGATTTTTTATTTTTCTTTTTTCTTGTTTATCGTGTCAAGTGGGTGGTTTTTCTGGTGACTTTTTAGTATAAATAATAATAATAATAATAATAACGTAAAGTAGGGTAGGGAGTTGTTGAGAAAAATAACGTTGTTATTACAGTAGAAGCAGCAGCAATAGCATCAGAAGAAGTAGATGAAAAAAAAAATTCTTGCTCTAGGGCATGACTTACCATCTGTAGATGCAAAGATGATGAAATAAAGTGACGACTTTATTTGAGTTTTTTTTTTTTTTTTTTGTTAAAAATTGACGTTGGATGATGGTAATAAATTTGAATTGGCACCGACTACAGTCAACGATTTTTGCTTCTATGTAACTTTTGTTAAATAAAAAAAAAAAAAAAATGTTTCTTTACTTGCTTTTAGCCGCTTTTCCGTTTTATACTTATGCAGTACAGAAATAAACTAATTGGTTACACTACTGTGTTGGACTTAAGTTTGTATTTTTTTTTTGTTATGATAAAATTAAACTGCAACAGCAAAAAAAAAAAAAAAAAAAGAAGTAAAAAACGCTGACTTCTTAATTGGTTTCAATTGAAATGGATGGTGAAACAAGCAGCGTAGTCTTAATTAATGAAGAAAAAAAAAGAATTTTCTCTCTCCTTAACGTAATTGTTATAAATAAATCGTAATAATTAAAAGAAAACGAAATTTATGCACGAAACAGCAGCACTGACACCAATGATTCAGTAGACAAAAAAAATAAAACTTGTTGATAATTTGATTTCATTTAATTAAATTTCCTGTTTAATTTTTTAAATCAAACTAAGACAGACGACTACTGACAAGAATTAATCGCTGTTACAGTCGCAAACAGCACGTTTAACATTTTTATTTTAATTATTTTTTTTTTTCTGATTACTTTTTGACTTGAAAGTTTGAAAGTAAATTAAATAAGAAAAATCAGATCACTTTTCGTTTATAGCCTGAAACACCTAGAGTATCGTCACTTGATTACTTAAGCTTTTTTGTTTAACTTTACGCTTAAATACAGAAACAATTTGTTTAAAGAATACTAAAATTTGCGTTGTGGTTTTTATTTTTTTTTTTGTGTCTTGTATTTTGTTTGCAACGCAACGTTATCATTGTTAAAACACCTGGTCTGTTTGTTTGTTTACCTTGTCTTTATTTTGAAATATTTAAAATTAATTAATTATGTGACGCACTGTGCTTGTTTTTGATTAATTGATTATATTTACAACAATCTGATAAACATTTTGGTGTACTGTGTAAGAAACCCAGCATATCCGATGTACAGGAGTTTTCTGTATCTTTAAAGCTAATAGACTGAATTTTTTTTTTGTTTTACAATTTTATTACCGCAGAGCTTTCTGTTAACCATAAAATAAAAATCAATTTGAATATAAACTTTGATTTAATTTCGTAATAATATATTCAGATGATGTTTCCGTACATTTCCTCTTCAATGAATAACAAAAGTTTAAGACATTCCTTGGCCATATGTTGGCGAGAATAATAATTTGTAAAAAAAAAAAAAAAAAAGAAATGATGCTTTAACTTCTGAATGCCTGCATAAAAGCACTTAATTTGTTCGTTACGCTAGTTGTTGTTAAAATAAAACTTCAATTATTTTTTTTTTATTATGTTTCGCGTTCACCCTCTGTTTTCACTTATTGCTTTAAAAACACAACAAAAATCAACAAATTAAGCACAGTTGATGAAAAATAAAACAATTCAAAGTTAAAGGTTCAAGTAGTAAGCACACTCCGACTCACACACGCATACACACATTAAGCATAAGGAACAAAAATTATTAATAATAAAACGAATGAAAGAAATCAAATTGGTTCCCAAACAAAAAAACAAAAAATCCAAGAATAAAATGTTTGTGCTAAATTGTTTTATTGCTAAAGAATAAGAAAGAAAAAAGCTTATAGGAGTATAAAAAAAAGCACAATAAAAAATAAGAAAATTTCTTCGTCTACTTATTCATGAATTTTTTTTTCTTTTTTTCTTATCGCTACTCCTAAGTATTTGTTGCCGCTGTTGTTATTTTCTCACCATCAAACAACAAACAACATGAATAACAACAGAAAGCTTACAGCCAAACACAAGTTTATAATAATAAAAGCTTTGAGACGTTTAGAGAATTTTTTTTTTGTTTTTTTTTTTTTTTTTTTTTTTAGTAAGCTAAAACAGCGCACAGATTGTTTAAGAAAAACAAAAACAAAAAAAAAAAAAAAGCTAAGGGATGAAGCTAAGAATTGTTTAAAGGAGTTGTTTTAGACGATTTTTTGTTTTGTTTTGTTTGTTTTTTTTTTTAGTAAATTATTTTTAAAAGAATAAAATAAAAGTCGATTTGCTGTTTGCTGTTTTTGGTTTTAACATAATAAATATAAAAGCTTGATTGCTGGTGCTTTTTTTATGCGTCAACAACACATCACATCACCATTATCGTTTTTTTTTTTTGTTTTTTTGCTTCTTTATTTATTTATTTATTCGTTTTATTACTGGGCTGATCGTTGACTTTCCTGTGTTTTGTTTTGTATTTTAATAAACCCAAAGCGAGCAGCAACAAAAAAAATAAAATATATATATATATATATATAAATTTCTTAACACTAGTTTTAGGGGTTACTTGTAAGACAACAAAACATTCTACTTTAGTTTTCCTATTGTTCACCACACTAGACCAGAATACAAAAAACCCTTTTAAAAAAAGAAAAATTCACTCAGCTCTAACCTTTAACAAAACGAACATCACAAAGTAATTGCTTGACAAGTTTTTTTAACTATTGTGGCTACAAACAAAACAAAAAAATTAAGAAAAGATCTGTGAGCTTTTGAATACAAGAAAAAAAGTTTAATTGCATCCAGCGTTTATTATTTCAAAGACCTAGTGTAGAATTTTATTTATTTATTTATTTATTTGTAAAGCTTCGTCACTTAAGCTTTTTCAATAGAAAAAAAAAACATTTTTATTTTATTCAATGTTTTTCAATTAAACATTATAAGCTCGATTGCTTGATTAATTATTTTCTTCGTTTAAAATGGTAAATTGACCTAATTCAATATTTTTTTTTTAAGCTTTGCTTTGTTAACTCATCATTTTCTCATGGGAATGTGTGCTTCTTGTTATTAAAAAAAAAAAAAAAAAAAGTTCACTGTTAATACAACAAGAACCACAATACACACTCCCTTAACTCATCGTCTAATTTTTCTTTTCTTCTCTTTTTTTTTTTTTTTCGTTCGCTTTATTCAGCGATGCATTCATTTTATTTCCCTTGTGTGCATTTTGTAAATTTTTTTTTTTTTTAATAATACAACAACAAAAAATCCTTTTTTTGTAAACTTGTTTGTGCTTTTATGTATATATTAGCTGACGATGATACTGGTTACTTTAACTAAAGTGTAGTTTTTCAACCCTTATTATACACATTATTAAAAAAAAAAAAAAAAAAAAAAAATTGTAAATAAATTGCACAAGCTAAAATCGACCGTGTGCTGCTGCTGTTGTTGGTGTTATTATACACCGATATGAGTGTGAATATGTTGCTTAAAGCATCTAACAAAACACAATACATAATTTTTTTAGAGAATTATTATATAGGGTAGTAGTGTCTGGGTTGTTTTTTTTTTTTTTTTTTTTTTTTTTTTTTTCTTCACTGTAACCTTTATTTACATCAACTTTAATGTTTGCAATTTTTTTTTTTTTTTTAGGGGTCATTGAATTTTGTAAAGAGTTTTGCTTTTTCTTTATTTTTCACTTCTGTTGATTATTCACCCTTTAATAAAAAAAAAAAAAAAAAGAAAAAGAAAATAAAAACATTTCCAAAGGTGGTTAACAACCGTTTTTTTTTTCTTTTTAATTTACTAATAATAAATAAGCAGTTTATAAACATTTACAATCAATCTTCATGTTTAAAACTATACTTAATACATTTTGTATCGTTAGCACAGGAAAAAATTGTTTTTTTTTTTTTTTTTCGTTTAAATATATTACGTTAAAAGCTTAAAAAAAATATTACTTTAAAAAAAAACAAAAACTTTATTTTAAGTGCTTTTAGCAATTAGTTTGGTTATAGTTTGTAACAATGTAGTCTGTATTTCGGCGATATAAAATTAAAAAGAAAAAAAAAATCTTTTCTTATTTTAATTAAGAATTTTTTTTTGTGGTCATGCTACTACTTATTACGTTTATTAGGTGAAAACAACGAATGGTTTTCCTTCTATTTTTTTTTTCACTCTGTAATTAACTTTCTTAAGTCATATTCATCAGAAAATCGTGTATTTTATGTCTGAACTATTATTAACTCATTACAGTTGCTGTTGTTGTTGCTACTGTTGTTACGATACAATTCAATTAAATAATTTATTAATAAAAGTAAATTCCGCTCTTTAGGGTTATAAAAATTACGTTCAAGACGTAATGTTGTAAATGTGATAGAAAAAGCCTTTGCTAGGAAGCATGAAAACACATTAATTCATTAATTTTTGTTTTTTTTTTTTGTACTCTGATGAAGGTGGCTAAAAATAACCAGTCAAGAGAAATTTTTTTTTTTTTTTTTCTACTAAAAGGATTTTGGCGTTTGTTTGTAGAGCCAAAAAAAAAAAATGTCTGTAATTCAACCTTGATGAAGAACGTAAAGAAAACAATTCTCTCTTATTTTTAGAAAAGGGATAAAATAAAAAAAAAAAAAAATCTAATAAAACGGAATTAGGTAGATTAACCACGAAAAGAACACAATTGACCGATCAGAAGTTTTTTTTCTTCTTCCTTTTCTATTCTCGTGTTAATGTCGTGTCATGCTTTGTTAGTTTTTGCTTTTTTTTGTTAAAGAATTTGATTTCTTTTTCGTTTATTAACAAATTTAATTAGTTTTAGGCTGTGTAGATTGTAGAAACTGATCAAAATTAACTTTAGATTGATTTGTTCGATTATAATTAAGAGTTAAACTGTTATTTAATGGGGTTTCTTTTTTCCGTGTGCTTTAGTTTCATCTTCTGTTACTAATGACAGGATATCGTCAATCTAATTGAACTGTCAGTTAAATAAGTAAAATAGTAAAAGACATTGATGAAATTGATATTATAAAGTGTTTTCATCATAAGATTTGTTGTTAACATTTTCTATGTAATTATAATGTAGGCAAAGTAATGTCGAGACGTCTAGTTACTTTTTTGGAAAAAAAAGCTCATTAACCAGACAAGGGGACCAGATAAAATAATTATTGAAAATTCATTTATCCCTTAAATTATATCGTCTTTTATGGAGTGAATTTCACCATGCATATTCTGTACAACATTCAGGCGCAATGCATCTCATTAAAAAAAAAATAAAAAAATTATTATTTTTTTAAACTATGTCAAGTGCAGAATATGATGATGAATATTTTTTTTTTTTTTATTTTATATTATTATTATTATTATTATTATTATTTACCTTCTGTTACGTTAGTTATAGTAAAGTTTTATTATTATTATTATCTAGTTTATTAAAAAAAAAAACTAAGCTAAACTAATTTTTTTTTTTTTTTTCATTTTCTTTTTATTTCACAGGTGAGTTCACAAGATAATACCGAACAAGATAATCGAATAAAAATTTTATTTAAGGTAATAATATTGTGTTATTGATTTTAAGATTATTTTTCTAAAACATAAATCAGCATAAATATGTTTTTTTTTTTTTTTTTTATGTTTGTTTGTTTAACTTTTTGTGTGTCACAGGTGTTTTTATTGTATTATTAATAATGAATGGAATAAAATGAAAAGAGAATTTTTTTTTTTCATTCCTTTATCATTTATATACGTAATGATCTTATATGGGGTGGTTATTGGGGAAGAAACAGTACAGTTACAGTACAAAACAAAGCACAAACAATTTATCTTATTAGTATTATTATTTACAAAGTAATATTTAAATATTTTACTAATTTTGGTAAATGGGAAAATTTGTTTATAAGAAGATTAAATGTTTTTTTTTTTTCTACGTTTTTAAGTTCATTAATTTAATAAAGTAATTTTCCGTTGTTGTTTCCCATCTGTACAATTGTTTATTCCGTGGTTGTGGACATTTATTTTTATTTAAAACACTAAAAACACCCGTAACACCGTAGCTTAACATATACGTTGGACTTCCGTTTTACAAATTTACATTTAGAAACTTATGTTCGGTGTTTTTTTTTTTTGTGTTTCTTTTTTCTCTCCACATTCAATTATCTTATTTAAAACCATAAAATTAATTAACAGAGGAGAAAAGTTTTTAGTAATTTTTTTTTTTTTCTTAAATATAACCAAGAATGGTTACTCCACTGCTTACAATAAATTATGTTTAGAAAATTTTGCATTTATTGTTAAAACGGTGTTGCCTGCAATATGCAGTAATATATTCACTTTAAAAAAGTAGTAAAACCGTAGAAGATGCTGATGAAAATAAAATAAACAACCCACAATAAATATTAATGAGTTTATATTACATGTCGCACATTTACGTAACCCCACAGCATCACGAACAACAGCAACAGCACCAACAAAAGCGTTAACACGAGACAGAAACTCAACAGAATTCTTAATAATGTAAACAAAAAACAAAAAAAAAAAAAAAATTAAATGTGGGTGTAAAAATGGGTGGGTTTTAGGGATTGAGTATATTATTGTTACTGTTTTTCACATACACTTTCTTGTATGTGAATTTAATTTAAATAAATTATTTTTCCTTCTTACTCGGCGGGGGGTTTTTTTTTTTTTTTCTTTCAAGATGAATTCATTTTATTATTATGAAACATTTCGATGCTACTTTCGACAAAATATAAATCGTCCGTCAAAATTAGTTTTTTAGTATTTTTTTTTTGTTTCTATAGTTATTTAAATATTTATTAGTTACATTTTTAAGGGTGTATAAATAATATAAATATAAAAAATTTACCACCGACAACAATAGTAGTAGCAGCAGCAAGCAGCCACAATAAAATTATTGTTTATTTAGTAAAAGATAAAGGGCCTTTGAAAAGGGCAATTAATTTACTACTTTTTCTTTTTTTGACGGATGTAATCAAACTATATCTAAGCAACCCTTAAAAAAAAAAAAAACTTTAATTTTACACCAATTTCATAAGTTTAACCAGAATATAAACTTTTCTTATACAGAAATTAGCTGTGTGTTGAACTGTTTTCACCTTTATTGTTGTTTTTAATTTTTCAAATAAACATCCCTTAAATATTTATGTGAAAAAATTGTTTTAAAAAACTATAAATCATAGGGAAACATTTATATATTTATCATAGAGTATATCAAACATTTTTTTTATATTCTTCATTTCTATTCAATAAATCAATTAAAGCAATTTTTTTTTTGGTTGAGGGTTGTAAATACTTGTTAAAATGATAAATTATATTTACTAATAACATTTCATCAAATTTGTTTGTACTTTTTCTATCATTTTCATAACAAAATGAATAATAAATAACATCATCATCATCATCTTCGGTCTTACTTGTCAATCGATAAGTTTATTCGATATACGATTTACGGAAAGAACAAAAACAAAATAAAAAAATAAAAAAAATCTCACTCATGTTTATCTTTAAGATGTTAGCCTAAAAATCTACCCTTAAATCTATGTTTTCATGTTTAAAAAGAATAATAAAATCGAAACGTAAAAATTATAACCAAAATGATCGATCAATTGATGCTGTCAATGTTTGAAATTCGTCGTTTTTTTCTTCTTACTCCTGTGGTTTTGTTATAACATTACGTAACGCATCGCATATAAAGTAAGTAAAACGCGACAACATTCAATCATCGTCATATGTCAATTTTCTTATTATCTAACGACAAAAACAACCAGAGAGTGAGAAAAAAAAAAACCCAATCAACAGTTTTTGCTTTTGTATTTTTAGTTTCGTTTATTTTTGATGATAAATATTCGCAATAAAATCACCAAAAAATATTTTTTTCTTTTTTATTCTTTCGTTTAAATAAAAAACGCAGCATGATCAGTAATGTAATCAGCTACTATTGGATTCTATTTAAAAACATCCAGGAGTAAAACGTGTACATTGTGTAGCACACAGTTGTCAGGAACAGGAATCCCTCCGTAATACACAAAATTTGTTTACAATTATTTTCGTTCTACAAAAAATGTACGTTCCGGGTGGTAATGGTGATGGTGATGGTTTTTGTGTGTGGGAGTTACTTGTTTGCTGGTTTTAAAAAAAAATAATAATATTTTTTTATTAACACAGTTTTAGTGTTTAATATCTGCTCGGTGACATTTTCAATTAACATGCTAATTTGCCAACCTTTCACAGTCAGTTTTTTTTTTTTTTTTTTTTTTATTTAATTTAAATAACCCAATTTTGTATTTATTTATTTAAAAAAAAAACATTTTTTTTTTCTGCGTTGTCATACACTTGTAGTTAGCTTTCAAGTATGTTCAGGGTGGATAGCATTTGTCGTCGTCGTCGTTGTCGTCGTCGTCGTCTATTCACAGAATTTTTTATTTAATTTTTAACAAGTAAATGAGCAACAGCAGAAATAACACCAATTAGTCTCTAGTCTCTTCTGTCTGTTATTGAGTTTCAAGTGATTTGATTTGTGTTTTTTTAAAAGCTTTATCCGCAGTGTTTTTTTTTTTTTTTTTTTTTTTTTATCCATAATTGTGCTTTACGCTTTAAAAACCAATCAACGGATTTTTATTCAACAACAGAAATTAATTTATTTTCAAGTTGAAATTAATATTAAAAAAATTAATAAAAAAAAAAAAAAGAAAAAGCTGTTCACTAAGCTTCATAATTTCTATTGTTTAATGAAAGCTTTTTTTTTTTTTTTGTTCTTTCCTATATATAAAAAAATGATTAATGCGATCTTTGTTTTTAAAAAAATTTTTTGTCGTTTTGCTATAATAAAAAAAAAATTCCTATTGGTGGTGATTAGATGTAATAAAAATAATTTTTCTTCTCTTTTTTTTTTTAATAATATCTATGATGTGGAAAATAGTGGGTGGATAACATAGAAATAAAAGAAATTAATTCGATGGGTTTGTCTGTGTTTGGATAAAATGAATTTTAATGAGCTTGTAATTAGGTTGTTTGGTTTTATACGTGCTAAGTGGTATCATCGTTGATTATTATTATTATTATTATTATTGGAGAGCTTCTGTTGCTGCTACTGCTGCTGCTGGCTTACTTATTTTACAATTTAGTTGGGATGAGATTTAACCAAATTCCCTTCGTATTGCTCTAATAATTTTGATGATTTTTTTAAACGTAAAATATAAGGATTTTCGTTGTAACTACATCAATCCGCTATTAATTATTATAACGCGCTTAAAATCTAATCAGTTACAGTTTTAGAACTGGTCATGTTTTAAAAAAACTTGTGCAGTACATTATCTGGCAATAAGTACGCTTTATCTATAGTATAAAGTGCACTGAATTTTCAATTGCGTTGTTTAATGGGAATTTTTGAAATTCATTTTTTTTCTCAACAAAATTTTTTTTTGTTCTTTTATTTAATCAACCCTTAAGCGTTGTTATGTAATATCAACTGTTTAAAAATACAAATAAAAAGCTTTATTATTATTATTATTTACTTTTACTTATTTTCTAACGATTAAACCTAATTTCTTGTTTGCAAAAAAAAAAAAAAAATTGAAACCCAAATAAAAACTAATTCGATTAGATTTTATTTAAATTTTTTTTTTTATTTTTTCTTTTAACTTTAATTAAGATAACAACGTTACCATTTTGCAATTAAAATGAATTGTTTAAGATTAACTAAGCAAGAATGGAATAAAAGAAATGAAAAAATAGAGTCAGAAACGTGATTTAACTTTTAATGAAATAATTTTTTTTTTCTTCTTGTTTGTTTGCTACATAAAGCTCCATTAATTCATTTTTCTCATTTAGTTGTTTTACTTTTGGTCAGTAATTATAAACACACGCTAGGGGATCTATTTAAATAAAGTTTTCCACTTTTTTTTAACAGAGGTAAGGTAATTGAATAGTTATTTTAAAAGTAAAAGCTTTATTAGTAAAGTTTATTTATGCAATCGAAAAATTTGTAGAATTATAAAACCCTGTGATAAATTTCCTCTTTATATTCATCAACAGTGTTCTCTGTATTAAATTACACCAGCATCGTTACTTATCTATATTAATTACCATCATTGTACTAAAGTTTATTGGTTTAATTCATTCTTTTTCCATTCAATTGAAGTCCCTTTAAGTGTTAAAACGGAGTAACAAACAGCCAAGCTTTAAGTAGATAACACAATTGTGGCAATAAAATATGGCAAAAAAAAAAAATGAAAATAATGTCAAAAAATATTTATTTATCTACTACGTGATTCACATATTTTTTTTAACAAAAACAATTTTTATCGGTTGTTTACTTGCAAAATGTACCAAGGATGCAGTAGTTACAATTCTTGTTGTTTTTTTTTTTTTTTTTTTACAAAAAGAAGAAAAGAAAAGAAAAAAAACTTCCGTTGACTACATTTGATGGATGAATTTTCGCTTGCCCATCAGGCGTAAACAGAAGCAAACAAAACACAAAAACTGAAAGAAGCAAAGAAAAAAAAATGTAACCTTTGGGTAGTACTGGGTTAAGAAATCCTTATACGATACGCACCACACACACACCCCCAAACTAACAAAAAACAAAAGAAATGTTCTTAAGTAAACTGAAGTGTGAGGTGGGATAGAAAAAACCCTACTCAGTATAATTTTTTCAAGAACAAAAAAAAACTACCGAAAAATACCCAGAGAAAATCCATATAAATTGTTTTTTAAAACATAAACGATGTACACGTGCCCTCTGGTAGCTTTCACGTTTTCTTTCTTCTTCTTCTGTGCTTTTAACAGTCACCAACAGCAACAGCAACAACAAGAAGAACAGTAAAAATGAACTGAAGAACATTTTTCATTTTAATAGCATTTGTCCAGTTGTTTATCCCTTTTTATTTATTTTTTTTTTTTTGGTAAGATCGTGGGTGTCTGGCCTACTAACTACATTAAAAATTAAAAATAAAAAATATTTTAAACAACCCCTTCAGTAATGCTTTTTAATTCTTATTATTCATTATGCGGTTAAATCGTACCACCCCGCGATAGTTTCTTCTTATATTGAGAAATCACTAAACAAAAAAAAAAAAAAAAAAAACATTTTTATTCGCCTTTATAAAAATAATAAAAGATTTTGGTCACGTTTCTGTTCATTTTATGCTTGAAGCTCATGAAACCTTTAACATAAAAAAAAAGAAAGAAAAAAATGGAAATGAAAATAAGAAAGTTAATCGTCCACAACGCGAAAGTGTTTAAAAGATAAGTGATGAAGTTTCTAATGTTTTCAAAGTGTCATAACCATTAAGAAAATGCCACTTAAAAAATATTAACCAATGACAATCAGGAATTTATTATATTTTTCTGTGATAAAATGAATAAAAAAAAAAAAAATTCTTTTCCACCATTAAATAGAATCAACACACACAAAAGGGAAATTTTACCAAAACGCAAAAATATTTTTCTGTTTTTTTTTTTATTTCATTCAAAATAAAATCAATCAAAAAAAATTTTCGTATAAAAAATGGATTTTTTCTTTAACTATCATCAAAACCCATCGTTTTTAATATTATTTACATCGTTTTGCATTAAAATTCAATAATAAAAGGTCACACAAGTGAGTGGTGTTTGTCGCCTTTAATACATAAAGGAGAGAAAACAACTTTTTTTTTAGTTGTACTGTATAGATGTAGGCGAATTTATAATACGAGAAAAAAAAAGTGACAGAAAAAAAATTCGTTTATTAATCCTTTAAAAATATGTTTTTTTTTTTTTTAAACCCTTTTACAGAGTTGTTGATCGACCAAATCACATTCAATTGCAACAAATAATCATCCCTTATCCTCATTTTATTATTATTATTATTATTTCTAAAGAAATGATTTATAGAAACGATGAAATATATGGGGTTCTTTTTTTTTTTGTATGAAAAATATTCTATCTAAGTGCGATGCTTTATAGAAATATATTTAAAGGTTGAGTTGGTTTGAATAAGATTTCGTTTCCAACAATCAAACAGAAAGGATATACACAAAATAAAAAATAAATTGTTAAATATTGCATGCGTATATTAAATTGAATTCACTCAAGTCCATTACATATGGTGTGGTAGAAAAGAAAAAAAAAATTCTTTTCTGTTCAAACAAACATTTCTTGAGCGTTGAGGAACAGGAACAGGAACAAAAAGAATAAATTTTTGTTTAGAATTTGTCCAATTTGTACCTGTACAAATGAAAATCCTTTCAATTTTAGTTTTTGTTAATTTTTTCAGGTCATGTTTAATTGAAGGAATAAAATAGTTTTCATTGAATGTTACCAAAATTGAAATTTTTTATTCCTCATTCAATTTCCAACCATTTCCGTTCCATTTGGTTGGGTTTTTATCACAACGAAATTTCAGTTTTTTTCGTTTTCTATGTGTATACAAAAAAAAAAAGAAGGAATTTTCATTTTTCCCTGGTAGCGTTGAGGCGGAAAGTGATTTTCGATGGACGATTATTTGTGTTCACTGAAAATATTTGAAAAAAAAATCTTGTTTTTTTTTTTTTTTTTATTTCTATTTGCTACTAAAAAACCGGAATGCAAACATATTATATCCGGATAATATTTTTTCTGTGCCTTTACTTCGGTTTTTGGTTAAGGATTACCAAAAATAAGGATTATTTTCTTCATATAAAATTATATAATAATGTTTGCGGTTAAATCATATCCAACTTATTTAACTGAATTCACTTACAAAAATAAAATAAATTCAAATTGAATTTACTCAAACAGTTTTTTTTTTTTTTGATAAAATCTACATAAAAATTTAATAAAACTCCATAAAAATTGAATAAAAAAAAGTTTTATTATGAACTATAAATAATAATTTGTGAAAAAAATATTTTTAATTTGACAAACATACACACAAACACATACGATTTATTGAATTATTTAATTCATTAAAATTAAGCAACTACAGTGTGGCTGTGTTAATGTGAATAAGCAATACAAGTTGATTTCTGCTGGAAAAATTATCGGTTTTCAATCTTCTATAAACCAGAATCGACTGTTTATTAATTTACCAAAGTAATTAGTATGAAAAATCTAAGCTTTCTGTTCTTAAAAGCTCCTTCAAATACAGCATAAATCATAAAAACGGGTGGAAGCAATTTCTTTCAATTACTCCTTGTTAAAATAACTGAACAGGAAAAAAAATGCATTCTTAACAAACGAAGAAAATCGCTTTCAATACGATTTTTAATTAATTATAATAACAAGTAAATCCTTTAATCAGTAATTAACAATAGTTTTGGTGAATAAATTCTATAAAAAATGTTGTCAAGCAATAAACTCTGATTGATTGATTGTAAAAAAATCGAGTCAACAACAGGGAAAATGTCCTAAAAAATTCATTAAGCCTAATTTTCCTGATTCATTATTGCACTGTTTTTACTAAAATTTAGTAAAACTATTGACTCTAGCAACAAATTGCAATTGTTTTCATAATTGAAGAAGCTTAATGACGTGAAAAATGTCATAATTAGTAACGAAAATTTTGTTTTCTTTCATTTTGTAAGATCAGATTCATTATTCTAATTTCTGTTCTAACTATATCCACCCCATAAATTATATACGCCCACTTACATTACTCTTTATTAGTTAAATCCAAGAGAATAACAAATAATAAATTTTTATTTTTTACTAAATACAAGAGAAAAATAACTCATCGTATTAATATGATGTAAAATTTTCTCTGTTCTCGGTTGTCAACCATAATCAATAAATATGGAGAAAAAAAATGTTCCTCTTTATCAATTTTATATTAATTAATTAATTAAATAATTACATAAGAAATTTGTTAACTCTTTACGCTTACGAAAAAATAAAAAAAAAAAAATAAAGGAAGGAATGTAAACCAATTAACCCCATCACTTTTATTTATTTCTAATTATATATAATTAATCAAATTATATGGTTAGACAACTGATAATTAATTTCAGTCTTGTCTTTATTATTATTCCATAGTTGGTTATCGTTTTTTTTTTTTGTTTTTGGTTTTGTTGATGGTTAATACCATTGAATTTTATTTGTTTGAAAAGATTCCGAAAATCATGTTTATATAGAATAGAATAGAAAGAAATTTGGACAAACCTACCTCTACCTTAAAAACCCATAAAATAATATTTATTTCCATTGTTTTCATCAGTTTATTGTTTGTTGGTCGATGCTTATTTCTATTCTGTTTATCTGAATTCTTATAACCATTTTACCGTTTGTTCAATGTACCAACGCCCCACTCGAATCTTTACTTTAATACGTTTCCCATTTTATGTTAAGGATTTTTTTTTTGTTCTTTTGCTTTTATTTCCTTTCATTTCATAATCGGTTTCTTTTACAATTGATTGTAGATAGCTGAAATTGTTGAAACGTTTAGTAAAAAAAATTCATTTATAATTAATGTGAAATCATAATTTATTGATTGTTTCTCATTGTCTTGTTTTTTATTTAATTAAAATTGATTGATTTCGATTTATAATAACCGGTTCGTAATGTTTGTCTATTCTTACTTCTTTCACTAATAACTGTATTGCGTCTCTGATGGCCATTCTCTGGTAGTGATATTGAGTGTAGTTTTCTGATTGTAACACAGTCAAAATTTATCACAGAACCAAGATTTTTAGTGTTTTGTATTCACAAATAAATAGCCAATCAAGAAACTACATAAAACAAATGAGTCCGGAACGAAGATTTTAAAATAAATTCTGTAAAACACGATCAAAAGCGTTCAGCGTTGAATTTTTCATTATTTTCTGGATTTCAAGTGTCGATAACTCGAGAAATAAATTTTTTATCGGTAAACTTCAGTAACAAATGATGAGATTCAGGACTTCCAAATGAATATTTTTAAAAAGTTTCAGCTCAGTCAGAATTAAATTTCATCGAAAAATATAAAATTTCAGCGAAATTTTATTTATTTTTTTTCATTGGCTGAAATTTGGTGGAAAGTTTCGATTTGAATCCAGAAATATTCTGTTAAGAAAGATATCAGTCAAAAAATGTCTAAACAGAAGCTATGGCAAGAACCAAAAGCCAATTCCTATCCATATATCCATAAAACTTATCTAGCAATAATTTTATAGTTTTCATGTTATTTTCTTTATCAACCAAAATTTCATTCCGGTTATCATGCAAACCACACTAATCCAAACAAAAGCTTATTAATTAAACTTTTATTCATTTTAACTCCTTGTTGTTTAATTTCCGATAGCTTTAAGAATAGATTTATTCAGGTTTTCTTTTTTTTTTTGTTGTTGTTATTGTTATTTAGTGGTAGAGTAGCAAAGGTAAAATATTATCTTAATTCATATCTTAATCATATAAATAACACAACAGGCATACATAACATGTATAAATTAAATGCATGATAACAAATATTTTATGATTTATTTACCCACAGTAAAACCAACACCATATATAAAAAAAAAAAAGAAAATAAAACTAGAAATTCACCCAGAAAATTCACCAAAAAAAAAAACATTAAAATATTTTAATTAAATCAATTTATTTTCCTCTGGCTGGCATAAATGAAATTAAATTATAACCGAAAAAAAAAAAACAACAACTAAATGGAAAAATAGTTTGTTTACTGTGTTTGTTGTGTTAATAATCTTCCGGATATCACAAACTATAAATATTTTTAACATTTCAAATGAAAAATAAAACCCCCAAAAAATTGAAATAAATTAATTTCGATGTGTGTGTAGGGGATTTTCTCTCGATTTTTTTTTTTTTAAACTTTATAAATGAATTTAATTAAATTTATTTAAATAAAATAATTTTTTTTTTATTATTTTAATTCGATTATTTCTGTTGCTTAATTGTGTTGGATGTTGGGTAGTTTTTTTTTTTTTTTTTTTTTGGTTTACCCTTATAATTAATTTTTGCTGTTTCAACGAAATTTTTGTCGGTTTGGACTCTCTCAAAAAAAAAAAAAAAACTTTATGCAAATCAGTCAAATTCTATGAAACTTTTTTCCTCGGCTTTAACTCAAAGTTAATTAAACTTGACACAATGCCTTGCATTTATTTGTGCTTTTTGATTGTTTTCTTTTTCTTTCGTTCTTTTCATTTTCCTTTGCTGGGAAATTAACGGATCGACTGAAGTTTTCTTTTAATTGTAGACAAACGAAAAATGGGGTTTTTTTTTCATTTCTGAAGTACACGAAATGTTTTATGTTAAAACAAAAAAAAAAAATATTTATGAAGTGGAGAAGTGGTTTATAAACTGGAATCGTATTGTGTTAAAATTATTTACAAAAACCTCTTGGGAGCGTTTTTTTTTGCTTTTTCTTCAGAATTTCGACGAATCTTATTCCTGAATTTTTAATACAAAAATCATGTGTGTTGTCTTGATATGATTAAAAGACAACGCACACAGTTTGTCAATCAGTAATAAATCGGTTTAAATAACTAAATATCACTGGGGCCCGTATCAGTATTAAAAACCAAACACGACAACACTTAAGGTGTCAAAAATAAAAATAACAAAGTACCATGTGTTTGTGCATAACCACATTTTACACGCTTTATAGCAAATTTTTGCTTCTTTTTCTTTTTCACCTGACAACACACACACACTTTTATTATATAATCGTTAATATAAAGTAAGAAAGTAAATATTTTCTTTTAAAACCGACACCCAACATCGTATGTCTTTTACCGCAACCGAAAAAAAAAAAAAAAACATTTGGAACAAACAATACACAATGATGGCTGCTGCCATTCGGGCGATATAAATTATTCAAATCCGGGTGACATGAACACCTCATACGTATAATAGCAGCCCAACTGTAATTCATTCAACCACAAATAAATGATATTATGTTGATTTTTTAGGGATGGTGGTTTTTTCCTTTATTTTTCACGTGCATTTTTGTTGGTTGGCTGGTTAATAAGCAAAACGCGCGTACACGTATTATGCTTTTATGTTGTTTAACAATGCGGTGACACGATTAAAAGATTTTAACACCTTTACCCTATAATAATCCTTTAGTTATTTCTGTGCTTTTTTGTATTTTTGTTTCAGCCCTTTATTTTATTTTCCACTAATCCATTGTTAAAATATCACCGTATTCGACGATGGTAATGGAAAAATGTACAAGATGTTGCTGTATTACTATGTTACGAATTGTTGGCTATTCTTTAAAAAAAAAAAAATTTAATACACATTTTATTACTTCTTGTTACAAGTACTGTTTTTTTTTTTTCGTTTTTGTTTCTGTTTCGTAAAATACTTGAATTTTAATACAAAATATAAAAAATAGTGAATAAAAAAATATGACAAATAGTATTCTAACCAAGTAGATTTACCTTCTATTTCTTTCGTTATAACAAAAAATAAAAATATGCTGCTCTTGTGCTCACAAGTAGTAGATTTATTCTGATTTGTATAGTTTTTTTTTTCACTCACCGCAAGTAAGTTTTTTACATTTTTTATTTGCATATTTGGATAGAAAATATGGAAAGAACCATTCCCACCATACATTTTATTCATGATAAAAAACATACATGTTGGGTAACAAGAACTAAGATATTTAACGAAAATGACGAAACGATTTATCTGTTGTTCCAAAAAGAAAAATGATAGAGAGAAGAATTTTTATTTATTTATTTATTTATTTATATTTATTTTTTCACTTCTAGTGATATCGATGTAAATATACAAAAAAATAAGGGAGCAAAATCTATAATAAAAAAATATATCTCTATAAATATTTCAATTGACTGTCTGCATCGTCGTTGTTGTTGCGGTGGTGGTGGTGTTGGTTTTCCATTCGTTGTTCGTTCGGTTGTTAGTAATTTATGTTGACCAGTAAAATAAGCTAGACATGATAAGAATGGGGTGAAAACAAAGTAATAAAAATAAAATTCACATTGGATTTTCTAAAAACATTCAACCACTAAATCATAACAAATAAGTAAAATTGATAAGCATAAGGTGCGATTTTAAATCCCCAATAAGACTTATACTTAGGGCATGAAATGCATTTTAAAGTTCTTCTCGTTTTTAGTAAAAAAATAAATAAAAAACAGCAAAAAGTTTTATGTTGTTTGCGGGTGTGCGTTTCATGCTATTCAATTATTTTCTTGTTAAGTAAAACACAAACCGGAACTTAACTATGGTTTCTGTTGTCGGTAAAAAATCGTAAATAACAAAACGCGCTTTGGTGTTGTAAGCACGGGATATAAATTCCCTTAGCTAAAACACTACGTTATTATTTACCCTTTTCAGTGTTGTGTTTAGTCTCGTGACCATAAACAACAACCTCAAGATGATATGTTATTGTGTTGTTTTGTTGTTAACAACGAAGGATTTGCGCTATCATATAATATCCACTAAAGCATTAATGTAACTAAAAATAGTAGAGAAAAAATATTACTACCCTTACAACACGAACATTTATCAAAATCAATATCGAAAATATTTCGTGGTTTTTTCAGCCAAACATTTTCTGTTTTTTTTTTTGTTCTACCAACAAACAATTCTCTGGCGATTGTTGTTTAAACCACCCGAAGGGGTCCAATCATAAAATCACTTCTGTTACAAACAAAATAATAATTCTGCTCAGGATTTTAGCTTTTTTTTTTTATTACTTTTCTCTAACCAAGCACACACACATACACGATTTTAATTTAATAAAAAAGAATTTTTTTTATTGTCTTTATCAAACAATCAGATTTTCAAATTAATTTTTCTTCTTTTTGTTATTTTTTTTATTTTTCTGGTACCGGAAATATAATAAAAATAAATCACCAGGCCAACTGCCCACAAATATTATGTATTTACCTGTGGGATTTTTTTTTTTATAATTTATTGTCAAATACAAATAATAATTAATCGAAATATATTTATGTAACCGAAGGGAAAGCTTTTTTTTTACCTTTGGTTGGCATTTTTTTCTTAAAATTAAATAACACGCGATTAAAGGGGTTGTTTTACATAGTGGTAGTGTAAATTTTTTATTCTTTTTTTCATGTAATATATTACCGTTTATATTTAATTTATCATATTTTTTGGTATAAAGGAAAAACGTTTTATACTTAACGCAAAATTTATGTAACAAACAGAAAAAAAAAAATTATCTATCGCCAAAAGTTAGGCAAATTTTTTTTTATATTTTTTATTGTACAAACAGATTTTACCTTTTTTTTCGCTGCTTGCTACTTGGTCCTGTTGTTATTTGTTTCAGATAAAAAAATTTTTAATTAAAATCAATTAATTAATTTTAATAAAAATATTAAAAAAATAAATAATAAATCAACACCGGCTATTGTTCGTTATTTATGGTTAGCTGGTAGTGATTTATCACCATCATCAAATATTGTTTACAGTGAATTTGTTATAAAACAACAACAACCACCCATCCTATGATTTATTAATTATAATTGCTGTAGTTTATATTAATAACCGTGCTAATACCACCCACATAAATATATTTTATTAATTAATTAATTAATTTTAAATGTTTTCAATGCATTTTTTTTTTTTTTGTTTTTTGAATGCTTAGTTTGTTACACTTGCTATTTTTTTTATTTTTTATTTGTATTTAATTAAATAATTTGTGTAGTTTTATTATCCCACTTAGTAGCAGCAATTGCTGTTATCACATTCCGATTATTTAATACTTATTGATTACATATTATAATTGTGTATTAGTAATTTTTTTTTTTTTTTTAATTTTTTATATCGATAAATCGATTGTTTAACAAAATTTTAGGGAGTATTTAAAATCCCTAAATAACTAAAATTGTTATCGATTTAAAATAAAATTTGAAATTTTTTTTTTTATTAAATTTATGGGTGATATTCTAATATAAATATTTATTATATGTATACAGATGATAATAATTATAGTAACGTTAGTGATAAATCCTAACAACCGATGACTATATACCCCATGCATTAATACTAGTAACGCTTACTTCTCATATCTTCCTTTCTAGTGTTTTATTTTATTTAATCATAAATAAACCAATTAAACAAAATTTTTTTTTTTTTTTTGTAGGTTTTATAATTTATGTTTTAATAATTCTGCATATCTAAATTTAAAAAAAAAAATTTTGTTTGTATTTTTTTTAGCTATAAAACCATAAAGTATTATTATGAACAAAATTTAACTTGTTCTAAATATAGGAAACGATAACAAATCACTGTTTTATGGTTAATAATATTTTTTTCTTCTTTTATTTGTCAAAATCAATAATAAATTTATAGCAATGTTTTGTGGTTTTTAACTATAAAACACTATAAAAACGCATATATATATATATATATTGCTTTAACGATTTATAACTTGAAAATTTCATATTTGTAAACAAAATTAACTTTCAATTGATTATAAATAGAAAGCACAAGGGGTAAGAAGAACTACATCATATTGGTTAAATAATTTGTACAAATCGAAATTCTGTATTCCTATCAAAAATAAGGGTTACCAAAATTGGATAATCATTTGATGATAGTAGTTGTTTTGGATATACTGTGTTTAATATTAATTCACAATAAATAATCGAAGCCGCCGGGATGATTGTAACGCCACCAGCGTTATATATTTTCTTTTTTATGGGCTAAAATGTAAAAATATTGGTCATTTCCTTTACCATGGATTTGGTTCATTTGTTTTCCGAAAGGTAGTTTTCCAAATGGTTTTATTATTTTAAAAAGACTCTAGAGACTTAAATTGTTTGTAATTTTTTTTTTTTTTTATCTTATTTGCGGGGCTTATCTATTATTTCGTTTTGTATATAAAACCGAAAAAACGGCAAAGAAAAGGAAAAAAAAAATAAAAACGAAATTCACGAATAATGAGATAAAGCTTTTTTCTATAAAAGCAAACCCCAGTGAGCTTTTTGTTATTTATTTTCTTCTTAATTCCTACACTGGAATTACATTTATTTTCGTATTTAAATTAGTTAAATTCTTTTGTGCAAAAAGATCAGACATTTTTTCCACTGTGCTTTGTTGAGTAAATTCCTTTCAGCAAAAAAAAAAAATAAAATATTTTAATCGCGGTGTCGTTATTATTATTATTGCATACATTGCGGTGTTGTGTTTTGTTTGATTTTTTTTTTTTTTTTAAAGATCAGACATTGCAAAAGGGAAATTCCCTACATTTCTAGGATGTGTTAAAGCTAAAGCTTTAGTACTTTTGTGTGAGTGAATAAATGCCAATCAAATTAGGTTAATTTCCATGTAACATCGTAAAAGATTATAAAATGAAGAGAATCTTTAATTTCTCTACACTCTTGCTTAAATAAATCGTGTGAAATATTATTTACGTTGAAAGCACACCCTAAGAAAACATATCTTAAGAAGAAAATATTCCCTACATACGGCTGTTAAAGATTTACGGGTGGTTCGTCAGCGGTGTAGACTTACATCTCTCACTATGCATGCTACATCAATAAAAAAATATTTTATTATTGCGTTTCTTAAGCGCTTTTTCCTCTAATAAATACTAAAAAAAAAAAAAATAAAAAAATTAAATTTATTTCTAGCGAAGAAAATTGTAAGAAGCTTTAAGTACTAAAAAAAAATGAAAAAAAGCAGAAGCAAATAAAAAACTAAGCGAAACAATGTAACGATCGTTATAATAAAATCTCATTTATTTACCGACATTTAGGTGTAAAGACTGTATAAGACTCTAATACATAAATTTGGATTGGATTCGTGGTTGTGTGCTGTACAAGCGTTACAAAAAATCGTACGTTACGAAAATTCTATTTATACGATCGTCAGACTAGAGGCAGTTAATGTTCTGTAATGTTTGATGGCGTTGAATGCACGATGTTGATGAGATTCTGACTTTTTGGGGGCTGGTGTTGTGATTTCTTAAAATTCTTTAAACAAACCCCCAACCCATAAAATTGTGTATGTCTTGTGTGTTAACCAAAAAAAAATTAACAGTTTTTCTGCTGTGTGTCGCTAATAATAATAATATGAAAAACACGACAAAACTTTGTCATCATTTTCATCGTTACGTTATATTCTATTCAACATAATTAGCTACACAGGATTATAACAATAATAATAATAATAATAATAATTTTCTAATGATGATGAAGAATTTTTTTGTGCTTTTTAACGTAACATCAAAACACACCCCACCTGTCACCAAATCTTAAATATTTTAAAACATGTTAAAGATTTCTTAATACATAACGAACGTACCCTGGTTTCCGTTAACCACATATATAGCAAATATTAATCCATCCTAGTTCCACATTGCTTCCTTTATTAATAGTGAGAGTGAGTGAAACATTTTTTTTCTTTTCTTGTTAAGTTAAAATTATTATATTTTCGGGGTAATTAACAAAGTAACAAATTAACGTGGTTTTCCCGGTTAGTCTATACGAAAAATGTTCCTTTAACAAAAAAAAAAGAAAAATTAAATAAAAATTAAAAATTAATATCAATTTGAGAAAAAATGAATTTTAATCCTTGGTGGCTTTATTTTCAATTTTTTTTTTTTTTTTATTAAAATGCAAAAATTATTTTAAGCAGCACACACAGGGTGAATGTTTCGATGAGGAATTTTTATTATTTATAAATTTTTTTGTGGAAATCTTTTGATGTTTCGGGGGTGTTGTTGTTATTGTTGCTGAATTTTGATTCTTTTCGTTTTTCCTTATTTTTGATTAGTTTTTATTGTGTATTCTAAAGATGAGTGTGGGTTTCTTTTATTTTTATCTGTTTGTTTGGTTGATGGAATTAAACTTTGTGTGGTTTTTTTGTAGGATTAAAATGTTTATTTTTAGATGAGATTTTTTCTTTTTTCTTTTATGTAGAATTTTGTTTGAATTTCAAGATAGATTAAAGTGATTTCTTTATCCTGTTCCTATCTACATTTTTACCCAGTGTTTTGGAATAATTTTCGGGACAGTTTAAAACAGTTTTACACAAATAATTCCACTGATTTTCAGCAATTAACACTCCTGAACGCACCTGAAAATCAAATGAATGAAAAAAAAATACAAATTTTTGTAACACTCTGTTATTTAAATTAATTTTACCGCCCGTTTGTTTGTTTTATTCTTATTTTTATTATTTTTTATTTTTTCTCTGTTTTAAATAGTAAAATGTCATCATTTTTAATCATTTTAATCTCGCATTAGTACCGTTTGACAGTTTAACTGGTCTCAACTCCCAGTTAAATAATTTTTTTTAACGCAGGATATTAAATATTGATTTATTGCCCTAAGCTCAATTTTTTTTTATTTTATTCACATGAAAGTAATTAAATTACTTTTTAATAGTTTTAATAAAAAAATTATTTTTTCGGTAATAAATTATATTTTTTTCTGTAGTCAAAAAAATAAAAAATTCTCTTTTGACGATAAAAAAAAAAACAATAAATCGATTTTGACTACAGAAAAAACAGAAAAAAATAGCGAAATGTGTTATCAGTAAATTCAGTGGTTCATTGATAAATATATTTAGAAACAAAAATAAAACTGGAAACAACAACACTGTACAGATTATAATGTAGAGCTGTTAGTAGTGTTCCAGCTGTAATCATTGGGTATTATCTGATTTATTTAAAATAGGATAATTGTGTTAGATAAACAATCAGTTTTGTCCTAATTTCAACCTTTACTAAAATCTTTTGTCACACTAATTCCCTCCGATAATATTTTTATTATCAAAGCACAACCAAGTGTACTGAACACCCTGTACTACCTCGTAAAATAAATAAAACACAAAGCAACAAACTGATTTATTATTTCTGTCATGTTTTGGCACTGTACGCGCAGTGCTTTTCGGTTTATTTTTTTCATTCTTTTGTTGTTTCCGTTTATTTATTATTTTTCTGGTAAAAAAAAAAAAATGTTTCTCTTTCAGGTGTTTTAAAGTTTGATAAAGTTTTCTTTTTGTTTTATTGTGTGTGTGTGTGTATGCAAAAGGTAATAGAACGAAAAGTAAAGACGTTTTAAGACACGTTAAACGAAAAAAATTCACCTTTTTAACAGAGAAAATTAATCGAACACCTGTTGAGGTTTTTTTTCTTTTCGTATTATTTTCCGCTTTATTCTTGTCTCAAAGCGAAACGAAAGCACGCAAAATTTTTTTTTTGTTTTTTTTTTTATTATTAATTGTGGCGCAGTGTTGATTTTTTTTTTTTTTTTTTTTTAATTAAATTAATTTTTAAACCCACGTCATGTTTGTTTTTCCAACTATAAAATCAATGAGTTATTTTCTGCGTATTTTTTTTTATACGGTTTTCCGACAAAAAAACAACATAAATTCATTAAATTTTTATTCGCTAAAAAAACATGCAAGTGGTGGCGCATTAATTCGCGATGTGGTGGTTTAATTAATGCAATACCGTCGCCCTTCGCTAGTAAGATAGTAGATTTTTTACTCACACAATTTGTCTCCTAGAGTTTTCCTTTTTTCAGTTTTTTTTTTTTGTATTTTCCGCATGTCAATCGTTGGTTACCAGGTTTAAGTAAATAATAACAAAAAAAAAATATTTCTACATCGCCTAAAGCAGCCACCACCACATGCTAGACACGATACAATTGAATATTTGCTGAGTGAAAAATTTGTTTTTTTTCTACTTTGTGTTGATACAAATTGGATAAAAAAAAAATATATTTATTTCCATGCATTTTCAGTTTATTATTTTTGTTGTTCCACATACTTTGTGTTAATATTTACTATTACCACAAAACTGTCCACCCAAACATGAAAAAAAAAAAACATTTTTTTATCCCAACTTGTTTGGTTTTGTGCTTTTATTCTATTTTTATAACACGTCGACGTTTTCGTTTTTCCTTTTTTTTTTATTTTTTTAATTAATATACTTGATCTGGTTATTCTTGTTATCTTTTTTTTTTTTTAAGGGTTATTTTACACGTACACGTACACATTTATTTAGTTTATTTAGTTTACCTGTTTACATGATAATACGCATGATATGCTTTGTAATACGTTTCAGCAGCAACAACAATTTTTTTTTTTTCGTTGAGCTTTTCTTCTTTTTTTTCTTTTTTTTTCTTTTTGTACATTTAATAATGAAATTAAATCCAGGGTGAACGTGATTTTTCTATTTTTTTAGGTAGTTTTGTGTTCATTCAATGTTTCCTTAAAGTATTTTATTATCACTGTTGCGGCGTTAAATTCTTTCGGAATAAAAACTTTTTCTTATGCCGACAAGTGGTAAAAGTCTTAACAAATTTTAATTCATCGTGTATAAAAAAATTATTTTCAAGATAAATACTCAGTGCGAAAAAAGGGTAAATGAAACGCCTTCGCTATGGAAACAAATAAATAAAATTATTGAAATGTCGCCGGTTAAAGTTAATATTATTTCAAAAAATTTGTTTCAGAATTTTTTTTTTCTTTTATTTTGATATTTAAAGCTCTGATAAAGCCCTTACAAAATAGAGAAAAAGAATAAACAATTAATCAAAGCATATGTGACATGCAAAGCTTTATAAATAACTTTTCTTTTTCACCCTTGTATTCAAAATTTGTTCTCTTTTATAATTTAGTATAGCAGCATTTGGCTAAATTTTTTTTTATAAAATATTGATACCAGCAGACTCAGCATTATCATAGTACTCATAATTAGAAACTAATTTAACTATTATTGTTTAATGGTAAAGAAAAATCTGTTAACGCAAAAAGGGCTCCGAAAAACCATATTCAAGTATTTTGTTGTGGTTACTTCTCGGCAAATGTTAACAAACGAATAAGGAAAGGAATGAAAATAAAGATTAGGACAATGACCAGTTAATCAAAATAAATCAAATAAAGTTACAAACTCTCTCTCTCTCTCTATATGTAAAAAGCATACAAAAAAGTTTTTTTTTTTTTTTCTGAAAATGATTTGAATCATTAAAGCTTTAACCGAAATGTGGTTAGATAAAAGATTTTACGGTTTCTATGTGAATTCTTTTTCTCTCTATAGTATTGTCTTTAGTTGTAATGCAGAGAAAGGACGGCAAAGGGTTATATTCGGGTTATATTTATTTAGTAAAATATTGTTTAGGATAAACACGTCTATAAACTAACAGATTTTCTGATTTTATGTACAGCGGAGAAATCAAATCAATTCAGAAGTTTTTTTTTTTTTGAAATGTGAATTTTTTTTATTAATAAAATTTTTTTGTTTTTTTTTTTCTAGGATTTACAATCAGAGATTGAATCACATCGTGGTGTTTATGATCGTCTTGATAATACCGGACGTAAATTATTAGGTTCATTAACATCACAAGAAGATGCTGTTATGTTACAACGTCGCTTAGACGAGATGAATCAACGTTGGAATCATCTTAAAGCGAAAAGTATCGCAATAAGGTAATTTGAAAAACATTTTTTTCTTTTTTATTCATTTTTATTCATTTTTGCATTGTTGAAACTTTTTTGTCATATTTCAATTATTATTATTATATTAAAAAAGAAGACGAAAAAGAAGGAAATTTATTATTATTATTATTATTCGTCCTATTGCAATTGTGTACGATAGCTGGCTGAACACTTGAAAGATGCACACTTGAAAGGAATGCATATAAATCCCGTTTACATAAGAACCCAGATAATAATATTTTATATCCAAAAATAGCTTTCTACCCCTTTTATTATTATTATTTTTTTTTTTTTGTTGTATTTTAAATTGTGCTTTTTATATTCAATTCTTTTGCTGTTATGTCTCGTCGTCACAAGTTTTACATTTTTTACTCTTTTTTTTTGTCGAGATACAAAAATTTACAATTTTATGTTTTCAGTATCATCGTTGCTGCTACTACTTCAGCTAGGTGATTTTTTTTCTTTTTTTAGTATTTTTCATAAAATATATTTATTTTTTTCTCTTTCTCTATATAAAGTAAGGGAAAAGTGTGGTTGTAACATTTGAAACCATATGCTATGAACAGCAATGAAAAAATGCAGAAAGAAGATTGCACTTAAGTTCTGCAAAAAAAAAAAAAAAAAAAAACCTTTTTCGCCTAACAATATGCAATTTTTATTTGTTTCGTAGTTCATGACCCCGTTAACAGTTAAATATCGCGTCTTGCCCTATAAAAAATTAATGTTATTGGGGTAAAAAAAAAATAAAAATCTTGAATACATTTGAAATAATAAATATTTTTATCGTCACACGGCCAACAATACGATTTCTACTTTTATATATATATATATATGGGATAAGCGATAGAAACGCTCATCCATATCAACATAACGAGTGATAAAATAAATAAATAAATTCTTCTAAAATGTCTTAAAAATAAAATAAAATAAAAATCACTTTCAAACCACTAGTAAAAAATAAAAAAAAAACCATTTAAAGCTTTTAGATTTATTTGCCGTTGTTGTTTTTACTTTTTTGTTTTTTTTTTTTTCTTATTTCTTTAACCAAAAACATCTTTGCCAACACCTTGAATAAATTTTCTTTTTTTTTTTTTTTTTTACTTGAGATTGATAATCGGAATTTACGGATCAACGAAGTATTGAAAATTCTGCGGTACAATTTGTTAATCCTTTATCACTTTGTTTTGCTTCCTTTCTGTACCTAATAAATTAACATTTTTGTGTCGCAGTGAAGAATTAAATGGATTTACCTTTATCACAGTAATTTTAAAGAAAAAAAAAAAAAATTTTTCTCTACTCCCACCTGTAGTAATAATTATAGAAAATTTTCCTGGTTAAAACACAAAAAAGAAATTATTCTTTCTTTCTATTAAATTTACATTAAATTATATTTGAGGATAAAAAAAAAAAAAACATCTTAATGCATAGATAATAGATGTTAATTTGTCAACGGTGAGCCAAAAACCAATGTAAAGAATAAAATCTCTTGGCAATAATTTATCTCACACTTTTTGTACATTAACCAAGAAGAAAAAAAATAATAAAAAGAATTAAATTCTATTCTATTACCAATAGAAATTAGGAGTTGGGAAAACACTTAACATCACATCTGGCTTTAACGTTTTATTCCTTTCCTTCTTTCATTCTTCATCACATTTATTGTTGCCAAAAAAGAAATGAAAAGTTTTCATGGTTTTACTATTTGTTTCTCATGTAATTTCCGGACATATCTTATATCTTTTTTTTTTTTTTTTTTTTTTTATTGCTTTGTTTATGTTTGTTTTTTGTATGTTTAATGTGCATTCATTATACGTTTTGCGGTGTGTTAACCAGTTTAACCATATATGTCAGCTTGTGTCTGTCATTTTTATCACTGTTGTTTGTTTAGTGGCTGTTTCTCAAAAACCTTTACACTGGTTAAACTGGTTACGGGATAAATCCGTAATAACAAGCATTTAACTCTTTTTTTTTTAATTGAATAAATTTTTATTTATCAAACTAATTAAACAATAATAAATTACACAAATAGATGACATTTATGCGAAATGATTTTAATTCCAAAAAAAAAAAATAAAAATCCGTTTTATTACTACAAAAAGAAATTTCAAACCCTCCGCAAAATGGTATCCAATTTGTGTGTGTATTTGTGGTGTTGATTCAATGACTTTTGCAATCACATCATAAAAACAAAGCAAAATTTCATCTTTATTTCATTATGATTTTTATTTGCTTCTCATCAATATCATTATCATCGTCGTCGTTGTTCTTTTACTTGTCTATTGCGTGTAATCTTCGTATTTTTCTTTTTTTTATGCCCCTTAAATAAATTGTTTTCATCAGCATCTAGCTAAATAGAAGTGTCACAATCATTTACTACTCAGACTCCTGATACAAAGTATTTTTCTTGTTTTTTTTTTTTTTTATAGCTCCTTAGTTTTCCAACTACACAAACAAAATAATAACGAAAGTAGCACATTGCTGATTGTGTCTTTATTTTATTTGACCAAACTATATTAGTGAGAAAAAATAACGAAACGAAATAAAGTAGAGACGAAATTTACTTAAGATGGAAAATAATTTCGGATTAGAAATGAAAATTCTAAATGAATTAATAACGCGTTTGCAGTTTTTTTTTTTGAGTCTTTTTAATGTCCTGAACTGTACAAGACAACAACAACAACTAAAAACCCAAATTTGTGTCAGTAGGATTTCAATTCACACTAATTTACAAACTATTCTACATTAAGCTTCTGATAACTGAAAATGTCAACAAGAAAAACATTCTGCTTAACAAAACGGATCTTTAATTTAAAATTCAAATACGTAACCCCTTTTAACAGAACTTACATTGTTACAAAAAAAAAAACATTTCTCCCTGTATTTTTTATAAGGAAAAACATAACCAAAGGAATAAATTTCTCATGGCTATTTAACTTTTCTTGGCCACAAAGTTTCCGCAATAATAAAAACAAAGTAAATTCCACGTCCTCTCTATCTCTCTTTCGTTTTATTTTTTATTTATTTATTCTTGTTTTCGTTATTTTATTTAATTAAAATTAAGTAGAGTAAAGCTGCTGCTGCTGCTGTTGCTACTTGTTTTACTGCTGTTGGTGGTGTGTTTGCTTTAATTCTACTATTGTTTCTACCTACACTTTGTTCCAACATTATTTCTTGGCAAGAAACAGACCGCCAAGAGAAAAAAACTTCTTTTTTTTTTTTTATTTATTTAAATAAATAAAAAAAAAAAAAATGTTTTCCTTTAAAGGAAGAAAAGAATTCACGATCACGTAATGTAAACAAATTTCCGTTTTAATTATTCTTTTACCTTGTGCTGCATTACTTTGTAAATAAAAAAAGAATTTTTTTTTTTTTTTTGGTCAGCATTTTCTAAAATTTATTTTAACATTCTGTTTTTTTTTTTAATTTTATTTTTATTTTACGTGTCCTACGTCCTGTGTCTTTTGTATAGGGATAACAAAATAAAAATGTGCCTATGTTTGCGGTTTTATATTTTATCTACACCGAATTATCTATGGAAACATTTTAATCAACGCAATAATAATAATAATAATAATAATAATAATAAAAACACTTGCTTAAAGGCTTTGTAAAGTGTGCTTTTAATCCTTAAATTACCTACGTAAAATTATTCAATTCTATCTCCTTGTGCGAATTTACCAAAGAAAGAAAAAATTGTTTTTGTCGAGAAGAGTTATTAAGCCAACAATTGATCGAAAACTCCTTCACAACGACTAAACGGTTTTTATTCAACCAAATAACGAAGACCCCCTCAAGCATACTTTTTAAATAATTACGTATAAACTCCTGAAAAAAAGAAAAGAAAATTCAAATAAAACTTTCTTCTGACTACATAATTTATGGTTTTTTTTTTTTTTTTTTTTTCTTCAAAAGTTTTATTTCCTTTTTATAAAACCATTTTCAAACGAAACTTTCACTCGTTTTTATTGTTTGTTTCCATAACACAAATATTGTTTTAAGACAATTGTGCTTTTGCGTTGCTTTTGCGTTGCTTTTTCTTTCATTTTTTGAGGGATTATTTTGTTAATTTTTATCACGATTTGTATCTTTGTCAAAGTAGTAGAATAAATAAATAAAAAATAAATTTATTTAACGAGTATACATCAATCATGTTGTTTTAGTTTTATTTGTGTGAAATGATATACGGTAATCAAGTCATAGAACTAGTCATACGTATCCATCCAACCATGTTATACAAGTTAATTCAGCTCTATTCGGTTGCTACTTTAAACGTCTTGAATGTTACATAATGAAAAAAAAATCTTAACCGCTTAAAATAGTAGTTTTTCTTTGTTTTTATTAATTTAATTAAATTTTATCCATGAGTTAAGTAAACAAAACAAATAAAATAATAGAAGAGAAAATTCTCTCATCTATTTTTGTTTTAAAATTAAAATTAAGTACAATTGGCTGGGGGTTTTTTTTTTCTTTATTTTTTATATAACAACGATGACAATGTTGTTAACGCAGTTGATAAATCCTTTTTTCTATTTTATTATTTGAACACACAATAAAAGATAACAATTTGTTGTTATTGCTTTTGGTTTTTTCCTTCTCTGCTTCACCCAGTTTGAATTTTTTTTTTTTTTTTTTTAATATCTTGTTTGCTGTGTATTTTATTTTTATTTTAAACCTGGATAAAATATTATTATTTGTTGATTTAATTTAATTCGTTAAGTAGTAGCAAATACAATTTATTTTATTTATTTATTAACGAAGAAAATGATTGCACGTTTTGCTTGGTTATATTTTTTTGTGTGTGTTAAAATTTCTTTTTGGATCTGTAGTATCAAAATGTTTAAAAGCACAAATATGATTGTTTATTGCTGTTTGTATTTAATATATATATATATATATATATTTTTTTGAATATCCAAATAACAATCAGATAAAAGTATAAACAACAGCACAGTGTAGAACAAAAAAAAATTCATCCTCATCACAAACACACACTGTTGTTATTCGAAGTTTTTTTTTGTTTTTTGTTGGGAACAAAAAATACAAAAATTTCTCATTTCGCTTTTAATATAAAAACAACAACAGAGCCAATACATATTATTATTGTTGTTATTATATTATTATGTCTTCGTTTTCTTTGTGATAAAAGCTTAACTCAAAAGAAACAAACAGCCAAATATATAAAAAAAAAGCTGCAGCAATAACAGCATCGCGCACCATCAACCCACCTATTTAATCTTAAAAAAAAATTTGTTTTCTGCAAAAAATAAAAAACCTAATTTTACAGCAAAAAAAAATTATAAAATAAAATAAAGAAAGCAAAAAGAAACACAAAAAAAAGGCGAAAGATTGTGTTTATCTTATATTTGTGTAAGAAACACAAGAATTACATCTCCTACCATTCAAGCGTAAAATTGACAATTCAAACACCATGCGTTATTTTTTCTGTGTTTCCTTCGCTTAAGCTTTTTCTATATTTTACATATGCTGTAATACAAAAAATAAAAAAAAAACAAACAGGATTTATTCTCCTTTATTCTACAAACATTAAATTCACAGATCAATTGATTTTAAATAAATAAAATAAAAAAAATTCGTAACGTAACGAAATTTTGTATTTTATTAAAATACGCCGAAATGTATACATCCAAAAATTCTAAACATGGATTTTTGTAGATTTTTTGTTTCCCTTTTCTTTTTTTCTTTTTTTGTTTTGTTGTTCTTGCCTTTAATACAAAATTCAGTGATTTGCGGCCACAAACAATTTAATAACCAAAGAAAGAAGAAAAGCATAAAAATAATGTAAATGGAAATGGAATTGAAAGTAAAGGAAAATCCTATCATTATTAGTTTGTTCTCTCTTGGTTTGGTATTTTGTTGTTTTTCTTGTTCTTGATCATCTTTAATGGATGGTTATCATAATTTTAGGTTGTTTTTTTTTTTTTTGCTGTATGGTTTGTTCGGTTGTCTTTTCCTAACTTTTTTTTTCTTTGCTGCTTCCTAATAAAATAAGAAATGATGCCAAGACAAGAATATAAGAATGAACAAAAAGTATTAAAATCAAGGATGAGTTATATATGGGAAAGAAAAAAATTTAGCCACAACAATAAAGTAGCATCAAGAAGAGAAAACATAATAAAAGAAAAGCAAAAACATCATAATAATAGTAATAATAATAATAATAGTGTAATAATAATAAAAATTCTTCATTTTCTTTCTTCAATCTTATATAGCTAAAGACACAAATCTATTTTTGCTGTTTGTTTTTTTTTTTTTTTTCTGTTCATCATAAACATTGGCTTGGTTAAATGGTTTTGGGGTTTATTAGAAACACCGCCCATAAATACACCCAAATATAAACTAAAAATATCACCCTAATAAATGTTTACCAAAACACAGTCGACTTTTATTCGGCCAGAGAAAATAAAAACACTTCATACCCTTACAAAAAAAAAAAAAATTATAAATAAAATAAATTAATGAAAATTATGTGATGATGACGACTAGGTGGTTTTTATTCTGTTTTTTATCTACATTTCACTAATTTATATAAAAAAAATACTTTCCTAGTGGCATCAAGTTAAATTTTCTAGCTTAAAAATAATTGGTTGAACACTTTAAAGCCTTTACACAGTTTCCTTATAATCATTTCTCACTTGTTTTTTTTTTTAATTTTAATTCATCCCCAATTTCCCTCTAGACACAAATTGATAAAAAAAAATAAAAATAAAAAATCAAATTAAATTCAAATCAAATGAAGAGCTGATTTCCTTGCTATCCGGTTATTCCCCTAATATTCCTTCTAAATAATTAAATACACCAACAAACACTTTTTTTTTCCTTCTTCTGTTATTCCCTTTTTTTTTTCAGTACTCCTCCTTGTCACCCATTTTTTCTGGTATCGTCCCGCTTTTATTTTTATTAACTTTATGTGTTTGTTACCCCTTACAACACATAGCAAACGAACGAATGAAAAAAAACACAACGAAAAATGCAAAAACTTTTCAATAAAAAGCTTAAACGGAAAGTATATTAAGTCAAATCGGATTTCACACATCATTTATTCACTTCTTTCTACTTTCTTTTTTTATTATAAAATATAATGGTGGCTTAAATTCGATTCGCTTCATTTACGAACGACAATAAAAGAAAAAAGTTCTATCTGACAAACGAAAAAAAAAAGAAGAAAAATAAAGCTCCGAATGCCCAATAATAAATTTTTTTTAATAACTTAATTCTTAGTTTGTTTTAATTTTTATTTATTTTATTATTACAGGAATCGTCTAGAATCAAATTCAGAACACTGGAATGCACTTTTATTATCATTGAGAGAATTAACTGAGTGGGTTATACGGAAGGACACGGAATTATCAACACTTGGTATGGGACCAGTGCGTGGTGATGCAGCAAGCTTACAAAAACAATTGGTAGGTTTTATACTTTTTACCTTTTTTTTTTAGTTTTTTATAATCGCAATGGACTGGATAAAACACATTTTTTCACATCCAAGTACATTTATATAACAAATCGTAATTAATTGTGTTAACGACTGGTGCTTTATTTGTTTATTTGTTGGTTGCAAATCAAAACTAATTCCACTGTAGTAACCAATGCTGTGATATAATAACCAGGAGTTTGGTTTTCTTTTTTTTTTGCAAATAATAACACCGCAGTCAATAATAAATCATTACCTAGTTGTCATGAGTAGATTTTTATTTATCTTTCCCCGTTTACAAATCAACTTATATTGTTATTGTATATACCAGTATGTCAACCCCTTAAATCACCTACATGCTTTAAAATAAAAAAATAAAAAAAGATTCACAACCGCAAAACAGCACACAATGTTAAATTCAATTTTCAAGCGAAACGTGTTGACAGAGTGAAAAGCACCAACAACAACAATATTGTGGGTTAAAATAAAAATAAAAACAAAACAACGAATGTGTGGGGTGGTTGAAAATGGTGATATGCCAACCACATTAACAATAAAACACCAACTGCATAGTTTTGCTTCATTTTTTCTTAAATTTGCTTTAAAAACAGAAAAACTTGTGTGCTTCGTTGTTAATGGTGGTGTGCTCTAAGCTTTAAGCATTGCGTAAACAAAAAGAATGTTGAGCTTTTTTCACGGATATATTATAAATTCTTTTCGGTTTTTATATATATTTTTTTTTTTTCTTTTTTATTAATAATAAAATTGATTCTGCTATGCTAAACGTGTGCGTTACACATTCTCTTCCTTGTTGCAGAAGAAGTGAAAAAGAAAAATCGATCGTTCGATAGAAAAATACGGATGAAAGCAAAAAAAAATTATAATAATAGAAGAAGCTTATTTAGGATATACCGCTAGGAAAATATATTTATAAAAAAAGAAAAAAATTAAAAAATCCACTCACTCACCGTAATGAAAATGTTGCGAAAAAAATAAAAAAAACTCATCGAAACGAAACAATATGGTAGAAAAGCACGAGACACAATAACGCAGTAAAATAGGTTGAAACACTGGAACGAACAAAAAAAAAAACAAAAAAAAAACCAAATAGCCAATAAATTCTTTTATGTTCAATTTAATTTGATGGTGTATCCACAGCAGCACACCAACCACCCACCGCTCACCCATTATTAGTATTATTCATTCTTTTCTATATATATATATATATATATATAAATATCTAAACAACAGCAACGATATTATTTTATCTTGCTCAATAAGGCCTTACAGCAAGAAAACGTTAGAAGAAAACGAAAACGAAAAAAAATCAACCAAAAAGCACACCATCATCAGCATTGAAAAATAAGCTGCTTTATACTTTTGTATACAGAAAACGTTGGGTGGTGTCGTGTTCACTGAAGAAACGCCAAACAATCTGATGAGGCGGAATAAAAAAAAAATCGGTTCTTTCTGCCACGACGATCCTTACGCTCTTAAAATAATAAATATTTTTTTTTTCGTTACTCTGCTAAGGAATTCTTACTATTCTAACATTGTGTCGCATATCGTCTGATAATGTGATGAAGTGATAACAACAAAAAATACGCAAAAAAATATATATATAAATTTTCTATCCTTACTTTTATATGTAACTAATAACAGTCGCTGAAAATTATGATTATTGTTATTATCGTTGTTAAACAATGATGTTTATTTTGTGTTTTTGGTGAAAAGGACGCCCGTTGGGCAACATCATGTTTATTTAGAATTTTCCCTTTTTTTTTTTTTTATCAATTTTTGTGTTTTATTATTTTGATCGCGTGATAATAACAAAATGCATCAACATACCGATTAAAATATGTTTTATAATCCTTAAAGGATAATAATTTGCGTGCGGGATTTTAAAATAAATTTTTCTCATAAACATTCATTCTGTTTACATTGGTCAATTACATTTGTGTTATTAATGCAAACTTCATTACGGTTTAAATCTCTGTTAACATCACGTACTTTCCGGAATGCGTTCTCCATTCAATTTTAAAAATAGAAAAATGGCGTCTTAAAGATAAAACAGAAATTGTAACTTACTTACAACGTGTTAAACCTAAATAGAGACAAAAAAAAAAAATAAAATGATTGATAAAAACAATTGTTTTAGCTAAATTTGATTTGATTTGATTTGACTTTTATTTATTCTACCTTTTTGATGTCTTTTCGTTGTTATTTTAATGTATACAATGGCGTAGCCCATCAGCAGCCCACCTTACACTCCTCATATTCATTGTATGTTTTATTATATTGTTACCTGGATAATTTTCCATTATTTACACGGTGTCAGAGTTTTTTTTTTTTTATTTATTCTCTCGTCTTTTATGCCACGTCACACCCCTACTTATATTTCACTTTATCAAATCAAATCAAAATAATGTTGTGCAAATTGAAATGCTTTTTATATTGGAAAAGCTTTCTTTATGCCATTTCGTTTGTTTCTGGTTTGTACTATTCATGTGCTTTGTAACTAAAAATAAAATTCTTTTTTTTTTATCAACCCTTAGCTTACTTTTATGACAATTTTATTACTATAAATTTACGTTTTTTTATTTTTTTTATTATTAACATAAATGTGCTATTTAACAATCAACGAACTTTTCATCATATGCGATGATAAAACACCGGGGTGTAAAAAAAAAAAAAGAAGAAAATTATTTAAGAGCAAATCAACTGTATTAAAGGAACAAAAAAAAAAGTTAACAAAGAAGCAAAATGGGTTAACAAACATTGTTGGCTTTTAAGGTTGTGCCGGTGGTGTGGTAACAACAGCTGAGTATATAATTTCATTAAATGTGGTAGAAGAAATTTTTTTATTTTTATCGTTTAACAATGTAACAAACACATAACAATGTTCGATTTTTATAACCATTCATTATAGAATTTTTTTATTTTTTTTTTTATTTTAAATTTTAATGAAATTTTAATTATTTAATTAAATATTACCTGTTAGCAAATATTTTTGTTATATGTGTTGGGTGTTAATTGTTATTATTTTTGGTCATTTACCTTTACAACTTAATTATAATTATTGTGAAACTGCGATGCTATTGATTATGCTATGGTTTGTTGCTAAACTTTGTTGTCCGTAAACAAATTAAATTTTTTTTTTTTTCTAATTAAACTTCCAATGACTATTCCATTGATTATTAGTAATAAAAGTCACTTTAATATGAAGAAAATTCAATGATTTCCTTATTTTTTTATTTTTCGTGTACGAAACTGTTAAATTTGTTAAACTTTATTTCCAAGCTTTTTCGGTTTACATTTTCTGACACAAATAAGTACGAAAAAATAAAAAACGGAAAAAAATTTCTGTTTTCAAACAGTGCACGTATTTCACGTAAAATAAATTTGTTTCATCCAAACAGCGATTTTTATTTTTAATCCATGTAGAAATATTTTATTAAACTTCTTTTTTTTTCCTGTTTTTATATATAAACAATTTTTATTATTTTTTTTTATTTAATGGAAATAGTTTAGCGAGAGATGAATGTTAATTTGTTGTTCGAGTAACAAAATCACGGTGAAATAATTGTTGAAAAAAAAAGAAATTTTATTTTAAAAAATGTTTGCTAAACATTTTGCATACCATGCGGCGGTGGTAACCTTTTTTTCTTTTTTTTATTATTTATTGTTAAATTCATGTTACATATAAAAGAAGAGAAAACTGTTTTGTCAGCATTTCAAGTGATTTGATTGTTAAAAGGTAATTTCATGTATGGAATTTATGTGGAAAAAAAATGTTTGCTGCTCTTAAAAGGGAATTCCAAAAAAAAAGTTTTTTTTCTCTTCTTTTCCCTTTTTTTTTAGTTTCAATGCGGAAATAAAATTAATTTTCTAAATGTGGGTTAAAAAAAAAAAAAAAAAATTATCCTTTAACATAGATAATTTCACCGTTTAAACTATTTTGGTTAACCATTAACACTTTACGTTAAGTTTTCTTACGAAAAAAAAAATAAAAATAGTTTTCTAAAAAAGCACAACAATAACCACATTATCATCTCACATCAACCCTTAATTCTTTATATATAAAAAAAAAGTTAAAAAGTCGTTTAAGCAAGTGATCTATAAATTTACAAAAATTTTTGTTTGTCTAATAAAATGATGAGCACCGGAAAATAATTTAAATCGCTTTTAAGGAAGTTTTCTGTTTGAGGTTTTCTGTTTTTTTTTTATTTTGAAATTACCAAACATGACGCGCTTGTATAATTAAATTAAATTTAATAATAAAACTATGGTCTAGTTATTTAAAGGGATGACATAATGGTAAACATTAGCCATTAACGTTACCCTATTAACAGTATTATTATAAATCCTTTTTTCTATTTAATATAGTTTTTTTACTTGTTTTTATTGCAATAAAATGAAATTTCATTAGCAAACAACAACAACAGCAAAGTAGAAATTGCGTTAATTTACTAAGTTTCTACTAAAGTCAACACATGGAGTAAAAAAAAAAAAAAAAAGAAAAATTTATTTTAACGCAGTGTTTATACAGCTTAATTAATTTTCATCATGTTATTTGGGCGTTAGAAAAAATTTTAAAAAAAATAAAATTGCCAGCATAAAAACACTAAGAATACAAACAACCCAATTAGAAGATTTTTTTTTTTTTTACTCTTCTCCAGGCAATCTGGAATGTCTTAAGTAGCAAGAAATTATAATTATTATTATTATGATTATGATTATTAATATCATTGAAGTATGATGATTATGACAATAAACAGTTGATGATGACAGGACGTGTGCTATAAAATTAATCATGTTACGCTTGTAAAAATTATTATTACTATTATTGTGATAGGGGATGATAAAGGCGGACAATAACAACACTTAATACTGAAAAACATTCTTTACACGATAAAAATAATTTTTTTTTTATGGACATACTTCGACTTTCTTCCTCCTCAATACATAACATAATTCGTTACGAATTTACTGCCTTAGATACAATAAGTTTCCTCTCTTTTACAACAAGTCACCAATAACAAGACAACGTACTAATTATTATTGTTATTACGAAGAAGAAAAATAAGCTTATCGTGGGCAGCACATATCTTCGTAGTTATTCCCTTATATAATTAGATATTTTAACGAATACACAATAAAATTAACGAAAAACTTTATTTATTTATTTTTCAGGATGATCATAAAGCATTTCGACGTCAGTTAGAAGATAAACGTCCTGTTGTTGAAAATAATTTACTAAATGGACGCCAATATGTTGCTAGTGAGCCACCAGTATCTGATACAAGTGATTCAGAAGCTGTATCAGCTGCATTAGGTGATACCGATTCACGTTATTTATCCGCTGATGAACAGAATCGTGAATTAACCAGAAGTATTAGACGTGAAGTGAGTAAACTAAGTGAACAGTGGAATAGTTTAATTGATCGTTCTGATGACTGGAAACATCGTTTAGATGAATATATGACGGTAAGTCTTTCCTTTTTTTTTTTGTTGTTATATTTAATGTGATCTCATTTATAATAATTGCGATAAAAAGGAAGCATCGTTTTTCCTCCATCATTTTATTTTAATGAATTAAAAGAAAAAAAAAACTAGGATGAAAAGGCTGTAAAAAAGAATAAAAACTTATCACCCATTTGAAGATTATGTACGTAGAATAATTATCCGCACTGTAAATGTGGTTTAGTTGCATTTAAATAATAAGGGAAATCGCATTATTTTACTTTTTTAAAAAAAAAGTAAAAAACCACCCCGTTACCATTATTATTATTTTTTTTTTTTTGCCGTAGAAATTTTTTTAATTCGACGAGTTGCTGCTTAATCGCTAGCGATATTACCACGTTGGTGTACTGCAGCGGTTTTTCCTTTTTAATTCTTTTTTTTTTTTTAAGTCCTATGGTTAGGTTAGATGATTGTAGTTTAAAAAACTTCTACGGCTGTTTCTGACTATGTTGGTTACCACCGTAACTGCTATGAAAAGATTAAAATGAATTACGACGAGAATTTGCTAGGAGTGGGTGTTTCGTTGGTTGGTTGCTTGGTTAGTTCGTTGTCGCTGTAAACTTTGTTTTTATTTTTTTATTTTTTTTTTTTAATACAATAGAATGTCCTGTAAGTTATCGACCTGAATATGATGATGGTAATACATGCCACCCAGTAGCAACAACAACAACAACCGGATTTAAATGGTTTTAGTTCGTTAATTTTAATTTTTCACATAATTTTAACTTTGTTGAAATTCTCATAATAGATTCAGGCCATGTTGTGATGTAAAAAAAAAAAACAGAGATGAAGAAAATTTCAAGTACATTCATTAACCATACCAGCAAACAGAAAATAATTATTAAAAACAAAGAAAAAAGCTTTAAAACCACCATAACGCCTAAATGCCACTCGTTTTATCACTCGTTTGTTACTATGTTTCTTCTATTTCCTCGTTTGCCTATTTAATTGCACTCATTTTGATTATGCATTTAAATTTAGTTTTTTTTTTATTCTTTTACTTAATTAAAATAATTTTTTTTTTTTATACCGCTGAAAGCATTAAAATGTTCATTATTCTGATTTTTAATCATTTTTTTTTTATATATACATAGCTCTGTTAGATGAAAAAAAAAAACTTCATTAATTGCAGCCAACAGATGTTGTTGGACAAGCATTAAAAAAATTTTTCCTTATTTTTTTTATTTCTTTTCATTATGTAATTAAATTTAATAAATTTTTTGTTTAAATTATTACCTCATTATCATTATAATTGTTATTTTAAAAGTTTAACAAAAAAAAAGAAAAAAAATGTATTAGAAAACTTTCTTGTGTTTCATACAGAGTTAATTTCATAAAAATTCTTAATTAACTTTCTTTACAACAAACCTAGTAAACTTTCCTAGTTTCGTTTTATTATTATTATTATTAATTTTGATAACTCTGTTGAATTGTTTTAACGTTAAAAAAAAAATTCATAAAATAATGTGATGTAACAAAAATTCCATATTTTTCAGTAATTAATATTCCAACAATAATGCACCTGAAAGTGTTTCGAAAATTCACTATGGTTATAAATATTAAAAGGTTTTTAAAATTTACACTAACAAAAACAAATCCCTTAATGAAATAAAATTAAAAAAATAAAAACAAAAAAAAATTTATTAAGTAATGCTTTCAAAAAAAAAAAAAAAAAAAAAAAAAAACGAGAAAAACTTTAACAAGGTTGCACCAAAGTATTTCAGTCATTCACCTTAATAAAAAAAAAATAGAAAAAGAGAAAAAAAATGTTTCCCTTGGATAAACACTTAAAAAAAGAAAAAAAGCTTCATTTCTTAAGAAAGCAAACCAAAAAAAAAAAAAACTAACCTCCCCAATAATAACGATACTTTCGCGTATATTAAAATATAAAAAATCATCATCTATGTCCCTATTATAGCTTTATATATGCAGCCCAGCCCCCTATAATAATAAAAACCCAAAATGAAGTAAAAAAAAAAAAAAAAAAAATCATCCATATAGCACAAAATCGTAAAATTATGATTGTGTTAATAAAAAAAAAAAAAATAAAAAGTAAAAAAGAAAAATCGTTAAACACCTCACCCAACGTTAACCACCTATCTTCGTATTTTCTGTGTCTTACTCAGCGTCTATTGAATTTTTTCCCAAGCTAAGAAATGAAATAAAATTTTTTTGTATTAATGTTTTCTCCTTATTTCAATTTATTTATTTTTTATTTTTAATGATGATGGGGTAGACATCGAATCCAAACAATAGAAATGGCATAAGCGTTGTCTTTTTTTTTTTTTTTTTTTGCATTTCTGTTTATTTGTTTTGGTTTAATTTTATTTTTATTTTTTAATTCAACAATAAAATTTAATAGATTTAAATATTAATAAATAAAAATAAAGTAAAAAAAAGAAAAATTAAATTAAATCATATTCATATCGCGTGCGGAAAAAAAGAAGCGAAAAATAAAACAAAAAAAAAAAAATTTTTTTTTTTAAATCAATTTCAATTAAATTAAGTCAGTTTTTTTTTTATTTATTTTACGTGATTGTGGCAACGTAATTTTCCCTTTTTATTTGGGTTTTTTTTTTTTTATTTTGGTTATTAATTTTTGTTCAATAAATTTGTGAAAACATTTCTTGCGATTTGTATTTTATTTTATTTTTTTTTTTTTTGAAATTTATTTTCTTGGTGCTGGTGTAACGCAAAATTGTAGATCGTTGTAGATACCTTCATTAAGCTACTTGGGTTTTTTTAATGAGTTGAAAAAAAAAAAAACGATTATTCTTCAGGTGTGTACTGTAAAGAATGTTTTTCAGATTAAAGTACATGAAGGAACGTAGTTAGTTTACATTACATTCATGTGTAAAAAGCAATGAAAAAACCGATTTTAGTTATTTCATATTCAAATCTCGCATTATAACCGATTTAAATTTCATAATTAATTATAAATAAACGCTTTAAACACATAATAATCTGATAAAAATCTTAGTTTATAATATCACAAAATGTTATTTGAATAACAAAAAAAAAAAAAAAATTAGCAAAACTAGCAAAAACCTAGTGATGATTTTTTGTTGTAAAATAATATTGCGTAACAAGCGTATACATATATCTAGCAAGTATTTTGTTATTCAAACCTAATAATAATAATTATTATTATTATTTTATATTTAAACAGAAAAAAAAATAGCAAATAACAACAGATCATATTATAATAATTTTAATTAAAAAAAAAAACATTAAAATGTCACAAAAGGCAATTTAAAAAACATTTTTTTTTTTGTATCAAATATCATTAGTACTGCTGCTGCTGTTATTATTATTATTATTCACATTTTAATTTAAATAAATTATATATTTGCATTTAATTATTAATCGTAATGTTTATTAAAAAAAATATTTTCTGTATGAATTTTGGCATCAAATTAGCTTTTATTATTCACAATACACGAAATTAACGTATTTTTTTTCCTGTTTTTTTTTCCTCTAACGTACATCAACCGAATAAAAAGTTTATTTATTAACAATAGTGAACTGTTAACAACAATAGATGTCGTTAGTAAGAAAGTTTAATTTAATTTTTTATTTATTTTTATATAATATGCTAATTTGCAGCATATTTAAATGAGGAATAAAGCAGAAATTTTCGTGTTTTTTCTATTAAAAAAAAAAAAAATAATAATAATAATTTGATCAGAGATGACAAGACCTACAGATGCGCGCACTTTATAAACTTTCTTTCACTAGCAGCCGTTATTTTTTTTTTTCTTTCGTCGTCTCTTTAACAAAACCAAAAACATTAAAAAAAAAAAAAACGACGACAATCTGCATAGTTTATTTACTTAAAAGAAAAAAAAAAAGAATTTCTTCTAACCATTATAAAGTTGCATGAAAGTTTTTCTGTAATTTTTCATCTCGCAACACAATGGCAATGCCATCTATTAATGCTCTTTAGGATGTATATTGAAACATAAATTTTGATAAGAAAATAAAAAAAAAAGCTAGAGAGGAAGTGATGAAAAATTATAATATTTTTTTTTTTATTTTAAAGCTTGAATATAAGTTGTGCTTTTATCTATTCATAAAAAAAAACTTCTATCGTGGTTTTAATTTTATTTTTACGATTGTTAACAAAAGTTGTTTTAAAAAAATTAAAAAAAAAAAAAAAACAGCAGCATCAAGAAAGGCATTATAATGAATTGAGCTTTTATTTATTATTATTTTTTTTTTTTTTTGCAGAAAGTAAACTTTAATACTTTAAACTTATTATGAATGTTTAGGCGTTATTTAAAAATATATTAATATAAGATTATATGGAGCAAAAACATCATCAGCATCGTCATTGTCAGCAGTAACAGAAGGATTATTCCTCTGCTTAAATATTTTTCTACATTCGTTGTTTTTGTTTTTGTTTAGACTCACTTTACTGTTTTTAACTAATTTATAGATAAGAAACATAAATAATTTATTTGTAATAAATAATAAAATTGTGTATTTAATCTATTTAAAGCACAATTTTGTCTACTTTAGTTCGTTATTAACATCAATAGATGGGGTTAAGTCACTTATATTTATTATTAGTATATTGGTAACATCAATAGATGGTGTACACAAATTTATTTCACAACATTAAGTCACTTAGATTGATTAGTTATGTGAAAACAAACAAAATTCCTTACTTTTAATGTTTCAAACCATAATAATGCATGTGAACTCAAGTTATTTTCTATGTAAATGAATATTTCTAATAAACGTAACAAGTAAATAAATGAATTATTAACGCTTAAAGATGGCATCATCAGTGCTTTATTATTATCATTATGATTGTTAATCAATAAATGTAATTCCTTCGCCTAAGTAGCATAACACTGCAAAGATACAAAACTACACAAAGAATTACTACATAAAGAATATTTTCTATCAAAATTTTATTTAGTTATTTATTATTGACGCCCCTTTATTACACCCTTTTTCTGTCTTTAATATTCAAAATAAAATTCATATTTCTACATTATGAATTCATGTTATTATTATCTTTGTTGTTTTTATTATTATTTTTTTTTTCTTGTGCCTGTCTGTCTGTGTTGTCGTTGTTTTTGTTGGTTTCACTTTTTGAAATTATTATTTTATTTCTACTGAATTGTGGGAGTGTAAAATGATAATTGTTTAAAGAATATTTTTATTTTTTTAAAATAAGCTTAAATTACCTTATGCTTTCATATTTAGTTTGTTATTGTAGTTGGTTGTCAGTGTTCACCTGAAAGCAAATAATTTTTTATTTTTAATTAATCATTGAATAAATTTTTGCGCAGCGTCTAATGCTGCCGTGCATTACAGAAAACTACTTGAAATACATTTAGTCATAGTAATATTAAATTTTGAATTAACAATTGTAAAATTCAGATACACCCGGTATAAACAAGATTAAAATTTTATAACACACAACAAACTTTTGTGTTATTATTAATAATTATAAAATGTGTTGATGTTTGTTGAATAATAAAACGGGTTGGGCTATAATAAACACAAATGAACAACAATAGTATTATTAATAATAATAATAATAATTAAAATAAATAATATTCTGACTGATTGTTATTGTTCAATTGATTAAACTTTTATAAAAAAAAAAAAACGCCGACATAACCTCACCTATAACTCCCCCTAATAGAGAAATAATTCACATATTTCAATAAATTTTTATTGTTATGTATTGTTATGTACATCGTCATCCTGACTCAATCCACGAATGTCATTCAATTTAATTGTAAAAAAGAAACAAACGCATTTACTGTAAATAAATCATTATAATTGAGCTTAAAATAACTAAAATTATTACCATGGCTGTATTAAATTTGTTTTTAATAAACTCTGCGGTGTGGCTTATAAACAAAACAGCTGATTGTTAACCAATCAAAATGTTTCGCTACAGTACAGAAAAAAAAAATAGAATTAAGCTACACACCGCAGTTTATGATAATTAAATAAAAATTCTTTCGTCAGCGCAAATTTATGATTTTTCTTTTTAAATTAAAAAAATAAATTTTTCATAATAGACGCGTAGAAAATAAGCAGATGAAAGTTTAATTATTTAAAACAAACAAAATGTTCAATCACACTTTTGACATAGTTGTTTTAGTTTTTAATTTTTTACTTTATTTTCATTTTTTTTTTTTTGTGTTAAATACGAAAACAAGAAAAGAAAATCGAAAAAATCATGAAAACAATTTTAAATCATTTTGTTAATTAGCTTAATAAATATTTATAGGAAAGAAATGAAGGAAATAAGTTAACAGCATTTAGTTAACACCTAGCTGGCAACACTGTGTTGTCTTTTATTTACTTTAAATGAAAAAAAAAAAAAAATTTTTTATTATTAGTAAAGTTGATAAACAATAAATCGTGCTCTATGCACTATTTTCTATAGATGAAAATAACAAATAAATGAATAGAGAAGAAATTGTGACAAGTTTTTTGTATAGAAAATTGTAGGCGCAGGCGCAACATACTTAAAACATGATGAAAAAAAAATAAATGTTCAAATAATTAAACAGACATGTATGCTGGATTAATTTAGTGATGCTACAGTAGCTGATGCTTTTTTAAGTAGATAGTTGAGCTGCATTGTAGACTCTTTTTTTTTTTTTTTTTTTTTTTTTCGTTAACATCGTTTTCCAGTAAATAATTTTTTTTTTCTTTTTCGTTCCTTTTGTTGTTTGCTGACTGTGATCTTATCGGTTTAGTGTTTTATTTATTTTTCTTCTTTTTTTTTTGGTATGAGAGGCATATTTGTTATACAAATTCCATAGCATTTAGTATGATTAATTACTTAACTTTAGCTAATATTGACAAATTAAACGATTATAATGAATTTATGATTGAGTAATGCGTTTGTTACGATAAACTTTAATTGATTAAATGCTTTTATACATTTTCTTCTTTTTTTTTTTTTCGTTTTAGTTTTATTAGCTAATTACATAGATTATTTTTGTAAATAAATTGTTATTAGTTGTTATATGCACACAGCTTATTTAGTGATTATATATTTAATAAATAAATTATGATCGATATTAGTGATCAATATGTTGTAAATCTTGTTAACAATTTTTTTTTGCACAATAATTTCTTTATTATTATTATTAATAATAATTTTGCGCAATATAAATTTTGTTGTTCGTAAAATATTTTCGTTAATAATTAAATTCCTTAGTTGTTGACAGATTAAGTAGGTGTGTGTTGGAATATTAAAGCTAAATACCCGTACCGATTTTTATATAGATGGAAGGCAATGAAAGATTTCCTCGCAATTTTTTTTAATGTTTCCGCAAGTTTTGTATTTATTTCGCTATTTATAAATCGCATATAATAGTCAAACAAACGTGTAAATCAAACACTACATTTTGTACATATAAACATTGTCATGCCAATCAAATGTTAATTAAATAACACACGACACATGTTTATGCCGTTTTATGTGTCTAATTAAAATAACCGTATTGGAAAACTCTATTAGAAAATGAATATATACAAAATGCACAATATTGACATTAAAAATTATGATGTCATAATAATAACTAAATAAACATACCTAGAAGCCAGCAGTCAGTTATGTTTAAAGATACCAAAAAGGCAAGCAGCAGCAGCAACAAAATACACAAAGAATTTTTTTTTTTTCTACTTGTTGTGTTTGTTCGCGCTTTATTTTTACTTTGGTTTTAAACATTTTGTTATTTTTCTATTTATTAACGTAATCTTAAAGAATTTTTTTTTTTTTTTGTTTCCTTCGTTTATCTGTAATCTTATAATCGGAGCTTTTGTTTGTTATTATTGAAAGGGATTTAAGATTACAACACAGTAAAAGATAAAGTGTAAAATTAGATGAAAATGTGTAACAACCGGGTTTAGTTCCGTTTTTTTTTTTCTATTCAATTGTGCTAAATTTTTTTTTTTTTTTTTAATCAATAATTAAACTTTCACATTCGTTTGTTGATTTATTGCAAAAATAAAAAGTATTCAATCAATTGAACGTGATAAATTAATAAGCAAATGGTCATGAGAATTGTTTGATTTTTTTTTCTTTCTATAATTACGTATTCAAAGCACACAAAGCGTACTTTTTAATTATTTTTTGTTTTTATTTTATTTGAATGCTACTTCAAACTACAAAAAAAAGGGAAATAAATTATAAACAGAGAACAGAATACACATTGTTGCCAAATTTGTATAAAAATTGTTTGTTTTTTTTTATTATTCTTTAATCATTTATAATTAATTCATTGAATTTGGGGGAGGGAGCTATTAATAATTCTGTATTATTATTATTATTAGAAATTTATTTTCCATCTAATATTTGTCAAAGAGACGTGATATTTGAATTTGCCTTTGTTTTTTTTTTTTTTTTTTTATATGAAAAGAAATAATTTATGGTAAAGATGGTTGATGTTGTGAATGGGCTGGTTAGCTGGTACATTTTTCTACGTTCTTATACAAATAAGCAGACAGACAAACAATGTACAGACAAATAATGAAAAGTATTGTGTGTCCGGTGGTGTAGTAAAATGAAATTCTATTGAGCCTTGTATAGAACTTTTTTTTTTTTTTCGTTCATTCTTTCCCTTTTTCTTTATCATTTTTGTTGGCTTATTGTTTTTGCTTACTTTTTGAAAGAAATTTTAAGCTGCAGTCGTTTAAAACCTTATAATTACTTGGTGGGAAATATGTAAATATTGTTGTTACCAGTTCTGTCATGGGAGTTACCTTAGGGATTCTTGAGTAAATGGAGAAGACAACATCATTTTATTTAAATTTTTAATGTTTCGGTGTAGAAATCCATCGGATAATTAGTTTTATATCAGTTAGAAGTAACCAATTGTGTGGTATTTACTGCTGTAATATTCAATCGATTTTTAATCAGTGGTACTATAATGAATCTTAATTATAACCCACTTACATTATACTTTCAAGTGTGATCTTTTAACTTAGCATAATCTACATGATTACTTCTAATAACATTATAAAAAAAATTAAAAAGGTGCTTCACCCCCCTTAAACAAACAAAATAAAACAAGCAAACACAGAGTTTTTTTTTTTTTTTTGAAAAATGTGTGACTAAAATTTACATAAAGCATTAAACGGTCTTAAAACTACTTCACAAATTTTTTTTTTCCTCTTCTTCTTCTCTCTTTTTTTTATTTCTTATTAAATAATTTTTTTTTTTTTTTTTAAATCGTTAAAATTTACAATTGCTTGACACTCTTTACCAGAGATTTAATAATTTGTTGTTTTTTTTATTTTTTTTGCCCTCTTCTCTCTATCCAATTTATTTCGATTTATATCACGAAATTTAAATAGAAATTTTAATACAAAAAAAATTCATAAAAATTTTAACAATTTTTCTCAAGCAAAGCAAAAATAAAAAGCCGCACGCTAGACTTTTCTTGTCGTGTCATTTGTAAGATTTTTTTTTTGATTGTTAATAATAATTCAACAAAAAATAATAAAAATTGAACCAGGCTAATCTTTATACAAAAAAAAAAAAAAATTAATAAAACAACATAAACATACCACAAGTGTGACAAATATCTGATGCCAGACGTTTGTTTCATTGAAATCAAAAGAAATAATGAAAAAATAATTTTTATTTTTTTTCTTCTTCAATAACAAGAATTACAAGCATAACGCGACTCACCGAAGCTCGCGTTTTTTTTTTTCTGTTTCTTTTTCAGTGTTATTATACTAAGTTATGGAATTTCTCTTTACGTTTTAATTTTATTTATTCATGGCATTTATTTAAATTATTTTTTTTTTTGTAATGTCATTTTGAATTGTTTTTTTTCTTTTCTGTTTGATTATTGTGCTTTAGCATTTCTTTGTTTCTAATTTATGATTAGATATTAATTAGAAACAACTTTTAATTAATTAAGTTATTAATGATTGAAATCTTAAAACAAATTTATTTATTTTTTTTTTTTTTTTGATATAAAAAAAAAATTTAAAGTAAACTGAAAGCGGCTTACAAATAAAATAAAAAAAAAAAAAATTTCAAGGTTTGTCTCATTTTTTCATTGGTTATCAGAGCATAAAAATTTTAATTTGACAGATTTAAAAGAGTTGGGTTCGATTTCTTTATTATTATTGTGGCATTTTATCCTTTTTTTTCTTCCTCCTTTATATTTAATCTACGTTTTGTAATAATTATTTTACACTTCCGGATATATATACAAGATTTTTAAGTCCTATTTCCCACTTATTCTTGTTGGATGAATTTTTTTTTATTCAACACAGAATTAGGCCATAGGAATTGTGACAAAAATTCTACATGGAAATACCGTAAAAATCTATCTCAGTTTCCGGAATATAGTTAATAAACATCCCTTAACGGCAACAACCACCACCACCACCACCACCACACAAATTGTGTGTCAAAAATATATAACAGATTTCCGGTGTAAGAAATAATTGTATCTTTACCCACTTAATACAAAGAGTTAAACCATGACGACTTAAATTATTATAATTTAAGTCAACTTTTTAAGTCAGTTAGCATAAATTAATTTTTTTATTATTTTTTTTTTTTTTGAATCATACTGAATTCGTTTTCAATAATAATAATAGTAATGAGAAATGACTTGGCTTAGTTTAAGCCATGTGTTTTATTTACTCTTTTTATTTTATGTTTCTTTAATATGCGATTATTATTTTTCGTTTTGTACATTACTTTCTATATGTGTAATGCGCTTAAAACTAATGACGGTTTCCTACTTAAATAAATTTTCTATAAAAGGCTAAAGTCGTATTGCTTGCATTTTGGTATTCAACTAGTTTTGTGTTGCTTTGACGTTGCAACAGCTCATCTAACACAATCATGGTTTTTATGTACAAGAAAATCCACTGTATTCAACACGTTGTCGTTATCGCATTTCAATTATAAATCTACTTTGCCATATTCTATTACTTTGCTTACTTAATTCTTTTTTTTTTCGTTTCTTTCTTTTTTTACATACATTAAATTTTAAGTCAGTTAATAAATTTTAATTTTTATTTTAATTTTAATTTTATTTTCTTGTTGTCTTTCTTTATTCAAATAAAAATCATCGCGCGCGCTCCGCTGTGTTGGATATTTTTTAAGCAGTTTTTTCTGATGTTTATTTATTCAAAAATTCATTTAATTTGATTTTTGTATTTTTTTTTTTGGTATGACGATTTGTTTTTTAATTTTTGTTTGTTTCGTTTAGTTTATGAAAACGAATTGCTGTGAGTGGATGCGTTTTAAGAATTCGCGTGTGTTTTTATCTTTTGTTGTCGGTTTTAATTGTAATTAAATCGCGTGTTGTGTATTGATTTTAATTAATTGAATTTGTGTGATCTTTGTTTGTGAATTGTTTGGTTTTTTTTTTGTTAATGAATAAAAGTTTGTTTTGTGTAATAAAATAATTAAATAAAAGAAGAAAAACAATTTTTTAAAAGAGCAAACACACAGAGCCAATATTTATTTATTTTTATTGTGATTACATTTTAATAGAAAAATCGAATGATAATAAATAAAAAAAAAAATTAACTAACCTCCCTATCAAAAGGCATAAATAAAAAAAAAAAAAAAATAATAATAAAATAAAATAATTTTTTGTTAGCACACAGCGACCTATCACACAGTAAATAAAAAAAAAACGAAAATTCGTTAATAAAAATATGATGATGACATGTTATAAAAAAAAAAAAATAATATTATTTTTTGATGATTTGTTTACCGTCTGTTAAAATTAAAATTAATGAATAAAGTTCATAGCATTGCAATAAAAAAAAAAAAGTATACAAAATAGTGATAAGAAGAGCAATGAAAAATATTAAAAAAAAAAAATAATAAAATAAAAAAAACGCATTAACCACACATGTGTTGATGTAATTTACCAATGCTAAGTTTTTATTTATTACATTCACTGATAAAAATTTAATTTTTTCTTTTATGATTTATTTCATTTTTTTATATTGTATGTTGAAAATAAAATTAATTTTATTTTAAACTCCTCTAGAATTTGGGGGGAACAGATAATATTTACAAAAAATTAAAATTAAAAAATTAATAATCACGGTGTGTTTAGCGATTTAATATTTTTTGCGTTTATAAATTATGGATGAGGGCATTGTCAGGAAATTAATCAAAATTTTTTTTATGGTTTTTTAACAAAGAAATTTATTTATTAAGCAAATTAGATTTTTTTTTTTTTAACGGTGATAACGTGTGGTTTTCAGCGTAAGTGTTTAGTTTAGTGATAATTTATTTGTTTTTGCGTATTTTACTATTCTAAACACATTTTATGAGTGATAATCGTAGGAATTATGATTTATTATTTTTTTTTTAAAGTTATTAGCAATAGAAACGTATTTAGTGCGTTATAAAAAAAAACGATTCAATGCGTTAAAACAGCTAGAAAAACCTCACGTAAACCCATTAAAAAACCAACGAATTCTCCATTAAATCTAATAAACTAAATTCTCTCAATAACATTACTTATCGCACTAAACACACTGCATTCCAATGACAAAAAAATTAATTAAAGTCAAAGCAATTAATTTTGCATACAGAAAAAAAAACTGTGCGCCACAAAGTAGACAACACAATACAATATAATAAAAATTTTACTAAAACTTTAAAACAAAGATTATTAATCGGATTTCCGGTCACAATTAATTCAATTAAAAAAATTCAAATCAAGCATAAAAATAGTTTCAAAAAAAAAAATAAAATTTTTAAATTTTTTTTTATTAATTAGTCTAGAAAAAAATGCCTTAAAAAAAAACCCGGCTGCAATATAGACGAATAAAAACAAAAAATGACAAAAAATTTGTTTCTTTCGTAATTAATTTTTTTTTGTTTGGTTTTATTTGTTTAATTAAAATTTGTTTATCATCAAAAAAAAATGAAATAAAATTAATTAAAAATTATTATAATATTTTTCGAATAAAAGAAGCAAAAACAGAAAATCTTTATGCTCTCTTTCTCGGCTTTTTTTATATATATATAAAAAAGAAGAAACAATTTCAAGAAATAAATCGTGTTTTCTGTACTGTCGCCAGTCAATTTTATTTCTTGTTGTTTTATTTTTAATTAATTAAATAATTTTTCTGCTGTTTTGTTAATAAACTGGTTTAATTTATTTGTTACAATTAATTTTGTAATGTTTTGATAAGCTTGATTAGCTTGTTTTGGCTGCAGGCGTTTTGTAATTTCATTTGACACAAGACGACCGTTCATTTAATATTGATTAGCTTGTGGGTTTTTTTTTTTTTTTTGGTGGTTTAAACTGATCATTATGATCGGTAATAAGTTTCACTGTAATGCAAGTAAAGCTTTACTCGTGCTTTCAAGTACAATTGGGTGTGCCAGAAGTAATATTAAAGGCGCCAATATTAATACTTTAATCAATGTTCTATAAACGTAAAATGTTTGTGTGTTTAGTAATTACAACCAATTTTGACGTTATGCTTATCTCACAGATTAACATTTAAACACCACATACTACACCATACTCGTTATTAAACATTTTCGTTAACATGTTTATACAGAAAATAAACGAATATCGAATTCTTTCAATTTATTACAATTTTACGAATTGGCAATCAGATTAATTAATTAATTTAATGATACTTGAGACGTTTTGTTTATTATTATTATTATTTTATTTTTTTTACTGTGTTCACTATGTTGAAAAATAAACAAATATAAATTAAGTAATGTTATTAAGTGTATTGCATAAATAATGCTTTTAATAAAGCTACTTAAACAATACTTAATATTCATACAGGTTACGGTTGTTTTTTATATTAAATGTTGTAAATTAATTATTAAACAAATCCAGTACCACTTTCGTTATTTTTTTTTTTATTTTCTAAGCTTTAAAATCACAAAATTCTCACCTTTAAGCACAATTTGTTCTCCTCATCTCCATTGTCTGCTTTATATAAAAGTCACCAGATATATAAACTACAAAATAGTTTTTCTCTTATAATCTTGTTTGACTTTTAAAAATAGAAGTGAAAAAAAAAAAATGTTTTGCTTGTTATTAAAGCAACAAGAGTTTTCACTTAGTACCAAAGAAAGCTTTTTTTTTTGCTCCCATCAATTATTTTTCCATCGAAAAAGAAAAAAGTTTTTCGTTACGTTCGTTTCTGCTTTAAAAACACCATAGCTAATAAATATTGCAATTCAGTCAGAAACTAAATTATGAATTACCATTAAGACACAGCATAAATCAAATTGTTGATCATAGTTAATATAATAAAGTTGCGTTTTGCCTTAATTGAAGAAAAATTAAATATTTTTTGTTGATTTTAACACCATCTTCACGTTGGTTCAAGGATATGCATTCGACTGTTGTATTTCTTACTAAAGTGTTCGCTATTTAACAATTTAATTACACAACTACTGTTTTAAACTTTCTTAGTAAATGATTAATTATATTTCATTAGACAATGTTACGATGGTAATTGACCATTATTAAGAACTTTTTTTTTATATTGTAATTGCATAAAATATTGAATGAATTAACTCAGTTTTCTGCAGAAAAAGATTAAAAACTTTTATACCACCGAAATGTATGCAAAATGCAGTAAAATTTAATTTCAATAAGAAAAGAATCAAAAATCCTTAAAGTTTTAAATCAAATTTAGACTGTCAGAGTCTCTTCTGAAAACCAATATGAAGTTTTTCAATTAAAACAAAGTTGAAAGACACAGAGAAACCCAAAAAATTAAATAACTTGGTAATGTTTTTAATGCTGAGAAGCAATAATTTAACAAATCAAATAAATTTGCATATCGAAAAGTTCACGTTTTATTTTTTTTTTCTCTTTACTTATTTATCTTACTTAGTAGCGAAAAAAAACCACAAAACTAAGTAGCTAAAATAACAAAAAAGAAAAAAAAAACGTTCATTGAACTTCCGAAGTGCAGTTACACACAAAATTAATTGTATAAACGGCGAATTGTATAAATGTTATGAAGAAAAAAAAAACCACCTGGGCGATAAATAGTGGCGCCATAATTCTTATTATGATTTATCAACACTTTAAGTAATTCTGGGGAAAGTTGTTCAGTTAATAAACACAAAAAAAAAAGAATGTTAAAGTGCGATAAACTTGTTTCTTTTTTTACTAAATGATATTTTTTTTTTTTTTTAGCGAACCCAAGAAGCGTACGTAGCAAAGTAAAGTTATTGCCTTCAAAAAAAATTCTGTCATGTTGTTGCCTGAAGGCAAAAATATTTTTATTTTATAAACAACCAAAAAAAAAACAGAAAATGTTATAAAAATCAAAACCGATAACGCACAGTAAATATGCTGAAGTAGAAAAAATAAAAAAAGCGACGTCATTCAGGTCATTAAAAAAAAAAAAAAAAAAAAACAAAAAAGCAAAAAGTTTTTTTCTGCTTTTACTTTTTGTCGGACTCTTCTTCGTGTAATTTCCAAAGGCAACAATTTTTATGATTTCAGAGTCGGTTTTTATTAACTTCTTAACATCATCACTGTGATAATGTGAAAAGTTTTTCTTGTTTTCTTGTTTTCTTTCCCCGTTTAATTGGTGTTTTATGTGTGAATTTTGCCCTACAGCACGGTACATGATAACAATGATCGGTGTCCTTGAGAATCGTGTTTTCGTTATTTTGTCTTGATAAAAATCACCGAAAAAACCTGTTGTTAAATTTTTTTTTTCTTTTATTGTTTTAACGCGAGATTTTTCTTTATTAAAATCTGTCGTCCTTAGCGCAAATTGTTGCTTTCACACAACGTTTATCCATCTTTTGCTTATTATTGATTTGCTACGTTTGCAACATTTATTTCGCTTTTGTGTCAAGGCTGCGTTGGCTGCGTTTGATATAAGCAGCTCCATATATTTTTATATATTTTAACTTTATTGACAATTGTTATGTATGTTGGGTTGCGTTGGCTACGTTCATTATAATTGGGGTATTAATAAGCTCATTTTATAAATCCCAAAAATCATCATCTTTAATTTCGATTTTTTACAGTAAATTTATTAATACAATTTTTATTTCTCCTTTACTGTCGCCCACATTAATAATAATAATAATAAAAAAACAATTTCTTTTAACAAAAAACACATTATCGCCCATTTCTGTTGTTTAATATTAGTTTGCCATTCACCATTTATCATCTTTTTTTTTTATTTCTTTATTCGCTTCTAAAGTTGTCTTCGGTTTTTAAAATTTTTTTTTATGTCTTGTCGCGTCTTTAGTGCATCTTGCACAATATTTTTTTTTCAAAAGAAAACTTCTTTTTTTTTCATATTTTTTAATAATAATAATAATAAAAAATGATTAAATATCGTGCAGCGTTAAAAGAAAAAAAAAAAATTTATATAAGCGCAGTGAACAGCAACTATATACAGTTTATCAAATATACCCCACTTAATGCCACCTTATTTTATTTATTATAAATTATTCTCTTTGTTATTCTTATTATTATTATTATTTTTATTGCAATAAAAAAATATATACAATTTCTGCTTTTTATTCTACGCTACTAAAAAAAATTTTTTTTTTTTTGTATTAAATTTTATAACAGAAAATTACATAATTTTCTTCGTTTTTTTTTTATTTGTATTTTATTTTATTTATTTTTAAACTATAATTTAGGGCAAATTTATATTATTAAATTTATTAATTCACGTACAAAAATTAAACAAAATAACATTAATTAAAAATTAAATAAAAAAAAAAAATGATTTTCTTGTGCAGTAAGCATATTTTGGCATTAAAAAATATTTTCACTTTCAATTTCAATGTGGAAAAAACTTTTCATTAGTAAAAACAAAATTATTTTATTTTCCCATTAGACAGGTTATTTTTTCACATAATTAACCATATTATCAATTAAATAAAATGTCCTTATTCATAATAATAATAATTATATCATTATTCAACGATAAACTTTTGTACTTTTGTTTAAACTTTAATCGTTTATTTAGGTGAAAAAAAAAAAAATTTCATTTAAATTAAATTATTAAGTAAAATTTAACCAGTTGAGCTTTTTTCAAATATTTTTGTGATACTGTCATGATAAGCTTTAAATAACAAAGCATACGAACAAAAAAAAAAAAACACACAATAACAAAGTAAATTTATATATTTTATTGTTGTTTGAAATGCAAATGTATATTGTGCAACAACAAAAAAAAAAAAAAACTGCAAACAAACACACTTTTAAGTGTGAAAATGATGCTTTTTGTTTTTATTAAACAAAAATTATTATTTTACCTTTTGCAAAAATGTTTTTTTGTTTAATAAAAATTTAATATTATTTATATAGCGAAAATTTAAACGAATTAATTATTGTTTGCAAAAATTTGTCATGTGTTGTTGTTGTTGTTGTTGTTGTTTAGTTGTATATTTGGTGTGTTAATTGTTGGTTACACAACACGCTTCAAATCCTTTTATTATACATTTATAAATTTTTTATATATATATATTTATGTTACCAGTTAGTGTAATCTGATTGCAAAAAAAAAATATATTTATTTTACCCTAAATCATGTTTTAAATGACAGTAAAACAAAACTATTTTTCAATTGCTTTTATTATAACAAAATAGGAGAAAAAAAATATTTCGCCTATAAGTTTTTTAACATCCTTACAAAACTTTTGTATTAGTAGATTAAATCAATAACAAACAAAAAAACCCTTATCAAATCTTATTTCACGAATCACTCTCTTGAAACTATAGAAATATTATTTGCAGATTTTTTTATAATAAATTTAATTTCCTGCACTATTATACCATCGTTTAAATTAATTTTCCAATCAGCATTAACCTAATAAATGGCCCACAAAAAAAAAGAAAAAAGTAATCACCAATTAGGAAATAATAATTATTAATTAACACTTCAAAAATGGCTTTAATTACGTTTTAATTTTAATTGAATTTATTATTAATTAATTAATATCAACAAAATGGTAAAATATAGTTTAGAAAAAAAAAAAAAATCATTTTACTAGTGGATTTTTGTTATATTTTACTACGAATACGTTGGTTGATTATTGTAAGGAGGAACGAAAAAAAAAATCTTTTTTTTTCTGTACAATTGTGATAAAAATAAATATAAAAATATGCGTCATATCATCAACAAACAATTAATGGCGCTTAGTATACGACAAACATGAAATAATAATAATAATAATAATTACAAACATCCGTCTATTGATCGTCTTTCAATTAGCTAAGTGTCTCTCGTTCAGTTTTTTTTTTTTTTTATTTTTATTTTTGCTTCATCTTTACTCAGTTTTTTTTTTTTTGTTGTTGTCCTATTTTTATATCATTATTATATTGTTCGCTTATTGTTCATTTTTTTTTTGTCTTTTTCTTCTTTATTATTATTATTATTACTGTCTGTGTGCTGTTTGTTATCGTTCACAGTCACAATTCCGGTTAATGCTTTTCTTCTCTGCTTTTATAATATTTAATCTGAGTGGAAAAATCGGAAATTTGTTTATTAGAAGATTGTCAAACTGTTTTTATTACTGTGGTACGTCTAATAGATGGCGGTTAATGTAATGTTTTGACTTAAATAAGCTTAGTTTTTAGAAAACAAAAAAGTAATCTAGTTAAAGAGTTTAATAAGACAAAACAGGATTCTAATCTAATTTTAATTAGTATACTCAGTCTGCTTGTAATGATGCATTAATTAAGTCAATTGTATTGTATATAAAGCGAACCGGCTTTATTAAACCACTTCTAAATTATATCTAAATCACAAAAAAAAAAAAAAAAACGTTAATTAATTAATAAATAAAATTATAAAGCAACTATAAACAAGTTGTCAGAAAATGTAAGAAAAATTTAGACAAAAATCACTACATGTTACTAGCTGCAATTAGTGACTTAACTTTAATTATTATTTTTTTTTTTTTTCAATTATAATACATAAACTGTTTTATTTCTAATATTAAAAAAAATTTTGTAAATTTATTTTTATTAATGAGAAATAAATAAGAATGAAAAACGTGTCAAACGCGTCAAATGCGTTCAGAAAAAAAAAACCCATCATCGTTATTTAAATTTTGCTCTGTGTTGTGATGCTCTCTTCGTTAAAATTGTGTTTTTTTATTTTTATTTTTTTTATTTAATAATAATAATAGTAGTAGAAATAACAAGTGTTTATATCATTTATTATTATTATTTCTAAATAAGGATTGTAACAAAAATATATCAGATGACAAACAGATTGAATACGTTAAAGACCTTCAACAAAACTTTTTTGTCTTTAATTAATTAAAAAGTTAATACGACCAAAAAGCAACAAAAATTCTTATTGCTTTGGTTTTCTGGTCAAATCAATTAATTTAATCAATAATTATATTATTCGTGACGTAATTATTGTTATTTGTGTTAAATTGAACAACCAAAAACAATTAAAAAAAAAAAAAAAAAAAAAAATAAAAAATGCAGCTGCGTTCATTACTTGAAGAAAAAATGGCATCAACATCGTCATCCACATTAGAATTAAAAACAAATAATAATAAAAATGATGATAGTTTATCAATATCATCATTATCAACAACATCCTCAGTATCATCGGAGTCACCATCTGAAATGGAAACATTTTCTGATTTTATGGCATTCACTGAATGTGATGCGACATTAGTTGATGATCCAACAACACAAAATCAACCAAAAAATGAAGCAGAAATGATGTTTAATCAGGTTATGGATGTGTTACGTATTGAACAGGAGGTTTGTTATATTTCTAGTTAAATAGGATTTTTTTTTTTTTTTTTTTTTTGAATAATAATAAAGCAAAATCCGTCATAACAACCAGGAAAGATTGTTTATGGCTTTACTTTACTTTACTGTTTATTTGCGGTTTTTTCTTGCTAATCTAATTAAAGGTCATTTTTATATAAATTTGTTTCCCTTTTTTTTTTTTTTGAGTACTACATAAACACATTTACCTGCCTGTAATTTGATTCCTTTTCGATTTAATAGCATTGTGAAATCAATTTTTCTTTTTAACCCGCTTAGAACTCTACGTTACTCTTGTTTATACGGTCAAAATTTTATGCTCTGTCCATATATATATATATATATATTAAAAAAAATCATAAAACCACCCATCATCAAACATTTCACGATTATTAATACAAAATTAAAGCATAAACCACCGATACAGTTTGTGTTTGCTTTAACATTTTATGCTCAGAGTTATTTTTTTTTATTATTTTTGCTTTCGTTTTGTTTGATGGTGGCTGTTTTGTTTGTTTGTATTTCTGCTATAAATGCTGGTGGTTTGATTTTAATTCTATAATAAATGATAATAACGACTGATATGTATATATATATATATATATATAACAGAAATAATAATAATAATAATACAAAAGCCGACATTAAATCTTTGTCTATTCGGTTGTTACATATCTGATTACATCTGCCACTCGATAACCTTTTTTAATAACAGAAATCAGTTTCATAAAGCATTACGCAACCTTTAAACCTAGCAGTCTGTATATATACAAATTTTATTTTGTTTTATGTGTTTAAACCACAGTTTTGCGTCTCTTTTCCTTTTTCCTTTTTAATTTTTTTTTTTTTTTTTTTAATAACAAATTCGTATTGTTTTGTCTTAACTGAATGTCTTACTTTGTAACAACAAACACGTACTATCACCATCTATTAGCAACAATTATCTGATTAGCACAATACAATACGATAGAATAAAAAAAAAAAAAAAAAAACTTTTTTAATCAAATTCTTTTCGAAAACTAGTTAATAAAAAAAAAATTATTTTTTTTTTCTCCATCCTGTTTAATTAGTTTGAATGCAAAAACACAAAAAAAAAAAAATTCTTGTTTTTAACGCGTTTGATTTCTGTGTAACGTGTTTATTGGAAAAGTTTTATTGATTTTTTTGTACTTTGTACAAAGAAACATCGAAAAAATAATTTTCTTATCTGTGTAATAGTGTCAGGATTTCAGTAATTTTAATAAGGTAAAAATGAAATTGTTGAAAGCGCAGCAAAGTTTTTCAACGTAATAAAAAAATAGGTATTTTTCTTATACCTGAGTTTCCTCTAGGTTTTATTGTGGTAAAGACACAGATTATCTTTTCTTTTTACACCTGATAATAACTGCAGGGAAAATTGCTTTAACCACGAGCGTTGCATTTTTGTTTCTAGTTAGCACCAGCAGACGTTTAATGGTTAATGCAAATAATTTTTGTCATAAAATTGCGTTGAAACAACCAAATCTTAAAAAAGCGATCATCGAACAGAACTAACTCACTGATAAAACGTTAATTAGATTTAATCAAAAAACTATGCGATATACGATAAAAAACGAATTAAATAAATTAATTAAAATCCTGATTATCCTGAACTGGGGAGGGGAATAAAAGGATATTTCACCAGTAAACTTAAAAGTGCTGGTTGGTTTTTGCTTGATTTTGTGAATAATGTGGTTTTACTCTTCCATAATTATCCAAGGTTAGAGCCATGATATTTTTTTTAATTGAAAATAAAATTAAAAAAAAAAAAATAAAAAAACAGATGTAAAAAAAATAACCGAAAACCTCCTGCTACTTCGCCTTTTTTTTTATCTGCAGCAAAATCAACTTTTTTTAACGTTTTTTTGCATCATTTTAAGACGAATACAAAAAATAAAAAACGACGAATTTTCTCTCAATTTAATTTCATTTAAGTTAAAAACCAGATGAACGCATCTTTTATTTCTTCTTATGCTTCTTCATCGTATTCTCCTTCTGTAGATTCGGTTAGCCTTTTTTCATTCAGTGTTTAGTGTTTTGCGATTTTAATTATCTGATAAGTTTTCTGTACAAAAAAGAAAAAAAAATAAATTTTAACTTGAAAGGGGTGCTTGGGTGGAAGTGATGAACACATAGAATCATCATCATCATCATCATTACGTTTCTCTTTGGTTTATTATTTTTAATTTTCTTTGTTCTTTTTTTTTTTTTTTTGTTCTTCTTGTGGAAAAAAAAAATATTTTTTCAACGGAATTTTCTAATGATTTGGGTCAATTTTACATTTATTCTCTCTCATTTCTTCTTTCGTTTTCCTTTTAATTTCCTTAAAGCATTAAAAAATGAAAAATATTAAATCGAAAAATAATGATAACAACTAACTTGGCTTAACTTTGTGGGTATCAGCGGTTTTTAACCTTTTTCACGCGGAATGTTTGCGATACGAATTAAAAACTTTGTCGCGTTTAGTTTTTTGTTTTTTTTTTTTTGCGCCTAATTATAGGTAAACTACTTCACGTTCTTAAAGCAAAAATCGTATCGCACCGAGGTTAACAGCCACTGGTCGGTCTCCCCACATTTAATCTTTTTCCATCATCTTAATCTTTGATTTCTTATTTATTTCATCTTTGTTGTTATTATTGTTTGTGCATTGAAAAACCAAAAATTTTTAAATTACTACCATCATCTGTTTTTAATTTTTTTTAACTTAAATTTTAAATACAAAACGGCTGACAAAAAGACGCGATGACGCGTAAAGCCTTTTATCGTCGATGCTACTACAAATTATTTATTTTTTTTATTTTTCGTTTTGTTATTTCTCCATCAATTACACGTTTTTCTACATGTTTTTCTTATTCGTTATGTAATTATTTATTATCTTTTAAGAATTATGTTTTCTTTTCTTTTCTTTTCTGTTTTCTTTTTTTTTATCTATTAATTATGGGAGTTTTGAGTGTAGTGTGTTGCCGTGGGGAATAGTGCAGGAACCACGTTAAATTTTTAATTAAAAAAATAAAATAAAAACAAACAAAAATCAAGTCTTGTCTGGATGAAACACACACACACAGACACTAATGTCCAAAAACTCGTTAGCCCATTTTCTTGATTTTAATTAAACGAAAAAAAAAATTATTTCTCTCTCATACTTTGATTCTTTGGTGGAAAAATGCAGTTTTAACAAAAAAGAAAAAAAAAATTTCCGCTCAAGAAAAAGTAATAAAAGCACATGCTTAAGACATTAGTCACGCGAGTTAAAAACATAAAACAAAAAATTAAAATTTAATTTTGAACAAACATAACTGTAGGCCTTATAGTCGCGTGAAATGAATACACGTTTCGTCGGTGCACGTATATTGGAAACTGCATTTGATATAGAGAAAAAAAAAATATGATTTTCAGTGCAGTTTTAAAGTCAGATATTCAATCAGAATACGATTGATTTAATTTAATAATCAGAAAGAATTTTAAATTGATTAGAATTAAGAAAGAAATATGTTTTAAAAGAGTTAATCTAAATTTAAATCTTCGCCTAAATCTATAGTATTATCACGACATTTGTATTGTTATTAATCAGTGTATAGAACTTTCCTTTATCCTTCTATTCAAATTACAAGAATTCATAGTTGGATTCAGTAAAAACTTCAATAATCCATAGCAAAAACATGTCAATAAAAATTTAATTAATTTTTTTTTTTAAATTACATTACAACCGCGAGAAACAAGTAAATTAAATTCCCACGTTAGCCCACAAAATGTCAATGTCAAACGTTGTTGTCAAATTTTATATAATTTGTTTGTCATATTTTACATGTTTTATTTATTTTTTTTGTCCTTATATAAACACAAGACGAATGAACGAGTGAATAAAAAAAAAAGAAGAAAAATCCCGCTTTTCATGTCTATGTCATCCAATAACCGAATAATATTATGACTTAAGTCAAAATGTAATGGAAAATAGTAGCAGAAAAATGTGATTTAAATATGGAAAAACAATTAAAGAATAATATTTAACGATGTTTATTTGTTTTTAATGGTTTTATAGTGTAGCTACGCGGTTTTTTTTTTTGTTAGAAATGCGTACTGTACACGTTGTACTTAGTTTAATCCACTCGGAACACATGTTATTCAGTTTTATTTAATAATAATAAATTATTTCAAGTGAATCATCATCATCATCATAGTCGTTATGATAATAAAAATTAAAAAAATATATTTCAGTTTGCTGCTAGCCTTTTTATTTTTTTTTTTTTTTTTTGTCATCATATCAATTTTTTTATTTTAACCACGCGAAAAAATCCCTCACAATAATTCTCTCTGCTTCTTTCATGTTTTTCTTTTTTATTTATTTATTCTTTTTAAAACATAAAACGTGAATCTATTTATAAAAAATATTATTATTATTACTGTGTAATATCTACATAATAATAATAATAATTTAATATATCTGTCTGCATAAACAATAATCCGCATTTATGATATTTTTTCTCATTTCTTCATTTCATTTAATTACGTGAGGAGTTGAATAAAATTAATTCTGTTGAATTTTCCATTTCTATTTTGTAATCAGTTAATTAATTTTGATTTCTTTTTTTTTTTTTTTGTTACCAAGTTGTTAAGCCTCTTCTGACATAGATTTCGTTGGTGTAATAGCAACATTTAATTAATAAAATCCTTTATTGTCCACAGTGTTCGTCTCTACCTTACAATAAAATTTATCAATAAAAATCGTAACTTTACTTTTAAGCTGGAAACCCATTGAAATTACTTTGTTTTAAGCCTTTTATAATCATATTGGTTTTCTTCTTTCTAAATTCCAATATACATTACACAACTCTTTAATCTTTTCAAAAGCAAATGAATTAAAAAAAAATAATAAAAGAAAAAACCTCAACAGAGCACCATATGCTTAGTACTCAAGTTCCTTTAAACAAATTATTTATTTTTGGTTAAGACGGGTACAAGTAATTTCTAGTTTAAAATTTAAAATTTTTACTAATTTATTGAGCTTTTAAACCACAACAGATGGGCGCTTAAATTTTCTACAATTTTTATTATTATTTTTTTTCTTTATTTAATAATTCATAACCGGAAATCTCGAACCGTTTTTTTTTTTTTTTTTTTTTGTTGGTGGTAATCACTGGAATTTTTCTAATAATTTCTTTAAAAAAAAACATCAAAAATGCAAAAATAAGAAAAAAAAATTGTTTTTAATGATTTATTTACGTTATAATAAAGAAAAGTCATAAAATTAATTAAAATTTGAAAATAACAAATAGCAATAACAACAACACTTGAAATGCGTTTTTTTTTTCACTTCGTTGTTTTATATTAAACCGCCTTAAGCGCCTTTTATTTAAAGAAAGAAAAAAAATTAAAAATTTTTAATTATATATAAATTATTTTTAATGATGAAATGTAAATAAATATTAATGCGTCTATTGACATTGTTTTAAAAAAAAATGCTTTTAATTAATTTAACGCAGCTTATCCTGCATTTAAAAAAAAAAATTCGGTTGAATATACAAAAAAAAAACACACAGTTGGCAGATCACTTATCACCTAAATGTAGGCTGTATCAACGTTAACACAGTAAAGACACACAGATTTTTACGCGTCTAAGCATACAAAAAAAAAAAAAAATTAAATATTTTTAATTCCCTTGGAAGTAATTTAAAAAAAAAAAAAAAAGTTTTTTCTCTGGCAAACACAAGAAGCGAAAATAAAAAAATCCATCTGTAGTTTCCATCCGGCTAATAAAGATAAATGCAGATAAAAAAAAAAGAAAGAAAATTGTAACAAAAGCGTAAAGAAATCAGAAATTGTTTGTTGGTTGGTTTGGTGGCGGCGGCACAACTTTTACCATGATACAAGTAAATTAGCATGTGTTTAAGGGTGGTTTTTCTGCTTACTTTTATATATATTTTCGTTGTCTCTCTAATGGTATGCCGTTTTGAGGGGGGGGGGGGGGGGGTGGTTTTGGCTTTCTTTTTGATAATGTGACAAAAATGTTGTAAAGAAAGATTATCAATTGGGGAAACATTGATTGTGTGAAGTTTTTAAGTAAATTCTCACTTTCTTTTGTTCAGTTTTGGTGATAACATTACCACCAATTGCAGTTTAGGTTACTGGAAATATAACCAAATTAAGATAATTTAGTGTTAATGTTATTATCACACACACTTTTTGCCTACTGTCTGCCACAACTTTCTTATTATGTTTTGATGTTTTCGTTACAGATTATTACTTTTAAGGGATTTTTTTATTTTCTCTTTTTCAGTTTAATTATGCTATTCAGGGACGTTTTTCGGGTTTTTTTGTTTAAATGTCCATCTACTGCCATGTTGTTGGTAGTAGTTTGCCATCTGTTGTCCGTACTATGAAATAATGTTGTATCTACACGATAAACCCATCAGATATCAGTCGCCCACATTATTCAAAAATTATTTTTAAATCCATTTTATTCGTCTTGTTTTTATTAATCAATATTTTCTAGAAATGTATTAAAATCTTATCAATCACTATATCTTTCCTCCTATATCATGTCTTTGTCTTTACAGTCGCTTCATTCATGTTTTTCCACATTTTTTTTTTTTTTTTGCTGTGAAGCAAATCCATTTTGTTTTTTTTTTCTTTCGTTTTTTCTGTGTCATCCATTCCAATCCCAATTTTAGTTCTGTGTTTATTTTACATTTTTTAAATTTTTTTTCATACTAAACGTTGCTTCGAATTTGATGTTAAATTTTAAATGTCTGTGAATATGTACCGGGCTTAGGGCTTAGATTGATATGTGATGAAATTCTCTTTTTTCTCTCTCATTTTTTCTTTTTTTTTTGCTATAAAATCCCATAAAAATCGATTGATTGATTTTAATGCTTTTTCCCGATTTTAGTTTGGAAAAATATAAAAAAAATTTTTACGATTTTATTCGTTCGCTTTTTTTTTTATTCATTTGTTTATTTTATTTAAAATAACGATTTGGGCTCGCATCGGTTTCTAGTTGTTATCATTGTGATAATAAATTGCTACGTTTTGCAGATTTATGCAATTTTTTTATTAGATTTTTTTATTATTGCTGCAATCATTAAATATTTATTGTGGCTGGTTGTGTTGGATATGCGAGAGTGACTATTACATGTTGATCTATCTGTTTGTGGCATTTGCGATAATTATTCTGATTATTTTACGAAAACTTTATATCGAAAAAAAATGTGACAAAAAAAAGTGTTGAAATTTTGGTTTTTTTTGTAATAAATTTCTGTGTATCAAAGGATTTTTAACGGATAACCCTGAAAACGCTAGAAATTTTTACAAAAATGTAACAAATTTGAAAAGTTAATCCTGAAATGCATTTCGTTTGTTCCGTAAAGCATCCGCTGTTATTATTCGGGTTTTTTTTAGAATTATTTGTGAAATAGTTTGTGGTTGCAACAACCACAGTCATAAATTCCTTTCATCTGTTTACACATTTTTTTTTTTTTAAATCCCTATCCCCGAATTCCTTTGATTATAATAAAACAAATTTTTGTACAAAAGTGGTATTCAAATAAAAATTTCCTAATTAACAATTGAGTAGTAACAATTGGATTAATATTGTTGTTTCTGTGTTTTGTCAACAAATCCTTCAGACCTTCTATGCGATGGAAACAGAAAAAAATATAAATAAAATTTATGTTTGGTTGTATAACTTTCGGTGTTTTTAAATGTAATGAGTGGATAATACAAAGCTGATTCGTTAACCCATTTTATCCTTCTTTCTATTGGATTTTTAGGTAAAAGAATGTTGCAAAAAGGTTTATTAGTAAAACAATTTTGTTGTCTTTGACGTAAATAATTTTTTTTTTTTATTTCTATTCGAATAAATCTCCTCTGCTGTTTTTTTTTTTTTTTAGTGTAAATTCGTTTACGACCAAAACAAACAGAATGACAGTTTGGATTAGTGTTATTTACGTAATGGGGAAAGGTGGAGACAGGGCTGGTTTTATGACTTTTTTTTCTCTCCGTTTTTTTAACGCACATATAAGGTTTTTCCTTTTTTTTTTTTTCATTGAATTATTTTGGTCGCGGCACTTTTGAACAAAAAAAAAGAAAAAAAATTCTTTTGTGGAGCAAAAAAAAATTTGTTTCAAATGAGCCGGAATTTTTTTTTTTTATTAATAATTTTCATGATTTATTCTTTTTTTAACAACAATTTTTCGGTCGATTTAATTTTATTCATTTTTGGAATTTTTTTTATATCAAATAATTGAAAAAAAAAATTGGGTATAGAATTTTTCCTTTTTATATGCGTTTCGTGTATTATTATTGTGTTTTAAAAAAAATTATTAATGCATCAACATCCGCCTGATTTTCTATAAATATATATATTAAACAGACTAGACAACAATAATAATTGGAAAAAAAATTAAATTAAATTGAATTGAAATCCTGCTGACAGTTTAATTGTTACACCGAAAACGCGCTTTTATAAAAGAAAGTAATTTAGTAAAAAAAAAATAATTAATGCAAATCAGTTAATAATTGAATTAATTATTCTATTTATAAATGTGTTTTTTTTTTTTTTTTTTGTATTTAGATTTATAAATAAACGGTGAGTCAATGGATTAATTTTGTTGTAACAAAAAAAAAAAAAAAACATTGAAGGCGCGAGTTGATCGACCTTCAATTTGTGAACAATTTTCTCATCGCAATAATTCGACTCGATTCACGTACGTTAAAATAAATATTCTGAGAAATTTTTCAACTTGTAGTGAATTTTATAAAAATTCCGATAAAGTTTTTTATGTATTTGGACTCCAATCCATTTTTACTAAAAATTTAAGACTCGTTCAATCAGTTATCCAGCTTTTATTTTATCAATTAGGTGTGATATTCATTCATGACAATCAATTATGATGAACTAGCACAAAATTAATTAATTAATTTTAAAAAAAATTCTACAAAACAAACGACAAAATCCATTATTAAATAAATAAAAACCGCCAACATGTATGCAACCGCATTTTTCATGTTTTTTTCTCTCTCTCTGTAATTTTCCCTGATTTGATCAACTTTTCTATTAGAATTTTCCAATATTTTCATCACAAAACGAAAAGTTAAAAAAAAAAAGGAAATTTCCATAAAATTCTGTCCATCTGATAAAGTTCAAAACTCATTCCTTGAGCTGAATGTTTTTTTTTTTTTTTTGTAAAAGAGTTTAAAGAACTTTTATTTTCTAGGCGGAATATTAAATATTGAAAAGTAAACAGAAAAGCTCTTAATCGAACCTTTATTACTCGTTTTGTATTTTTATTTCTGTAAAACATTAAAAAAATGTCAAAATGTCACAAATTTGGGTGTGCTATGTGGCCGGTTAGTAACAGAAATTAACTTTATGAATCTCTCATGAGATATTACCACTTCGTTGTTCCTTTTATTTTCTTTTTTTGGGGAATTCTGCCTGTGTAAGAAAATTTAAGCGAAAAAAATTTGTTTAATAAGACGTAGGACTAAAATAATAAAAAAAAAAAAAAAAGCCAAACAGTAATTCATATTTATTGGAACAGCACGTCAGGGAGTTAAAATAAGCAGAGAAAAAAAATGTTTTTTTTTTTTTTTGTTCAAATTCTCCACACTTAAAACTTTGTCGACTTTATCTATTTTAATAAATAGAATTGGAAAAACCTTGGCCGAGTATTTATTTTTTTTTGTACTTATTGCTAATAATACTTATTTGTAAGGAAACAGAAAAGATCAGCAGAAAATCAGTAACCAGCTTAACCATTTTAACCTTTAACTACTTAACCGGTATTGACTTTTATGCTTATTTATGCTTATGCTCCTATTTAAAAATAAAACTAAGAGAGATATCCTTACCTTAACCTAATTGATAGAAAACTTTATTCTATTCTTTCTTTCTGTATTAATCATTTAAAACTTGTAGTGAAAATAAAAAAATCATTTTCTATAAGCAAATGAAGTGGATTTTAGTGTTTTTTATTTTTTTTTTTTTTTCTACATTGATTTTTCACTAGAGAGAAGGTATTAATAAAATAATTTCCAGTGTGGATATATGGGGTGTAAAAATAAATTTAATCAATAATTTAAATTATATAAAGCGCATATCTACCCACCCACACATGTAAAACATTAAAATATTAAACAATTTATCCCACCCACACAATACAATTATTAATAAAAAAAAAATTTCAAAGAAATATTATTCTGGCTGTCATTTAACGGAATTATTTGTAAAAGATTCTTCTGTATGACATTTGATCAATAGAAAATTGCTTCAGGTGATTATAATCAGTTTGTAATTTCTCATTAAATTATTCTAGAGACATGCTAGAAGGATATTAATTCACTTTATTTGCTTTGTTTTACCCAAAATAAGAAAAAAAAAAAACTACTAAGAAGAGAATTATTCTTCTGAATTCTCTGATATCACAACGTTGTAAAATTAGCATCAAATAACGAAGCAACAAAACAAAAAATTATGCAATAAAAAAATGTATTTTCTTGATTTTTTAATTAATTAATTAATTTTTTTTTATTATATTAAAATCAATGGGGGAAAGAAAAAAAAAATTATAAATGAGACTCACACAGCAACAGTTCAAACATTGTATTTAGCAAATGAACCGTGCTGTTTTGTAATAAATAATACTTACAGGGTGTTTATTTATATATTTTTATAATTTATTATTATTTATTTATATATATATAGAAAATGCGTCAATTCCAAAAGACTTTAGAGGATTTAAGTTCACGTGTTGCCTCTGCAGAAACGTTAACATCATCATGGCAGACACCGACCAGTAGCTCCGAGGCATCCGAACAAATGCAACATTTACAAAGATTAAGAGATAAAATGACAACAGCTGGTGCATTACTAGATGATTGCAATGAACAGCAAGGGTGAGCTTTTTTTTTTTATTTTTTTTTTTTTTTGATTTTTATGTCATTCAATATCCCTTTTCTAGAATCATGTTTCACTCATGTATTTACTTTTATAAATGTTAGAGAAAATGATGTAAATAAGAATAAAAAATAATAATCAAACAAATAATAAATTCTCTATTTGCTTACAGTTTCTTTACAGCAAATCATGTTCTTGTGCCAAATCAATGTTTGGCGAAATTAGAAGATTTGAATACAAGGTAAAAACAATTTTTTTTTCTTTCCATTTTTTTGAATAATTTATTTTACTCATATTTCCAAAAGTGGATTAAATGACAAAAAAAAAAAAAAACTCTGTTTGTTTTATTACTAATAAATTAATAAAAAAAAAAATAAATAAAATAGCAAACTTTAGCAAAGCTCTATTTGTGGTTTATTAATAGAAGAAAATTTATTTATATTTTTCTTTTTTTATTTATCTTTCAGAATGAAATTATTACAAATCGCAATGGATGAACGGCAAAAAATATTAATGAGTGTAAGTGGTAATCATCCACTGGGTATTGGTGGTAATGGTATGAATACAGATGGTAATCGTAATGCTAGTGGTTTAAATACAAGTGGCACAATCGGTCCATTACCAAATTTGGGTGCTAGTGTTAAATCACCATGGGAAAGAGCAACGACACCAGCGAATGTCCCATACTACATAGAGTATGTCACTTAAATACATTAAAAAAACCCCTTTTAACTCCAATATTAATGAAATTTTTGTGTTTTTTTTTTTATTTAATTAAGTCATGAACGTGAAACAACACATTGGGATCATCCAGAAATGATTGAATTAATGAAATCACTGGCAGAATTAAATGAAGTTCGATTCTCTGCATATCGTACAGCACTTAAGTTACGTGCGGTACAAAAACGTTTAGGTTTGTTTCGTATTTTTTGCATACAAATCTTATTATGGATAAAAAATAATTATTGTTTTCTCGTTGTTATTGTTTTAGCCCTCGATCGTATATCAATGAATACTGCAATTGATTCATTTGATCGTCACGGTTTACGTGCACAAAACGATAAACTAATTGATATACCAGACATGACAACCGTTTTACATTCATTATATGTAACAATTGATCAAATTGATTTACCATTATTACTTGATTTAGCTATAAATTGGATATTAAATGTTTATGATTCGCAAAGAACTGGCCAAATACGTGTGCTAAGCTTTAAGGTTTGTTTTACAAAATACAAAAACAAAAAATCATTCAATCGATACCGAACGAATTTTTTATGACCTTCTTCTTCATTCGGTTTTTATTAACATTTTATGATTGTAGGTCGGTTTAATATTATTGTGCAGAGGACATTTAGAGGAGAAATATCGTTATTTGTTCCGTTTGATAGCGGATCCCGAACGTAAAGTTGATCAAAGGAAATTAGGTTTATTATTGCATGACTGTATACAAGTGCCACGGCAATTAGGCGAGGTGGCAGCATTTGGTGGCTCTAATATTGAACCATCTGTTCGGTCGTGCTTAGAACGTGCTGGCATATCACAAAATAGTCAAACAAATGAAAACCAAGAGATATCAATTGAGGCACAACACTTTCTTGGTTGGTTACAACATGAGCCACAGAGTCTTGTTTGGCTACCAGTATTACATAGGCTGGCCGCCGCTGAAGCTGCCAAACATCAGGCGAAATGTAATATTTGCAAAGAATATCCAATTGTTGGTTTCCGTTATCGTTGTCTTAAATGTTTCAATTTTGATATGTGCCAGAAATGTTTCTTCCTTGGTCGTAACGCCAAAAATCACAAACTTAGTCATCCAATGCATGAATATTGTACAACGGTAAGAGAATTTTTTTCGTGTTCAATGCTATCAATTTTTATTTACTTTCATTATAACAACATACGAATAAAAATTTCTTTCTCTTTTTTTTTATATAAATAGACAACGTCAACAGAAGATGTACGTGACTTTACTCGAGCACTAAGGAATAAATTTAAAAGCCGTAAATACTTTAAAAAGCATCCACGTGTTGGTTATTTACCTGTACAAAGTGTTCTTGAAGGTAATCCATTTAGAATTGTACAGCAAATATAAGAAATAAATATAAAAAAAAATTGTATTTTAGGTGATGCTTTAGAGAGTCCAGCGCCTAGTCCCCAACATACAACGCACACATTACAAAACGATATGCATTCACGTTTGGAAATGTATGCGTCGCGTTTAGCACAGGTTGAATATGGGACACGTAGTAATTCAACACCGGATAGTGATGATGAACATCAGTTGATAGCACAATATTGTCAATCGTTACCAAATAATGGACCAAAGTCACCTGTCCAAGTGATGGCTGCCGTTGATGCAGAACAACGTGAAGAATTAGAAGCAATAATACGAGATTTAGAGGAGGAAAACGCATCATTACAAGCTGAATATGAACGTTTGCGTTCCAAACAGACACCATCGACAACACCGGATGAATCCCAAAATCAATCAATGACTACACCACCTGGACAGGATATGATGGCCGAGGCAAAATTATTGCGCCAACACAAGGGACGCCTTGAAGCTAGAATGCAAATACTTGAGGATCACAATAGGCAACTAGAAGCACAATTACAACGACTTAGACAATTATTAGACGAACCAAATGTATCGAAAGCATCGACCCTGCAAACACGATCAGTGACCGCATCGCAGCTTAATACAGAATCACCAGCACGAATGCAACAGAATGGACACTACGAACAAAACTCAAGTGAGTAAAAAAAAAACAATTTTTTCTTTAATCCATGGTGATGGTTGGGTAATCTTTAATTATAAAATTAATAAAATGAATATTAGATGGAAGCACAATACAATCAGAAATGGGTGGTCTTAGTTCAGCTATGACTGGCTCAGCGTCTATAACAAACAGTATGATGTCGATTAGTTGTGGTGGTGGCGGAGCTCCTGGCTCTGGTAATTTTTATAATTCCAATAATATAAATATTGTAAGTGTTGGTAGTGGTGGTGGTTATCATAACAATATTTTAGGTGGTAATGGTTTAGCTGCTGGTGCAATGGCCGGTCCAAATGATGGACGTCCACCTCCTCCACCTCATACAAGTTTACTTCATATGGCCGGTAATTCTCATTACATTTTCTAAATTCCCTCTAAATTCGTTTTACTGCTTTAATCACTAACCAAAAAAATTTAATTTTTTCTTTGTCTAAAATTGCTTTCAATTAATTATTTATCAGGACGGATGTAATTTTAATTAAGGTAAAAGTAGAAAAATGTTGTTTGTTTGTTTTGTAAACTAAAATTGCATGTGGTGTGTTTAATGTTGTGTACATTTTGGCGTTTTTTTTTGAAATTTTTATTTCTTTACTAAATTTATTATTGTTTTTAGGTGATTTGGGACGTGCCGTTGAGGAATTAGTTACTGTTATTACTGAACAAGAGATTGAACAAAATGGTAATGTTATAATACATCATGAACCAGAGAAATAATTACGAATTATATATGTAATCAAATGATTACAAAACAAAAAAAAATTTGTTGTTTTCTTTCTTCTACAATTCAGTAAACACAATAATAATAATAATAATAATAATAATAATCAAATGATAATCATTTATTTATTTCTTAAATATTAATATTAATAATAATGATATAAATACATTATAATAATAAGAAATAAAAGTAAAAAGAATGGATAGTAAAGAAATTAAAGCTTATTTTGTAAGGTTACTTAAAAAAAATAAATACATTTTTATTTAATTATCTAATAAATAATTAAAAAATAAAAACCCTAATGGAACCAATGTTATTAAAAAATATAAAATAAAATAAAAAACAAATCTAAAATACTAATTAAATAAAATTAAAAAAAAAAAAAAAAGGAAAATATTATTATTAAATAATAATTAATTAAAAAAAATATTCATTAACTAGATTAAATTATATCATAAACCCTAAAGTTATAAAAAATATAATATAATAAATATAAAATATCATCGAAAGTTTAATCAATTAATTAAATAATTAAAAAATGAATTATAAAAGTTAATTTAGTATAAAAAAAGAAATAATAATAATAATTCTTTTAAGCAAAACTATCGCCATCTGTTATTATTATATAAAAACAATAATAAAATAAAATAAACTTCTCTCCATAGCAAAGACACACAAAAATATATTTAATTAAAATATAAAAGAGAATTTTTTAAAATTTCTTTATTTTTATGCTGCTTTTTTTATGTAATTAATTAATTAAATATTTAATTTTTGTTCTTAATTATTAACGAGAAATATATATTAAAATATCATTTTTATTGTTTTATTATTTTTTTTAGTTTGTTATTTTCTTGTTTGTGCAGCAATGTAGTGAGATTAAGTGAGTCTTTGCTTAATGATTTTGCTGATTCCAATATAATCACGACTACACACCATTAAATAATTAATTAAATTAATTTAATTAAACGAAATAAAACTGTTAATATATATCATATAACAAAATAAACATAAACATATCTGTCTTAATCATGTCATTTAATATAAATTAAACTTTTTACTAAATCATACCTAATTTACACTAAAAACTAAAAAAAAAAACTTTTTCTTAGATAAAACTAAAATAAAATTATTAATTAACCTAGCATTTTGTTAAAAAAAAAGAAAAGAAAAAAAAAATACTTAACATAATCATTATTAATTAATTATCTAATTGAATTATAAAAAAATTAAATAAAAACTAACGAAACTAACTAATCATCTCATTGAAGGAGAAGAAAAGGAATATTTTTTTTTGTAGAATTTAACATATCGACATATTTAATCATATTTAAATTAAATTAAATAATTAAGAAAAAAGAAAAGAAAAAAAAAACTATTATTATAACAAGAGGAGTAATTATATTAATTAAAAACAATAATTTCATTAATCAGTTTATATAAGTTAATACATTGTGAAATTCAAACGAACATTCTGTTGAGTTAATTAAAAAGAACGCGCTTATCCCAATTAAACTAAATTTTTAATTAATTTCAATGAGCCTTTCCTTATAATAATTTAATTATTCTTTATTTTTATTTAATTATATTTACTTTACTACTAACTAAAGTAAAAAAAAACCCCATGCAATCTATGGTTTCGGTTACTGTTTTTGGATTTTTATTCTTTTTATTTAATTGAATTAAACTATTGATTGAGCTATTTATATGTAAAATTTATAATGATGAAATGATTATGGATAAATTCAATAATTATTAATAAACAAAAAAAAAATAAAAAAATATTTAATAATATACAAGAGAAATGGAAATAAATAAATAAAAAATTAAAAAAAGAATTGTTTTGTGGTTGTTTGATGTTTTTTTTTTTAAAGACATTTGCTATGCTTTTTATATTTGCTTAGCTCTGCTTAGCCGAGACACTATTGGTAAACGTTGCAGGTTATATGTGACACGTACAGGTAAAGTATGCTTTCTTTCAGATAAATTAAGTAAAAAAACGCTTTTTTGTAAGATTTTAATAACGAAAATAGTAGAAATAAGTTAAAATAACCTTAAACATTAATAATAACAAGACAAAATATTAAAATACCACTAAAAACCAAATCATTTCAACTCAAATAAATCTTCCAACAAAATTTTCCTTTAATTCAAATTTTTTATTTTTATCACAAATAATTTAATTTAATTTAACAAACTAGAAATTAATAAACTTAATTAAACAATTATATTTCAATTTATATTGTTGCATTTGGCGGTTTGTTTACAATTCTGAAAATAAAAGGAAAAAGTTTATTTAAAAAGTGCAAAACATAGAAAATATATTTAATTAATTAATTAATTAATAAAGTCTTTTAAAAAAAAAAAAAAAGTATAAACCAAGAAGAAAAGTAAAAGCGTCTCTATGTACAGCAGACTTTAATTAATAAAAAAAAACATTTATAGAAAAGTATATATAAAAAAAAGTTTCAAACCTTCCGCAAAGTTTTATTCATTTCATCGTTTATCTCTTGCGTTTTAATTTCTATTTTATATTTTATTTAATTTGAATTTAATTACACAAATAAAAAGCAAAAATAATAAATAATTAAATAATAAATGAACAAACAAAGCAAAAAAAAATTAGAGTTCGTCATCGGTACGTGTTGATGCCTTACGTTCTAATTTCACCGTCTCGACACTTCCTTTGACTTTTTTCGCAACATTTTTATACGGTGACGGTATGAATGTGACCACATCAGACTCATTAAATGCTGATGTGGGCCGTTTCAATGAATTACTATCATCTTCAATATCATTACGTGATGCAACTGTCGCTGATGGATCAGGACTTGTTAATATAATCCGTGAAGAGACTGCTTGTCTAGAAAAAATTTATTTAAATCAAATTTCCATGCATTTTATGAGGTGAGGTGAAAACATTTTTAACATGCGTGACAATAAACGTGAAATGATGGTGAACAATTTCGTCGTTTCATATAAATGAACAAACCTTTCACGAGCTTGCATATCTGCAGCCACATTAACATCTCTGGGTTGTCGGAAGTCACATTCTAGAACAAAAGCAGCATCACCGGGTGTCACTAGATCAGGATCATGTTGCACGACGACAACATTAGAGAAAACTTCACCATCCTACAGAAATTTGTTTCTTTGAAAATGTTCTTTATCTAAAACCTGGTAAAAAAAAAATCTACCTGCAACGTCTGACATTGGTTTAATCCAAAATTCATAGCTAACGATCGGCCACCTTTTCTTAGATTCGGTTTAACAAAACATGGTTCTGTTTGCTTATAAAAACTTCCCCTCGTATACATAACACCATTAAAATCTTCATCCGTTTCTAACTCTACATGCATCGAATTTGATCCACATTTTAAATGAACTTTCTGTAATCCATCTGTTGTTGCGTCAATTTTGAATGCATCACTCAAGTCCTGCTCCCAAACGTCTGCAATTATATAACAAAACAAAACAAAAAAAAATCATAGCAAATGTCAATTACTTTTCATTTCATTAAACACTGAAAGTGCATTTGTATAACACGCAACGCAAATTTTTCGTCACGGTTTAATAAACATTAATTAATTAATTACAATAAAAAATTCGAAGGTAAACAGGTAAAATGTTATTGAACTTGAAATTATGTTAATTTTAATTAATTAATTAATAAAAAAAAAAAGGCAAAAAAGAGAATTTTGACTTAAAGAAATATAAAAAAAAAAAAAAACTGTTCGAGGTTTTAAAAATTCTTAGTATAAAGATGCTACGTAGTAAAGGTAAAACTACCTTTGATTAAACCTTAAATACAGCTCTATAAAGGTAATAAAAATAATTAATAATAATCTCACCATAAACAGTTATAATAATAATTTTAATGTAATAATCATTTTTAGCACATTTTATTTGACATTTTAGTTTGTAAAAAATAATTTATTTATAAGAATGTGAACAAAAAAACCTGTTTACTCATCAATAACACAGGTAAATAACGTAGACACAATAAAAGAAAAAAAAAAAAGGAAAGAGAAATTTATTGAACGAAGGCTAAAATAATACACAAAACAAAAAAAAAACACGTACTATCATCATTGAATAATAAAATAATTAAAAACAGAAATAAAAAAAAATAATTTTGTTCACCAACTATTACCTTGTTTCATTTCAGCATCACATATCACAATACTAATTAATAAACTTAATAAATAAATTAATTTAAGCATTTTCTGTTTTTTTTTTTTTCTTGTATTAATTAACAGGTAGAAAAAAATAAACAACAACAGAAGATGCACAAATCACAAGATATTACACAAGAAATGATGTGAATGAAATGAACAAAAAAAAAAAGGAAACTTTTAACCACGTCAGTGTTTATCGAAATAAAACCATAAACTGAGTGTTTTAACTGTAAAATTATAAATATATATTCAGGTAAATAACTGTATCCCCACTACCTGTTGGAGTTTCTTCTTCTTTTATTCGTCTCAAGAAATATTTATTGTACGCCAACCGAAATACAAAACTAAACAATGTGGTACCCGGTACAAAACTCTAATAACAATCAAATAAATTTTAATTCAAAATTCAGGTGAATATTTCTAATTGGAAGAAGACAGAATAACAAAATGAAAAATATTGAATTTTATTAATTAATTGCTATTTGCTTGTTATTTTAATTATATATCTCCTGTTTTAATAGAATTTAAACCAATTTTTGCACAATTTTAATCAAAACAATTGCGTAAAGCACATGATAATTAAAAAAAAAAAAAAAAAACAAAACTCGCTGCTTAACAGCAAAGAAACAAAAAATGTCAGCCATCCGGGTTTCTTGTTTATAAAAATAACTCAAAGACTTTAATTAACTGTCATTGGATGATTCTTTTTTTTTTTTTTTAATATATAATTTATTTTTTTGCTTTTGCTTTTTAAATTACACAAATTAATTATTAAAACATTTATTAACCATAACGTGTTGTTGAATTAATTTCTCATATTCGACCAATACCGTTCAACTTCAATGCCTTCCCAATGTTTCTGCTGAATCCGATTAAACACTTTCGTTTTTAAATATTCTAGCATTTTTGTTTCTGGTTCATCCAAACCATTAATGTACGCATCTAAATTCAGTTCGACCAGTTTAATTGATTGCATACCGACAAGGAATGTGGCCGGTCCAGGTAATTGTAAAAAATAATACATGGCGAGTTTACCAAGTTCAATGTTTGCCTGTCGACACAAATGGCCAGCCTCGTGGCATATTTTTTTGATACTATCATCCGCTGGATTCCATTCTTGTGGGCCAGCATTTGTTAAAAGTCCCATCGCGTGTCCTGAAGCACAGATAACACCAATATTCTGCTCCTGAAATTATAAATTCATTAGCATATTTCACACAAATTATTTATAACGAATTACTTTGAAAAACTCTAGATAATCCTCCAAGGTATTATCGATTAAATTATTTCTGCTGTACGATAAAACGACTTCAAAACGTCCGGGTGCTGATAAAATCGCTTCTTTTAACAACTTTAACGGATAACCAGTGATACCAATATGCCTCGCTTTACCATCTTTAACGATTTTCTCTAAAGCTGGCAACGTTTCGTTTATAACAATATTTAAATTCTCAGCGAATTCAATGTCATGAATCTGTGGGATAACATTTAAAAGTGAAAAATGCTTAAGAATAACCAATTTATGTAAATTTCTCACTTGAATAATATCAACGTAATCCAAATTAAGTAATTTAAGACTACGCTCAACACTTTCATACGTTTTTTCCGCTGTAAAATTAAACATATTCTTGAAATCTAATTCATATCGGCATACTTTTGTGCCAATATAGTAAGCCTGCCTTGGAACCGTTTTTAATGCTTTGCCATAAATCGCTTCTGATTTCCCTTGGCCGTACCATGGTGCTGTATCTATATAATTAATACCACGACGCAATGCTAAATGTATTGTATCAATTGCATGCTGTTCATTAACCTCTCTATATTGTATTATTAAAAAAAAAATTAATTAATTACAGGCATTAATGACTTGAATAAAAATTACCCATAGAAATGACTAAACGTTCCACCGCCTATAGAAATTTTTGAAACAACTAAACCGGTACCACCTAACGACTCATACTCCATCTGTTTAACACTAGCTTCATCGTGAAAACCTTTTACAAACGTACTTGGAAATGACATTTCTCTTATTTACTATAAAAAAATAAATATTTAATCGACTTTGACACTTAAAATTACTTAATTAAACTAATTTAAACATATAAAATGAATCAAATAAATTAATTTAATTAATTAAACTATACACAGATAATTAAATAAAATTTTTAAACAAACACAGAATATAAAAATTTTTAATTAAGAACAAAAACAAACCAAGTGTTAATGAAAAAAATTTGTATTTGACTGAACACTTTTTGACTTAAAAATACAAATACACAAAAAAGAATTAATAGATAAAGATTTCTAAGCAAACACTCAACAACAATGCACTAATTAAATAAAATAAAAACTTTGAAGTGAATAAGTAAATAAATGTGAGAGCTAAATTCTAATAACGGCCCGGTGTTTGTCGCATAAATATTTGATTGTAACTGCTGACCCCCATGCAAAATAACTATAAATGTTTTACAGCGCAAACGCGATTGACTTAACTTTTAATCAAAAAGAAAGAAGAGAAAAGAAAAGAAAAAAACTTTTTGTTTTATGGATTTAGGTAATAAAAGTCACATTAAATGGAGTTTTGTTGACTTAATTACTTAATTTTATGCAGTGAATTAATTATTTTAAATTATCTGACGCCATTTTAATCTGTTTAAATGAAAGTCCTTTTCTACGGTTATTTCTCTAATGATCGTAAAGGAATCGATAGCGTTTTTTTTTCCTTATTCATGTGAATAAAAATCAATTTCAATGTCGGTTGATAGCACCTCTTGAAATTAATAAAACCTCAAAAAAGTCAAGAAAACTTTTGTCTTAAAAACAAATACAAAAACAAAAGACTTCACCTAACAACAAGCCTCCATTAATACTTCAATCAGTTTTTCTTCTTATCATTCGTTTACTTTAAATAAAAAAAAAAAAAAAAACTTTCCACACTCATTACCAAAATCTACAAAAAATTTCCACAATTAACATTTTATGAGTTTACACAATTATTTACCTAATTAACTAGTAAAGTAATATAAATAATTATGTTTGAAGCAGGTTAATTTATTTATTTAAGTGACGATTATATGAGACTTTAATCAAAACAAAAATATATAAATTTTGTTTTTTTTTTTTTTTTTGATGATGATGAAATCATTGCCATCAGATATTAGATAAAAGGCACTAAAACCGTGAAATATTAATTAAAATTCATCAAAATTAATAAAAAGTCATTAAAATTCCTTAAAACAATTTCCAATAAAACTCCTTTAAAAAATCACCAGAGTTCCAGGCTTACAGGGTGCAATTTGCATTTATTATTTGTGATACATTCTGGATTAAAATATTCAGTAAAGTAATATAACTGGTGGTATGCCATCCGGCGTAATCAATAAAATAGAATATTGACAACGGCACGTTTCATATACGCGAATTACCAGTTTATTACTTCGTTAATTAAACCAGGTATATAGATAATATATCTGTAGGTTATCTTAGATAAGTAACAACAAATTAATTTGTTAATTACTTTATTAATTAATTGAAGCAGTCACACGCTGTTGTATTTGCTTCTATTTTACATTTAGTAACACGAGAAACACTGAGCAAATAATGAAAAAAAAAAATAATAATTTTTTTATAACAAGTTTCTTAATTGTTTTTTATTATTAAATTAATTATTTTGCCCTTCTCAAGTATTCCTACGTTTAGTCTGATTTTACTTATTGAACTATTGAGTTTGTTTTTGGTTTTTAAAATATGGATAAAATGGAGAATATAGAGATCAATTGTGCTGGTGATATCTCTCAAAATCCAGTAATTATTATTTTATTTCAAAATTCTTTTATTCTAATATTAATAAACAATCGCGTTAATAACGGGTGTAAACAAGTGAATTTTTATTGTTGTTTATTAGATTTACACAGTGAATTTAAAATGAATTAATAAAACAGTGAATTATGGATACTAATCAAAAAAATTTCTATCTTTAAAGCCACCAAACACAAATAAAAATATTATTTATGGTATCGATGATTCACCTCCATGGTATTTATGCATTTTTATGGGTCTTCAGGTATTTCGAAAACAAATATTTTTTCGTGTTTCCAAAGTGTTTAAAGCAAACAAAAAAATTTTGATTTACTCTCAAAGCATTATTTAACAATGATCGGTGCTATTGTTTCGATTCCATTTATATTAACGCCAGCACTGTGTATGGAGGATGAGGATCCGTCCCGTGGTGTTATTATATCGACAATGATTTTTGTTACTGGTTTAATAACGTATCTCCAAGCGACATGGGGTTGTCGTATGCCAATTGTTCAGGGTGGTACAATATCGTTTTTAGTGCCAACATTAGCTATATTAAATCTACCACAATGGAAGTGTCCTGCACCGGATGTTATACACTCAATGACAGATTATGAAAAAACTGAATTGTGGCAATTGAGAATGAGAGAATTATCGGGAGCAATAGCTATAGCAGCTTTAGTACAAGTTGCAATTGGTATTTTGTGCTTTTTTAGTTCGCGGAAAATCTTCTGAAGTTTATTATACATTTTTTTTTTAATCCGGAAATTTAGGATCTAGTGGACTGGTTGGCAAGTTATTGAAAATAATAACTCCTTTGACCATTGTGCCAACAGTTACACTTGTGGGATTAACATTATTCGATCATGCAGCTGAAACAGCATCGAAACACTGGGGCGTTGCAGTTGGGTTAGTGAAATCGAATTAAAACTTCGATAATTACTTGATGGAATTTTTATTATTTTAGTACCACAGCACTGTTAACGTTATTCTCACAAGTTCTTGTCAATGTGAATATTCCGTTTCCTGTTTACCGAAAAGGGAACGGATTAACCATCAAATGGTTTGCGTTGTTTAAATTGTTTCCAGTGCTTTTAACGATTATGATAATGTGGGGTTTGTGCGCCATTTTAACAGCGACAAATGTATTCGAAGATGGACATCCAGCCAGAACAGATACTCGATTACGTGTACTTAATGATGCTTCATGGTTCAAAATACCATATCCTGGACAATTCGGGTTGCCTACAATTAGTTTAGCTGGTGTACTTGGAATGTTGGCTGGTGTAATAGCGTGTACTGTAGAATCCATTAGTTATTATCCAACAGTAGCACAAATGTGTGGTAATTGCTTTAAATAAATTTTTAAAATCTTTTGAATGACCAAATGACTATTTAAGGAGCACCATCACCACCCTTACACGCAATTAATCGAGGTATTGCTATTGAAGGTGTGGGCACAGTATTAGCAGGTCTTTTTGGTTCCGGAAATGGTACAAATACATTTGGAGAAAATGTTGGTGCTATCGGTGTCACAAAAGTTGGAAGTAGAAAGGTCATACAATGGGCAGCCGTAATTATGATTATTCAAGGAGTAATTAGTAAACTCGGTGCAGCCTTCATAATGATACCGGATCCAGTAGTTGGTGGAATTTTTTGCGTTATGTTTGGAATGATTTGTGCATTCGGTAATATTACCTCCAACATTTTTTGTGAATCATTATAATAATCATGGGATTATCAATAGGATTGGGCACATTGCAATATGTTGATCTAAGATCATCCAGAAATTTATACATTCTTGGATTATCAGTATTTTTCCCATTAGTTTTGTGTCCGTGGCTACAAAAACATCCTGGCGCAATACAAACGGGAAATGATATTGTAGACGGCACATTATCTGTGTTATTAGGAACTAGTATTTTAGTTGGTGGTTTTCTGGGATGTTTTCTTGATCATATAATACCAGGCACACCGGAAGAACGTGGTTTAATTGCATGGGCTGATGAAATTTCCTTTGTTTCAACACCAACATCCGAAACGGATGTTAAATCAACATATGATTTCCCATACGGAATGTCTATGCTCAGGAAGTAAATACTTAAAAACCGTTTTCATCCCTGTTAATTAAAAATTTCTTAATTTTTTTATTTAGAATGAAGTGGACGGCGAAGTTACCATTCCTGCCCACATATAAACCATCTGCCAAAAGTAATTAAAAGTTTTTTTTTTTTTTTTTAATGGGAAATATGCTTTCAAGAACTTTTAACCAACGGATGGATGGACTGGTGAACTTAAACACGAAATAAAGCCAAAGAAAATGTTTTTTTTTGTTCTTTTTTTAATTTTTTTTATTAATTATTTTTACAGATCACATTTGAAAATAAACAAAAAAAAAAAAAAAATAATAATAATAAAAAATTTAATTAAAACAGAAATATAAATTTTTTTAATAAATTTCCACCATTCATCGTCATGCTTTACCTTTGCTTGCAACCTTGTGTTTGGGGGTTAATAATAAAATATATTTTTTATTTTGTATAAAATTAGAAAAAAGCAAGCTTTTACAATTATTTAATTAATTTTTTTAATTAATTATTTTCTTAATATTATTAATTATTTAATTCTTTTTTTTGTTTTTTTTATATATATAAAAATTATTTAACATTTTTTTGATTGAAATAAAATCTCGTTGTTGTTGATTTTTTTTTTTTTTTTTATTGTATAACTATGTTGTGGTTGTGTGTGTGTGTGTGTTTGTATATTAATTATATTAATATAATTTTGTGTATATATTTTTATAAAACACTAAAAATCTCTACCAAAATGGATGATAGAATTGTTGTTCCTGTGCAACATGTCCTGTTCGCTGTGATGTACTAATTATTTCATTAATCTCATGGATAATACCATTCTTGGTGACAATGTCACACTTTGTAATGCCAGCATTCTCAATTTTTGGTCTACGATCCCGATTTAAACGTAACATTCTTGCGTTTAATGAGGCAATCGATTTGATTAGTGGCCATTCGGTATGCACGATTCCGGCACAGCATAATGTTTCTAAAAGAAAAGCAATTTGTTGGTGACCAAATAAACGAAATTTAATAAATTTATCAAGAATCTACCTGGTAGTATATGCATTTTTGTAATTGTTTTTAAACCCTGTTTGTTATATAAAATTTCATTGTACCAGTCGCTCACCTCAGCGAAAACATCATTTTTCGGCACGAGCAACGTTAAACTTTGTCCGGGATCAGCTAGTAAATGTGTTAAATTTGATTCACGTATAAAACGTAAAAACATACTATAATCCTCATTTGACTCAAGTGTTTTAATTAAATTATATTTTGGTGGTTCTAGCACATGATCTACTTGATGCAATACAGAGCCACATGTTTGGTCATCGAAATGTATTAAACGAGCACAATTGACTGTGGCACGATTCATTATATTTGAGAATATCGGATTCTAAAAATAGAAAATAAATCCAATGTCAATTAAGAATTAAAAAAAAAAATAAAAAGGCTTACCGTTGTATATAAATTCACTTGTAATTTCTCATTATTATTGTGGGTGTTGATTTTCCCTTCGACTAGATCGCATGTCTTGATTAACGGTGTCGCAATATGATAATCAAGGAATTTATGTAGTTCACGATTATTTTTTAAATTTTTCGGCTCTTTATTTAATAAACTCTTCCAGACGGTACCATCGAATGCCCGATTTGTTGGCGCAAACACAGTTACATTATTCATTGAATCAATATAATCATCGTAATTCGCTGCTTCGATTAATCTACGGAAAATCGTTAAATTATTCCTTTCTAACGTTGATGTAATAGGCATTGCTGAGTCTGATGGTATAACGGTGTCCACAATATGGATAACACCATTCGTTGCCATTATATCATATTCAATAATTCTCGAGACACCATTTATCTTTATATCATTATCGTTACTTGTTAAATCCCTAGCACCACTTGTTGTCTGTTCATATGAAATATTCTCATCATTATCATCATCATCATCATCATCGTCTTCCTCCTCATCATCATCATCATTATCACCGGCAATATCAATATTTTTATGATTACCATTGCTTATCTTTTTAATAACACCACGATTAAAACTTAATTTATGCCCAAGAATATTGTATAAATTTGTTTTTATATCATTTGCAACAGCCATGGAACAGAATGTCATGTCCAATAAATGATTTTTAACAATATCTAATAAAAATAAGTAATTAAATTTTTTTTTGTGACATTGTAAATGTGTAAATAATTAATTAAAAATTAAAAAACAAAAAAAAACAAAAAAAAATTCTTATCTAATGTAATAAAAAAAACAAATTACAAGGAGTTGATTAGCATTTTTTTGGTATTAAGCAGAAAAATTATTATTATTATTATTTAATTTTTTTTTTTGTTCAAAAAGCTCAAAAAAATCATGCTTTGAATAAGTAAATAATTTAATTAATTTTATTAGACAAATTGCTTTAACCAATTTTTCTACACAAAATTTTTATTGCTTTTCGTTTTGCTTTTTTATTTTATTTATTTTTTTGTTGTTGTTAAACAATCAGAAATAATAATTTGTGGAGACACGTTTTATGTTTTATTGTTTGAAGAAGTTTTGTGTGCGTGTGTGTAATGTACACGGAATGGGTTTTTCATTTTGATTATTTATTGATTAAAGTACGTCAATTGTGTAATAAAACAAAAAATGTTTAAGGGCATATTAAACTTACTTAAAGCACATCCATTGCCTTCCTTGAGTTTACGACGAAACTCAGCTGGTAATTTTTCAAAGGCGGCATCTGATGGTGCGAATAGTGTAAACGCTTTGTCCTCCTCTAAAACTTTATCTAATTTTGTTTTTTCCAAGACTGTACGTAATACGGACATATCTTTACGTGAACGCAAATATTCCATAATATTACCAGAAACTGGTGATAGCACATCATCGACTAAATGCACAAGACCATTTGTGGCCATTGTATTGACAGTCATTATTGGTGCACAATTCGCTGTATACCGGAATGGATAATCATAATTATGATCATTTGGTAAACGAGGGAATATATTCATACGGATTGTTAAATTTTTATATTCAGTTTGTAATAATTGTTCGTTTTCAATGTCCTCAATGTTTACCCAACCATCAACAATATGATTCATTGCCAAGTCTTTTGATGTAAGACCGGAAATATCAAGTAAAGCCCGACGAGTACGGCCACGTCCCATTGTTACCGAATTCTATTAACCAAAAAATAAATTATTTAATAAAAAAACAACATTTTTCATTGGGAAAATAAAAAAACAAACAAACCGATTCGACCATATGCTCGGAAAAGTCTTTGAATTTTTTATCAACCGGTAGAAAGACGGTGACATTTTTTTTCAACATATCTTCAAGACCTGCTGTCTTGGCTGTTTGTATAAAATCTTTACCGCCCATTTTCTCTGCTGTATCCATAACACTGTCCAAATCAACTTTAACACAGGGATCCGTTAAACGAGCATTTCTTGGTCGACCAAATCCATGACAACATTGGTATGTTACAGTCACGGTACGTTTAAGATCACGTTCTGTTTTACTGTAAACGAATTTTGTAATCAATTTTTTACATTGAGAATGTTTTTTTTTTTGTTTTGTTTTATTTTATTTAAATTTAATTTTTATTTACATTTTACGGCAAATATGTTTGTGATGTTTTTCAACGCATGACTCAAAATCAAAATTTAAGCCACTCATCGATATAACATAAGCGCTACCGGCAACATCTTTTTTCTTTTTATCATCATCCGTCTCTTCAACATCTTCTTCACGTTCTACACATACATTTGATCTAAAAAAAAAAAAAAATCAAATAATTAATAACAGCGAAAAAAAAAATCAATTAAATTTATTTTAATTTTAATTTTTTTTTTTTTCTAAATTTAATTTAATTCATCGTTAACGAATCGTGACATGAGTTGATTTTCTTAATTTTTTTTTTTTAAACGCCAAAAGTAAATATATTTCTATTATGTGTTTTGGTGTTTTTAATAAAAAAAATTTACAAAGAACTGTGGTGTGGTAATAAAAGAATTGCAAAACAATCCATAAGATGTGTTCAATTAGTTTGGTTTGCACACAGTTTTAATGCGAATGATTTTTTAATTTACTTATGTAATCGTTGGCATTTGGCATCTAATATTTTTATGAAAGTTTTTTTTTTTTAAATTAATTAATTACTAATAATTAATAAATTAAATATAAATAGTAGCACGAGCGTTTTGTTAGTGTAAAAATGCAACGATGACATTTAATTCGATTATCATTATTCAATCTTTCTTTCGTTTTATTAATTATTTTAATTATCGTGTTTCATTCATTAAACAATTACGTATTAGAAATGTAATTAAAAAAATAGAGAGATTCCCATGTAATTGATAATTTTATTATGTGAAAAATGCATGTAAATTTTCATTTGCTTAGATAATAATAATTAAATCGGTAAAGATCTCCTATTAGTTACTTAATTAAACTCACAACAAAAATTATCTATATGAAAATAATAAATATTATTTATTAAACAATGCGAGAAAGCATTATTTGTTTAGAAACAATAATAAAAAAAAGATACAGAGATATCTACAGTAGATTATCTATAAAAATTAAATCAAATAAAATGTATTAAACACTTTAAACTATTTCCTCAATTTAAAAATAATGTTTTTTTTTGTTTTTGATCAAACATTATCATCATTAACAACATCATCATCAGATTATTATTATTATTATTATTAGCGAAATATATGTCATGCCGCCCTCATTTCTTTCTAATACTCTAGTTTAATAGTTTATTTAATTTACAAAACAAATAAATAAATTTGACATTAAAATTTCTCTCAAAATATATAATAAATAATTCATTAATTAATTTAATAAATCATTTTTGTGAACGACAATAATTTTTTTTTTTTTTTGTTTCTGTGTTTTACGCAGTAATAATTCGGACATTCGAAACCATATACCAATCATATCATATGCCGAACATAAACCGAACATTCACCGAACAATTTCCGAAGAAACACCGAATATACACCGATCATAAACCGAGCTTGTAATCCTTTCAAATCTCTAATAAGGTCTATTCTGTGTCCAGTTTAATTACATTTTACTGATTCTTAAGAGTGCATCAAACCGCAATGACTCATTTTTGCAAATTCGTTAATTAAACACTGTTATATTAAGATTATTTCAGAGCCTTTCACTATTATAAGACTCTTTCCTAATTTGTCTACATTAAAGTACGGTTCTATCGATAAGCACAGTATGAAACGTTCTCCACCGATCCATACAACATTAACTCATTACAGGCTGTCGCGTCACAGCCAGGTAAAATTATAATAACATTATTATTTCACCTATTTAATTACCAAAAAAAAAAAATAAATATTTTAATTAAATTTAATTTTCTATTTTACTGTTACTTTCAATTGTTATTTGAAAAACAAACAACCAGAAAACTAACCGAAAAAAAAAAGAAGTTAAATTTTCTTATTCTTCGCGCTTTACATTCTCTCTAAATTTATCACCACTCCTGTTGGTATTAACCTAGGTTAGTTAAAAAAAAAAAAAAAATAAAAGAAGAAAATAAAACAATCAAAAGTTACAAAACACAATTTTTTTTCCATTTATGTCACCTAAATATTCGGTTCAAAAAGCGTTTCTGCTGTTTATTTATGTTAATTTGCGTGTAAATAATGTTTGAAAGTTTTATTAAGTAAATAAGGAAGCAAAATTACTACAGAAGACAATGTAACAATTGTTTCTTCTCGAATTTGAAAAGACAGAAAATTAATGTCTTTAAGTCGGTCAAAGCTTTGTTGTTATTGTCTTGTTTGATTTAAATATAAAAAAAAAAAAATTATTAATAATGAGTAAGTTAATTTACAGTTAGAATGTATGTTTGTCAATGTTGCATGTATGTATGTATGTATGGATAAATATCTTTTATGCACGATTTCGTGTTTAATTTTTATTTATTTTAATTATTAACATGATTATATGGTTTTAATGTTAACTGTTTATTTATTTTTATTTTTTGATTGTGGTCATTGACGTTCTTAGAATTATTTTTTGGTTTTATTATTTTCTTTCTTTCTTTCTAATTAGTTTGGTTTTTTTTTTTTTTTTACCAAATAAACTGGTATTGATTTGTCCTGATTTATTGGTTAAATTTATTTTGTGTATTCTTTAATTTCATTACTTAGTTGGTTAGTAATGATGCTAAACAGTGAGAAAACAGCAAAACAATACAGTACGATTACGACACGATTAAACATCGTATGACTTCGGGCTGTCAGTTTGTATCCATAGATCATTGGTACACGGTCTTACATTCCAACGCTTTTAACATCAGTGCATGCATTCAATAAACGTTTTCAAAGCAAAAAAAATTAAAAAAATAAACGTTACTCATCAATCATAAAGAATGTTAATATGCTAATTAAATAATAAATCATTATTTACGTTTTAAACAATCAATGCATTGTTGTGGTTAATTTAATCAAAAAAAAAAAAAAAAAAACACAAAATGCATCAGATCATACAGAAAATTATCATAAAAATGCAACAATCTAAAAAAATAATTAAATTCTCAATTTATTTAACTATTGCGGCGTAGGTAAGTCAACTGATCTTATAACCAGATTCATGTGTTAATTTTCTGTTTGTTTGTTTTAATCAAAAAAAAAAAAAATTTTAACGAAAGAAATCTTTCTAAAATACTCAAAGTGAATTAACCGATTTTGAACCGATACGGAACTTTTATAACTTATGACGAAAAAATATGTAATGAGACCAAAGTTTTGTTTTTTCTTATTTTCGTTTTGATTGTTATTATATGGTTATGAAAGGTGGTAATGGTTGAGAAGTTTCATGATATAACGATAAATTTAATGAGTCATAATATTTAATTTTTGAACGTAATTGGCAAGTGTCGAGTCATCCGCTATCTAATTTCGTTGACTTTATGGACGACAAGACACATTTCAGTTACTCAAACATTTAAACTTTTAATCGAATTTAGAAGGTTTAATCTGTACAGATGGCATTCGAATAAAATAAAAACAAAACTCATAACAAGTAATTAAATTAGACGAATTGCTATTCCACAGTTATAAGCAATTAAAAACACTCTGCAAAGAATGTTTTTTTTTTTTTTTTGTTTATAACGCAAAAACCCGTAGAAATATAATAATAATTAAAAAAATTAATTATTTAACACGGGTGTTATAATGGTGTTATAAAAACAACTCTAATTGACATCATCACGTACATTATTTTTGGTAATTTAAAGTAAAATGTGTACCACGATTGAATTTTAAAATTCATTGTGTAACCTTGAAATAAAATTAATTTTTCTGTAATTCAATAATTTTCATTACCGTCACCCATTACCACTCATTATTAATCAAATGACATTCGTTTAATTTTGTGGATTTCTTCTAATTATTAAAACTAAAAAAAAAATTTATACGGATTTAAATAATTCATGTATTTTATTAGCGTGAATTATTTCCGGGATAAGAAAACAAAATAATTTTTTTGCTATTTTTTTTTCTGTGTGTTTTCAAAGTAATGTAGTTTCGCTATTAATGGCGCCAAATTTATTCTTAAAATCAAAAAAACAAAAAAAAAAAAAAAAAAATAGAAGCGTTGGACGGGTAATTAAATCATAAATATAAGCAAAAATTAAACTACTTTGTATGCATCATGAGAAAAAAATTATATAAACCAGACGACGTAATTTAAAAAATTAATAAAAAAACAAAAAAAAAGAAAAAAAAATATTTTTTTTCTTCTTCATTCGTTTACTTTTTATTTTATTAATTTTTTTTTTTTTTTTTTGCTATATAAATTAAATTCAATTGACTTGTTGACTGACTTTAATAGAAGAGAAATAATATAATAAAAAAAAAATTCCTGATAAGAAAATTTATGCCTGTTGCATTTTCGGTGAATTTTCGTTTTTTACTTCTCTCTCGCTATATGTGAAAAAAAAATGTTTTTATTTTCAATCAACCATGAAGACATTGACAATAATTTTGTTGTTACTCCTATCAGTGTAATAATAATAATAATAATAATAATAATAATAATAATAAAAACAAATAAAATATGGTTAGTTCCCTAATAATTTTGATTAAGCAATTTAAAGTCAGTAAACAGCGAACAAAAAAGAAGCAAAAACACAGTAAAGTCACCAATAGGTCATCATCGCGTCTATTATCAACGTTTATTACTAAATTATTTTATTTTTTTATTTTTTTTATTAATTCTCCGATAATAAATATTATTATTAATTAATTATCTTGAAAATTACTTGTTTTTTTTTTTTTTTTAATTTAATTAATTTTTTTTCATCTTAATTTATGCAAAAATTGCATGAAAAATTATTTCAAAACGACAAAAAAAAATCGTTTTTTACGTTTTTTTCAAACAAAAGAATTAATTAAAGTGAATTAAATAACGTAATTAATTAATATTAATGAGACTCACCCTCTCCACCATGGTAGAAGACGTGGCGCTTTATGAAGACCAGGGAATATACCGCCGAATTCATTAAAGAAATTACCAAATGTATGTTGAAATAGTTGACTATCCTCACGATTTGGAAAATTAAATGGATTTCTATTATCAAAACCATGATGATGGCTTACATCATCTGGACTGCCAATTGTAGCACTTACAAAATCTATATCTTAAATTAATTTATTAAAGAAAACAACAAAAAACGAAATTCTTTACGAAAAAAATTTATTTATTTATTTTTTTTTCTTACCTATAGGTTCACGATCACGAACAATTCCCGGTTTTGATGATGGTTGTGTTCCAACGTGAACAGGTGGTTTTGGTACATTATCACCAGAACCCCTATAAAAATTATTAAAATCATAATATGCTGGCCAAAAGGTTTGTCCACCAAATATCCCATTTGGAAAGAGTGGATTTATTGGATTTAATAGGGGTGGTTCTTGATTAAAGCCACCAACATCAGCTGGCAAATCATAATTAGCAACACCAGACAAATCAGGAACATGCTCATAATTATTATTATTATTATTGTTATTATTATTATAAATGAAATTATTATCGAAATTCGTTCTAATTTTACATTCCGATTATTAATGTTTCAATGATACCAAGAAAAAAAAAAAAAAATGAGAATGAAAGGGAAAAGAAAAAAGAAAAATAAATTAATTAATGAATGCAATTCTCCACAAACAACATCCAATCTTAAATTTATTTTATTTTTATTTAATTAATTAATTATAATTTTCTCCATTTGTTTTTCATAAAATCTATTTAAATAAATAATATAAAAATCCGGAAGATTTTTCCATTATCTTAATATTTGAATTAAAATAGATCGCATGCAAAATGTAATCAACTAATTAATTAATTAATTAAATATATAAATAAATAAATAAGAGAAATCAGATTTTAATATTATTATTTTTTTATGCAAATTAAAAGCAAATTTTTTGTTGTATTAGAAAAGAAAAGCTCTCTAGCTTTAGAGATCACATAATTTTATTAACAAAAAAAAAAAAAAAAACTTTTTTTATTTACTCTAAATCTAAACACTGTGTTGTCCCTAATAAAAGGATGGCAACAAACAGTAAAACACTATTAACCGTTGTTAATGGAAAACACTTCATTTTCCTGGTTATTCAATAACTTTTTTTTTTATTAATCCTTTATTATTTTTTTTTTTGATTATTCTAAACACACAATTTTTTTGCTACGAAAAAAAAAAAAAAACGCAAACACTTCACGATCGTTTTTTATTAATCAAAAAACAAAAAAAAAAAACAACACACAAAACGGTCTGGTATAACATCAACAAGTAAACTGATGTTGCCGGTTGTTTGTACGCTCGTATTTATAACGTTTCACAGTACAAACGTTTCGTTGTTTTTGATTTTTTTTTTTTTTTTGTGTATAGAGTAGCTTTTTCACTGTGTACTTACTGTACGTAAAAGCGCAATAGTTGGTTTATTATTACTTTGAAAAGCTTTATTACTTTATTTCTTCAGCTGTATGTTTTATGTATTTTATGTGTTTTATGTAGCAACAACACAAATTAGTGCAATTTTAACTGTTAAATATTATTGTGTGTAATATTTTAGATCTTTTCAGATCTTTTACGTACTACTGTATTGCTGTTTCTTGTGTGTTTTTCATCTTTCAAACATTTTTATCTCACATTTGTATTGATGGTGCGGTCTCGTTTTTTTTTTTTTTTTTATTTATTAAGATGAATCTTGATGTGTGATTCATATAAATCAAAAAGCATATTTATTTAACAAACGTTTCTCTTAATTAATTAATTAATAAACCATTGTGTTTTGGTGTGACTAATTTTCCCTAAAATTAATTATTTCAGTAAATAATTAAAAAATATATATATATATATATATATTTAAACACCTGCATTGTTAAATAAATAAAACGCTATTGACCTAGTTAATAATTTTATCACGTATTGTATATATTTATGATTTTTGGTGATATATTTTCGCACGCAAATTTGCTTAAAACCTAATCATCATCTTGTTGTTTAATTTAGTGTAATCAATGGTTAAATTTTTTGATAATGTCATCAACCCTGAATAATAATACGGATTACATTTCTTATTAATTCAAGTTTAAAACGCATATTTATACTTACTTTATAACAAAAAAGGATATTTTTCGTTACATTTCATGGCCAATTTAATACCAGCACGATGTGTAGATAAATTTTTTATTTTTTTTTTTTTTTGTTTTTAAGTAATTAAAATCAACAAAATAATGTTAATTAAGTTAAAAATAAATCAAAATACATTAAACAAAAACTATCTAAACACATTCAGAATATAAATTTTCTGTTCATAAAATAATTCTACCCATCCGGATCAACCGTCATGTTTTTAAAGTATATTAAAGGAAATGACTTAATCAATTGAATTTTTTATTTATTTATTCAAATAGTATATATATATATATATATATATATATATATATATATAATAGAAGAGTAATTAAATAATTAAAAACAACAAACTGCATTGTTTTAAATGTATCAAAAAAAAAAAAACTCTGTTGACTGTGTTATATGTTTTAAGCGAAATTTAATTAAAACAGAAAACACAAAAACCGCTACATCCCGCTTTAATTTAAGATCTGATTTAAAAATGTTATTATTATTAATAAAAACAAACGGATCAAGTACGGTAAGTAAACAAGCTTATTATTCTTTCATGCAAATAATTATATAATCACTCTAGTTTGTAACATTTTTATTTTTTTTTTTTTGCAAACCGGCAACAGCAAACAAAACGCAATTAAAGTTGATATAATAAAAAGCAACACAGAAATATAGATGAAACACCTTTTACAGATGACTTTTAAAAATGTCTTTTATTTGAATAATGATTATAATAAACTTGAAATTAATTTTTTTTTTTTTTATTGCATAAAAATGTTAAATCAATAAAAATATTTTTTTTTTTTTTTTTTAATTATTTGGTTGAACGAACAAATGTTTGACAGAATAAAAACCATTAAATTGTGATGCTAGTGTGACTTTTTTATTATTATTTTTTTGCTATAAACACACCGTATAAAAAAGAATTAAATAATTTCACAATCTAATTAATAATTAGTTAATTAATTAATTTAAAAGAAAACAAAACAAACAAAATCCTGTATTAAATCCTGTTAAAGTAATTGTTATGTGTTGTTAGGGTTGTATGACTTTCGGCGATTTATGTAAAAAAAAAAAAATTTTTTTTTGAAGATTTCGTGTATTACAATTTTTTTAGTCTGTAAATATATCAGTGGCTAGAGTTCATTACCATGTCATTTGTTGATTTAACTTCAAGTAAATGATCTCCAGATTCAGTAAAACCAGTTTTTGCAATAAATTACACAGGTTAACACCTTTAAATGTACAGAAAAACCAATGTAATTCCAGTATTCGATTGAACAGGAACTTAAATTTTTATTTATTTTAATCATTTGAATGATAAAATACGTCAAAAATCCCAACCCCATTTAAAAAAAAAAAATAAAATAAAAAAAAGAGAAGTAAATTAAAAACTAATTAATTAAAAATTCAAAGCATACTCCTTGTACTAATAAATACAGAGCACCATAAACAACTGATACCTGATCTTAATTAATTTTTTGTTTTGTTTTGTTTTGCTTTAAGCACAGAAATTGAATGGTTAATAAATTTTTTATTAATATTTTCATATTTATTCAGTTTATTAAACTTAATATTATTATTCATAATTCTGGTTGTATTCATCAATTTTTCTTTTTTTTTTTTTGTTTACTTTTCCTTTCTTTAATCAATTTAGTAATTTTTCAATATGCAAATCGTGTTTTTTTTTTTTTGTTTTTTCGTTTGGTTTCTTTATTGTTTGTTTAATAACAAAATAAACAATCAAAAGCTATATGTTTATTAATCATCAGTTATATAAATGTTTGTGTAAAATGTCTGCATTTGTTATAAAAAAAAAAAAAATTGAATAATGCAAAACGGGGCTCACAAAGATTCTAATTATTCTTAAAAAAAAAAAAAAAGAAAAGAAAAACATTGAAAAATTGTAACAATAATTCAGTTTATATTGATTATTCATTATTATTAAATTGAAATAACAATAAATCGACGTCAATAATAATAAATATTTGCAAATAGCAGCAGCAATAACAACAGAATTAGCAGCGAAAACTTAACCTTGAACACACCACTTGAATTTTGATTTATTTTTGGTTTGATTGAATTTCGTAACAAATCGAATTAAACAAAAAATAGTTTTTTCAGGTAGAACAAGATAGAAAAAGAAAAAAACAAATCATCTGCTCCATTAATAAGTCAAGATAAACGGAAATAAAGCGTAAACTAATTAATTTTTTATTTTTATATATTTTTTTTTTACTCTTTATTTACCTTTATTTATTTTTTTTTTTCGTTATTTATATATAACTTGCAAAAAACAATTAACAATTTACTAAAAAAAAAAAAAAACTAAAGAAATAATAAATCTTACATAAAACGTGTGTGTATGTGCAGCAATATTGACGTTACTCTTTAAGCCGAATAAAAATTAATTTCTGTTTGCTAATTATGGCAGTTAATAAAATCTGAATTTATTTTTTTTTTTTTTTTACTGATTACCATTGGAAAATATTTTATATTTATAATTTAAGAACCATGCTAAACTAGAAAAGAATACAGTTGCCGTTGCAAATATATAACCACGTATCTTCCAATGTTGATTACTATCCTGTAATAGTTGTAGAATTTTTAATGTTTGCTCCTCTGTATCACGTTCGGTACCAGAATTATCAATAACAAAATGTGATTGTTTACATTTTAATTCAATTGGCATTTGTGCGGATATACGTATTTTTGCATCTGCTTCTGATAAACGATTACGATCCATTAATCTAGTCATTTGTATATCTTCTTCACTGTAAACATTTTTAATATTAATTAATTATTTTAAATTTATGTAATACTAAAGTGATTAAATACCATGTTACGGTTATGATTTTATGCATATAATTCAGCATAAAACGATTTTCAAATATTAATGGTAGATCAAGGACGATAAAATTATGACCCAATAAAAAATATTTTATAACTTGATGATAAATTATTCTATGAATCTCTGGATGTGTTATCTTATTCACTATACTCCTCATTTCATAATTATTAAAAATTATCTTTCCTAATTCTTCACGATTTAATTCACCATTTTCTTTAAAGATTTTATCACCAAATTCTGCTTTTAATTTTTTCCATGCTGGTTTACCAGGTTCAACAACTAGTCAAACAAAATGAATTTTATTATTTTTTTTTTATTAAATAATTTATTGTTTAGCCTTCACTTAACTAGTTACAATTATTTAATTAATTAATTTAAAAAAGAAAAATATTTTTTTTCAACAGACCTGCTCTAGCTATCAAATCCGCATCAATTACCGGAATACCATTATCATTGAATACTTTTGTTACAGTACTTTTTCCCGTAGCAATACCACCTGTTACTACCACTAAAAACATTATTAATTTATTGTATATAAATTAATTAACTATGATTTTATATTATTTTAATAAAAGAAATTAATTTTGAATGCGGAATTAATTGATTAAACGTGAGCAGAGGCACAAAGTGTATTTCCAATAAGAACTGTAATTAATACGAAAAAGGGAAGATGTGAAAATATGACAGTCAGATATTAAAGTTTGACAATAATGTTAAAAAGAGATGTATATATATATACAATGCATCGGAACGCTTTTATTGCAGAAAATTAAAATAAATCTAGTACAATTTAAATGTCAAAATTTTCCCTAAGCTTATCAAACGTCAAATAATAATTATTGATTAGAAAAAAAAAAAAAATAAATAAAAAATGTAGTTTCGTGGTTATCTTATCGAATTTATTATTATTTTTTTTTAAAAAATAATTATAAAATTAATTAAATAAAATGAATACCCAATGTGCTAATATATTATTAAATGTAACACTTGATTTTAATAAAATATGTCGTTGCTGTTTACAACAAAACGATATATTAATATCAATTAGGGACCAAACTAAAGATGCCGGAGATTTTTTATCATTATCAGATATGCTTAAAGTTTTTAATAACATATTGGTAATTATTAATTATTATAACCAATATAATAATAATTAACTATTAATTTATAAAATCATTATAGATAAATGAGAATGATGGTTTACCGGATAAAGTATGTCAACAGTGTGCACTGGTTATTAATTCTGCATATTTATTTTATATAAAGTTTCAACAAAGTATTTTAGCATTAAAGGAGCTAGTGGAAAACGATGCAAAATCTATTGCTTTATCATTAGATGATAATGTTAATTTATTAAATAGTATTAAAGATGATAATTTAACGAGTATTATTATAACAAATAGTAATGCAAATGTGATATGTGAACAGAGTTGTAATGAAGGGACAACCGATGCTGAATTAAGTCAAATTTTAAACGATATTGTTATTAATAATTCTGGGAATATACCATCCAATACAATTGACATTGGAAATGAACTATTAGTTTCTAATTATACTGATAATAGCAGGAAACAACCTATCAAAATTTTACCAAAGATTTTCGTTTGTAACAAATGTGATGAAATATTTTATTCAAAAATTGTTTTTGATAAGCACACAAATGATATCCACCCAAATCTGTGTCCAGATTGTAATCGAATCTTTGATAATGATTCTGAATTAAAAATGCATGAGTGCAATAAAAATATTTTTTATGAATGTGATCTGTGTAGTGTCAAATACAAAACCCAATTAGACTTAGATAAGCATAGGAATATAGAGCATTATGTAAATAAAAAGCGATACCATTGTAGCTTGTGTCCAAAGAAGTTTTCCTCGAAGCGTGGTCGCTCAATGCATCTGTTCCAGCATAAAAAGAATTTCGGTGAATTTACGTGTAAATTATGCTTTATGAAATTTACCCAACGTCTGCGTTATATTTTCCATAAGAAAATGCACGAGGAAAATGTTTGCTATTACTGTGATCATGGTTTCGTAACAAAAGATACGATGTTGATGCATGTGGAAAGGGAGCATTTATTGCGAAAGAAATTCCCATGTATATTCTGTAAAAAAGATTTTTCAACAAAACGAATTATGTTGCGACACACCAAACTAGCTCATAGTATTAACAAAATCTACTTTTGTGGAATTTGTAATAATAGTAAAATCGGTTATACCGCATTTAATTATTTAAAAAAGCATTTAGATAAGCATTCAATGAATAAAAATATTAATGATATAATTGATGATGATGATGATGATGATGTCGGTTTTGATAATAATATATTTATAAGTAGTGATAAGAGTTTACAATCAATTGATCGTAATAATACTATTGACGATGGTTTCCAAATAAATTTATTTAATGATACAGATAATGTAAATGATTTTTTAGATATAAATACAAATAATTATAAATTAAGTATGGAGAGTTTTGATAATTTTGTTAATGATAATACAGATGATGAATTTAATGTGCCATTTATAACCGAGGATAATTATGATAATGTAGATAACGTTGAAATACTAACAGACATTTTAAATTTAAAGAATCCGTTGGATATAAACGTGAAACATGATGATTTGTTTAGTGACTTTATAATTGAACCAAAGGATTTGGATAATAAAATTCTATCTCGTGTTACTGATTACGATGACGATTTATTAACGAATTCATTAGATAAATCCGATAATGATTCACTGAATGAAACAATACTGAATATCGAGATTGATAATAAGAATGTAAATCGTTACAAATGTCCAAAGTGTTTAAACTATTTTGATAAGCAAGCGGATATGAAGATACATTTAGCGCACGTTCATGATGAGGCGGTTCTCACGTGTAATCAGTGTGGTGCAACATTTAATCGCACGGACGATATTGATGCACATCGCTTAGAACATTTCAAAGAAAATCGTAAATTAAATACAGTAACCGATTTAAAAACGGATAATCAGAATTTAGATACAGATGACAACGGTACACTGGATTACAAAACAATTAGAAATGGTAATCAAATAAATTATGAATGTTGTTTGTGCGATAGAACGTTTCAACGTAAAATAAATCTCCAAAAGCATAAATGTGAATTTTATCACGATAAAAAGTTATTGATATCGTGTAACTTTTGTAATAAAACGTTTACGACAAACCATGCAATGTACATGCATCGGAAAACCCATTTAAATAATTCATTGATATGTTCGCTGTGTGATAAAATCTTTACAACCGTTGGCGGGTTAAAGTATCACCTGAAAACTCATACCGGTATAAAAGCGTTTGTATGTCCAATATGTGATCGAAAATTTACCGCAAACATAAATTTAACAGCACACATACGTGGTGTACATTCAGAGATAAAACCCCATAATTGTAGTATATGTGATCGTGGTTTTGCAACAGTGGATCGTTTAAAAAAGCACATAAAAACCCATAGTGGACAGAAAAACTTTGAATGCCCTACCTGTGGTAAAAGTTATTATCAATCATCACACCTGGCACAGCATATAAGAAATCATACCGGTGTAAAACCGTACAAATGTACATTATGTGATGCACAATATTTTTCATCAGCCTCCGTTAAAAAACATTTACAGGGTAAACATTCGATAAATCAACCAACACAACATGATTACAAGATTATACGGGTTTTTCCAACAGATAATTAATTAATTAATTAAAAAAAGATTTTTTTTTTTTTATAATTGAAATCACTTTTATTTTTTTATTTATTTTTTTTTGTTATGAGTAAAGCTTCATTTTTGTTTGAAAATTATAAATAAAAAATTATAAACAGAAACAGAATACACACGACAACAACACTTACAATACATAATAAAAATTTTCTTTTTCTGTGTGCTTTTCTTCTTTTTATAATAAATATTAATTATATATTTATTTTACTATTTTTAGTATAAACTACAAAAGAAAAATAAAACACAAGTAATATATTTTCTATCTCATTTATATATATATATTATAATTGTTTTGTAAAATAATTAAATAAATAAAATGTGTTAAAAGAAGAAAATAAATAAATAAAATGTGTTAAAATTTCATCTTTATTTTCTTATATTTTTTATTTATGTCCTTTCTATATATTTTGACTAGTTTTTATGATTTTTATATTTTTCTTTTCTTCTTTTAGATTTTCCTTTTGTTTTTAGATAAATTTTTCCTCTTTTTCTTTTGAGCTAATATTTTTTTTTCTTTATCTCTTAATTAATTATAAATAAAATAATAAATAATAAATTTTATTGATTGAAGTTTTATTTTCATTCTCATCTAAGTAATGGGAAAACTTTACTAATTGAAAAGTTTTTTTTTCTTATATTTTTCCTTTAATAATTTTAATTCTCTACGTAATTTACCAATTTTTTATTTTTTTGTTTATAATAGAAATTTTTACTTTTTTTTTTTTATGTTGAATTAATAAAGTTAAAGGATTTGATTTAGCTATAAGTTGTGTGCTGTGGGTGTTTTTCCTTTGTTGTTTAACAAAGATTATTTCACCTATTGTTAAAGTAACAAGAAGAAACTCCTACACATTCACTGTCAACTTATAGTAATTATACAATCAAAGAATAATAAATAGTACGACGTTTTTTTCTTTTCTTTTTGAAGGAAGTTAAAGGAAGTAAATGTTTATCAATCTACAAAACAAAATAAAAATAAAAAAAATTAATAATTAAATAAAAAATAAAAAAAAAATGTTTCATTTTGTTACTTAAATATTATTTAACAATACTTATAATTAATTTTTTTTTTTTTTCTATCATTTTTCCATTAAATTTCTTTTTTTTTTTATAATTAATTTGTATTATCTGTGCAGCTTTTATTGTTAAACAAAATAAAAAAAATTAAAACGTAAATAAAAACACTTTGTGCAAACAATGTAAAGGTTAAATAAAAAAGAACAATTGCAATGTTTTGTGTTTTTTTTTTGTGTATTAGCTAAATTAGTATTTAAAATACTAATTAAAAAACTTTTTTTTTATTATTTATATAGGATGGACTAAATTGGAAGGAATTTTAATTTTATTTTCTGATTTTTTTTTTTTTAAATGGAAGTAAATAATGTGTGAGAAATGTAATTAAATTTTTGTAAATAAAAAATACAAAACATTGCAATTGCTTTAAAAAAAAAACAACTGTTAATACATTTGTAAAGCTTAACTAAAACACACAAATTTCCAATATCTTTCAAAAAGATTTTATTTTTCTTTGTTAATAAAAATTAAGCTAAACTGAAATAAATAATTAATAAAAAAAAAACATAAATAAATATGGTAGAATTAGAATTAGCATTTAAATAAATTAATTAATATAAAAAAAAAAAAAAATAGAGAGAAAATTTCTGACAAATAAATTATTAATCAAAAAAAAAATCGTATAAATCAGATATTTTATTATTTCTTGGTGCTAATTAGAAACCAAAAAAAAATCAAAACAATAATTAATTAATATGCAAGTAAAAATCTCTGCTATGGAAGTAGCATATTTATTTTTTTTTTGATTTTTATCTCTTAATCACTTTTTTCATTGCTAAAATGAAACTTCCACATCCTATCGCATCAAACATATTTACTGCGTTTTTTTTTTTTTTTAATTAAGCTAATTTAATATTATCAATATTTTACTAAATATATATGTATATATATTTATCTCTTATTAAATAAATTTTATTTAACACTTTATTGATTAAATATTTGTTTTTTTAATTAATTAATTTTTTCACCATCTAATAAATATTTGTAATTTCTTTTTTAAGACTAGACGATACTATTTTACTTTAAATTAAAATTAATAACGAAATAAAAAAAAAGATTCTTTGTTTCATCAAGATTACTGTTCTTTGAGATTTTTATGTTTCAAATCAGATTATTATGCTTTAGGGTAGAAGTAGTAGTTGTAAAAAAAAAAATTCGTTTCTTATTTGGTTTAAATTACTTGGAAGCTTAACTATTTGTTTCAGATTTCAGATCTGCTTTATTTGTTATTTAATTTAATAGATTCGTGCATGGGTAGTAAAACAGTCAAATTATGTTTGTTTTATTATAGCAAACAGTCACAAACTTCAAAACAAAAACTCTTAATTAAAATTAAAATATAATTAAACAGTTGTACCATATGCACTAAAAACAACTCTTGTACTGTCTGTATCCAGGGAAATATCTTCTGGACTAGCTAGATCAACACGCACTGTACCAGAATTATTACGACGTCTAGCTGCCTGGGCTGCACCCCAATTACTTAATGTCCAATGATAACTATTTGATGAATTTGATTCTTTATTATCATCGTGTCTTTGTTGCTCATTTTCATTTATATGAATTGGGATGTCATTTATTTGTATTGTACTGGCTTCACGGTTACCACATGGTAAGGTTTCTGTGCCACCAGCTGCTGCCATACTATCACGAGTATCACCAGAGCTTTGGGAACCCAATGAATCCATACTTGATTCACCACTTGCACCGATTCCACTACCGCCACCATCATTTATACGAAATCTTGCTATTGCATTGTTTCCAGCCTATCATCAAATTAACATTTAATTAAAATTCCTTAAACTGTTAAAACCAATAAACTTACCTGTAAATCACCATAACAATCTTCAACCGCTCTCATTATATCCCAACTTATGTCGGAATCAAGTGTTATTGGCTGTTCCGTATCACGATTATGTATTGCTATAGCTATATGCACTGGATGTGGTATTGGCAGAGGTATTAATAACTTTTCAGCAGGATTACGAATAACTTGTTTTCGTTTCCATGGTCTCCAGGTAGAGGTTTTCGGTATGGGAGTAGGTGAACGACGAGCTCTTACTCTCGGCGTTGTTAATCCAGTTGTTGTGTCACTGTAAAATTACGAAAATTAAAATGCTGAAATATATAGCAGAAATAAATAATTTACCATCTCTTGTCAGCTGGTTTTTTAGACGTTGCGGTTAACCGGGATCTGGGATTAAATGCCGATACCTCCAAGTATGGCGAATGTACTTGAATATTACCACGCGGTGCATACACATTACCTAAAAGATCTGGACCGTTTGCGCCCATAATATCAACGGCGTTTTGTACCATATCAGTGTATCGAGATAAATCTAATTGTGTATGAGGTTCTAATTTAAATTGAGTATCATTATCACTTAGTGGTGTTAAAAAATCTAAACTAAATATTTCGGCAAATAGAAGACCAGCTAAACCAGCCCAGTCACCAACTGATAAACCTTTTGCATCCCAAAAATCATCTTCACTTATTGATAAACGAGCCAATACATGTGTCGGATAAAAACGTTCCAACATATGGGCTGCCTGTTGTATTGCAATTTTCAATTCCATTGTGTTTAACTTGATTCGGGACTTAACTGCTGTCGTAAGACCAGTTTGTAAATCACGACGTCGCTTTTCTAACTTCTCATGCAATGAACTCATTAAATCATGCGCTTCCCGCTCTAAGCCATAATAAGGACCCAATTTTGATAATGTTGCTGAAAATGGTCCGAAACATGCTTCAACAAATTGACTAAAATCTTTTTGTGGCTGCAAAATGATTGATTCTAAAGAATGTTGATATGCTTGTAATTCATCCAATTCCATTTTTGATTCAAATGCTGCTAATGCTTGCTCTGGCTTAATTAAAAAATAATAATCCAATGCTAATCCTGGTCCAGCAATACGTCTAACCGCTAAACTGTCACTAGCCGGTACACGACCACATTTTTTTACAAACAAATGGAAAGTTAAAGAATCCCATACTAATCTTAACCAAAATCTTGCTAATCCAACTAGAATTTTTAAGAGATAATTAGTTAATTCAAAAAAATTCAAACTGTTTGATAAATTTCTTACTTATAAGTACGAGGACAGAGGCTATCGGACACAAAATAGATGCAACAAAAACAGCAGCTATTGGTTGTAAACAGCCTTGGATTAACATATTCCATACTACTGCTTCTAATATAATACAATATCGGTTTCTCGTCGAATCGGGACTATCTAAATCATATATTAACATCATATATAAATGCAAAATAATTGTTATAAATGGTATCCATATTGGTGCAGCGAGAGCACCAGCAATACTACAACAACTAACAAATATGCAAACTAGTGGAAATATAAATAGTATTAAAATGGTGCCAAGAAAACCTTTTACGAAGTAATTTAATAAACGATTTAAATGTCGCGTAAGTCCTTTACCAATAAAACCTGCAAAAACAAAAAAAAAATTATTATCATCCATTCAAATCGTTGAAATTACAAATCTATTCACCTGTATCAGGTTCTGTTTCAAAATGTGTTCTAGCCTTTGATATGTGTCGCCATAATTCAAGTAATCGAGATGCCATAGTTTGTGTTATACTCGTTTTACGTGGAAATAATGTACCATTCACTTGTGATAATTCTAAATCAGGCATATAAGGTTTAACACATAATAAAGCACGTAGACCGAGGGGACTACACCACGGTACAATAACACCGAGTAAGAACATCATGTTCCATGTCCAACACCAAGTACGTTGTAAAAAATTTAATAAACGCCAGAGTGGCCAACGAGTACTTGTAGTACGATTGATTTCTTTTTCGACAAGAAATACTGGTTGACTTGGATCTGATCTCGGAGTTACAATTGACGTCGCTTGTTGGCAAATAACTGTTGGTATAATCTCCGAATGTCCCTGGAAATTACGTCTGATTATCCATGATTTTGGTGACCATATTCGACAAGGCCACTGAAAACTTCTTGTTGGTGTTTTTGCATTTCGTAACTCTTTTAATATAACTGGTTCCCTCTGGAAATAAAATTTATTTTTTTTAGTTTTAGTTTAAAAACTCGGTTAATCCACAAATACTACAAACCTCTTTCATAAATGCCATATCTCTATTTAAAAAATACGATGTTTGTTGTAAATTATGTTTGCCGCACATTTTTAACGCTTCTTCGTGAGCTGCCCATGTCGATTTAGTCATTTTTGAAGTCTCATTCGTACGTAATTTAGAACGTAACCACGGTGCTACTCGTGATAAAACAGGATGTGCATCAGTTAAATACTTTTGTTGTTCTTCTCGCGTTTTCTTTAATTCACGTTGAATTTTCTCCACAGCTCTGAAATTATTTTGAGATTTTTTATAGTCAAATCGCTAATGGTTTATGTTAATACAAAAATTACTTATGCATAATTACAACAGACTGTGCCTGCTGTACCAATAATTGTGGTATTCCTTCACCCATCTCTGCTAAATCTGTATTTAATAATATTGAACTGTATACTCGTTGTAAATATTCAGTCATAACAGCTTCATTAACTTCCTCCTCAATTTCATTATCTGTCATCTTTTTCTCACGTAACTCAGATATAAGACGTTCACGAAAATGTAAAAACCATCCGCGTGTTTCCCGTTCTAATATACCAACTAATATTGGTAAACATTTTCTCATGATATCTTTTGAAAATAAACGTAAATCAATATCTTGTCCTTTTGGTGTTAGAAAAAGGTATGGGACGGGTTGTGCCGATTCACATTCAACATCAAATTTTTCCATTGTTGCACGTCTTATCTGTCGTCTAACATATGTACATAACGAATCTAAACAGTCTTCATATTCCGGCTTAAAATACAAACACAAAACTGTGTTAGTTAAACAGTATTTTATTTTTTATAATAATTTAATTTGTATTACATACCCTACATACTAATTCAGCAACAAGATAACGACATCGTTCTTCCCTTATTTTATAATCTAAATTGTGTGCCAATAATGATGGAACTCCTAGAAGAGTAAAAAAAAATAAAATTTATCAAAGACACATTTTTTTGTTTCCAATAATACTATTAATAAATAGATGGCGTTGTATTACATACCAACAATAATATCAATTAATTTAATTAAGCCATTTAGAAAACCATGTATTGCATTTGCAATTGAAAAAAAATGTCCAAATAATCTGGCTTTGGCGGTAACAACAATAAAACGTGCGGCTAATGCTAAATCACTTAATAATGAATCATTAGCACGTTCGGTACCCTTTTGTAAAAATTGTGATAAACGCCAACGGTGCACTTGTCCCGGAAAATTCAAACTCGGCACCTCAAACTCGCTGAAATTAATAAAAAACAGATAAACAAAAAAGAAAAGAAAGAAAACACAAAAAAACGAAGAAAATTTCTTTAATAAAAAAAATTCCTAAATATATATTTCAGAAACGAAACACACAACAGTTAATTTGATATCGATATTGAATTTGAAATTAAATAAAAGAAAAAAAAAAACGAAAAAAACATATTTACACACGCATGCAAAACTAAGCGATCCATTAAGAATTTAATTAAAAAATAAATGTTGAATAAAGAAAAGAAAAAATAAAGAAAAGGAAAAAAAGAAAAGAAAAGAAAAGAAAACATAAAAAAAAAAAAAATGTTTTTTAATTTAATTTTAATTTTAATTTAACCAAAGTGAAAAAGAAAATCAACGATGATTAATCAACATATATAGATATATTTAACATTCCTGTAAAACTTACTCTTCTTCTCTTTATTTAATTTAATTTAATTTAATTATTTTTTAATACTTATTAAATACTCAAATCTTTATTTTACATAGCGATATTGTTTCTACACGGTTATTACAATTATTAGATATTTATTTTCAACTTTAAAAAAAGCGAATTTACAAAATTCTGATTTCTTAGAATGCCGGTAACACGAGAAATTAATTTTTTATGCCCCAGAGATTATCTCTGCAAAGTTTCGGCTTATTTAGAATGAATTTAGCATTTTTTCAGAATGTGCGATGAAGAAATACAAAATTAATTCCAAATGTTCTGAAACTTTGCAGGAATATTCTTTACAACGTCAGAGGCTTTCTTCTACAAGTTTGTCAAAAAAAAAATATATTTCTCAAGTTATCGTCACACAAAATGTTCGAAAAATAAGATTCCGTATTTCGGAAAAATACGCCGTAAGCTTTAATGTTCTTATCAAAGCACTCTCTCACCTTCCTTAAATAAGTCTATTAGCTGTTTTATGACAACTTATTTCACCTACTTAAAAACCTTCCCAGAACAAGATATCTCTATAACACGATTTTAAACCAAATATTCTACTACCGTGTAAAAAGAGTTTTTTAGACATTTCGATCACGTTATTTATTTATTTATTTATTCGATCAACAAACAACAAGAATAAACAGAAGAAAATTTTATTTTAAAAACGAAAAAGAAAATAAAAAATGTTTAATTAAATAAAATAAAATAATAATAATAATAATGATGAAACAAGAGCCATATAGAGAGAGGCCAATAAAAGCGACAGAGAGACGGATTACAAATATTTAAATAAAAAAAAAAAAAAAAATTAAATAAAAGGAAGAATAAAATACATAAAATCATGCTTATACAGATTTAATTAATTAGTATTATTATTCTTATAATAATTATAAATCATTTTGTTTTAAATAACATAAAAAAGAAAAAAATTATTTTACAACATCAAAAAAAAAAAAAATAAAAAATAAAAATCACAAATCACAAATAGCAATTTAATAAAAAAAAAAAAAAAAAAACGTTTTTTCAGTCCTTTCTTCTTAAAAATATTAAAATAAAAATAATAATAATAATAATAATGGTACAAATTATAATAAAAAAAAAAATATTAAAAAAAATTCCAATTAAGAGCAAACATTAAGGTTCTTTGAGATTTTTTTTTTTTTTGCTTCAAATAATTATTTACCCTGTACGTCGTATTGTTTCCAATTGTTCCAAACATAATTTCTTCGGTTTTCCAAATTTATCCTTTTGCAAGCTTTACAGAAATATTTTTTATGTTTTGTTTTTTTTTATTTGTAGTGGATTTGTGTGTGTGTGTGTGTTTAATAAAAATTTTTTTTTTCGGTTGTTTAAATAATTAAAAAATTAATTAAGACAATAAATTTTATACAACACAAACAACAAATAAAAAATAAGAAATAATAGAAAAAAAATAAAAACACAAGGAAATTTCAAATTAAAATAAAAAAATAAATAAATAAATTCCAAGCATAATCCATTAAATTTTCTTTTTATTGAATTATGAATGGAATTTTTAATTAAATTGGATTAAAAAAATAAAAATGAATGAAAAACAATAAAATGAAAAAAATAAAAGATAATGCAAAATGGTATTATGGGAAGAAATTTTATTATCATAAATTCTCTAATTTTTAATTGTAATCAATAATTAAGTATTCTGAGATCTAAATCACTCTTAAAACTAATCGTGAAGTACTTTGAAAAACCGAGCGTATTCAATACAAATTTATTCGGTTTTAGCATTAGATTTTGAATTAGAAATGTGTCTATGGAAAGTTAATGATTATTTTTGACGTATCTAGACACTTTCCTGTATTCAGAAGTGTTCTGTATTCAAAAGTTTTCTGTATCTACTATTAGTGTCGCTAAATGTCTAAGGAAAGCTTATATAGCTGTTGAAGCATCTAGGCATATTCCTTTATTCAGAAGTGTTCTGCATTTAGAAGGGTTATGTATTCAAAAGTTTCCTGTATATTTTCTGAACTTTTAGCGACACTAATAGTAATCGAGTGTCCTTAGGAAAGTCCCTCAAGTAATCACTGTATCCAAAAAGCATTAAGAAAGAAATTTCATTACGTAGTTACGAATGACAAACGACAATTATGAAGAAAACTTATCACTGATAGGCAAATCAATTTTTTTTTACAGATCATTTAGATACAGAAAATAGTTTTCCCCACTTGAAATGAAACATGTCAAACGCAATGACAGCACACATTTCAATCCTTCAATCAACAATAATATGCACGCACAAAGGGAATTAAATTATAATCACTGACGGTGAGTTCATAGAAATCTCTAAACTTTTTTTTAAAGTAAATTCAATTTATGTGGTCACCGTTGCAAATCAGATTAACCTTTGATAACCACCAAACAACCTTTAACTCTTCCTTTAATATTTATATTTTATTTATAAATATTCAAAGATTCTCAATCATTAAATGTGTTTTATAAATAGAGAAAAAATATTTTAATGAATAATTAAAAATATTCAATTCAATCAGTTGTTGTAGGTGTGTCGCGTCTTTTTCGTTTTCCTTTTGCAAAAATAAACCGAACAGAATTTATTAAATAATATTTCTTTATCATTGAAAATGTAGTCGGGTTGATAAAACGTAATGAAGAATGAATGAAAAAAATATATTAATTAATAATTTTTAATGAGAAAAAAGTGATTAAAGAAAAAAAAAATTTTTTTTTAATTCAAAACAGAAGTGAAAAATGTTGTGCAAAAATAATAAATGAAATGTTATGAATAAAATGGAAGTAGAAAGAATAACATAACCATAGCACTAACCCACGTTCCCTTAATGATCTAAGCTGTGTATTTGTTAAACGTCTTGGTTCACCAGTACCATCAGCCGCAACCGCATCAAGTTCATCAAATGGTGGCGCAACAAATAAGTCACGCAAATTTAATGGACGTGTTTTTCGTGTTCCCGTACCAGAACCACCCGATGATAAAGGATTTGGTAATACTATAAGAAATAAAAAATACCACAAAATCATATCAATTTTCATTTGATAAAAAAATTAAAAAAAAAAAATTGAAATTTAATACAAAAACTGTTGCTTCTGACTAATGTTTTTGAAATAAATTTCAATGGATGAATCAAGCTTTAAAGTCCATAAAATATTTTTTTTTTACATCCTGGTGCGATGTAAGACGATAACAACAATACAGACTTTATAGGAAAAGCAAAGATTCTTTGTACAAATTAATTCTCTGGGATACAAAATGTGATTTAATGAAAATAATAAAAAAATTTACCAATCGGAAATGTTTTCCAATGATATAAAAATTGTTCAGCAACCGATTTAATATGTTCAACAAGTTGTTCAACTTCAGGTGGTGCCCCAACTAAATTTACACTGAAATTAATTGGCTCCTTTTCTGGTCCTAATAAACTATTTGGTCGGCTTATAACTTGTACAGAACTTATCTGTACTGTTGCTGGTTCACCAGGTTCCATCATTTTTTTTATTATTTACTTTGTTAATAACAACAACAAATAAAAAAAAAAACTCCAAACACACACACACAAAACACTAAACTATATTTATTTCTTTTTTTTTTAAATTAATTAATTTTTTAATTAATTATTTATTAAATTAGTAATTAAATTACACAGGAAAGAAAAACATTTTTCTTTTAATTAAATTAAATAAATAACAAAAAAAAAAAAAAATAAAAAAAGAAATAAAAAAAAAAACAAAAACAAAACTATTCTAAACTTTCACATTTCTTTTATTAATTAATTAATTAATTAATTTTCTTCTCTTTTCTTTTTTTCTAAATAAAGTTACTCGATTTCACGTTAATTTTCTTATTAAATGTTTAACGGTTTTGGTTTTTTATTATTTTTTTTATTTACATAACAATGTGTAGACATTTTTCTTTGTTATTTTGTTGTTTAATTAAAATAACCAAATTACACACACACATATGTATAAAACTGCACTTGAATGAAAAACAAATAAGAAATCAATCAAATTAATTAATAAAAAAAAAATTAAAACACTACAAATGCTAATTTAAAAAAACATTTTGTTTGTAACGCAAGAACAAAGTGTTTTATCAGTATGACAGTAACAAAACTAACACAAGTTTATAAAAATTTTTTTTTTTATTATTATTATGATTATTATTATTATTATTATTTAAAAGAAGGAAAACGTAAATTAAAGACAAATTTAGTTTAATTTTTAATATTCTTTACTAACTATTAAAAACAATAAATTCATCATTATTCATGCAATGTACACAAAAAATAAAATAAATACAATTTTTTTTGTTTTTAAATTAAAAATTATTCATAACAGAAAAATTATTTATAAAATATTTTAATAAATAAATACAATAATACAGCTACACATTTATTACACCATATAACAAAAAAAATAAAAAATTTATATAATAAAATCCACGTGTGAATTAAATTTTATAAATAAATTTTCAAACAAAAAGAGACGAAACACAAATGAAAAATCCGATTTAGATTTTTTTATTTTTAAACAATAAAAAATGATGAAAAACATACTGAATTAATGGATAAAAAAAAAATGTTTATAATTAATTATTTTATGTAATTAATTAATAATTTTCTTTTTGTATATGAACAGGGCATTAACCATGACAAGGACGTTTATCTGTCATAATTAAATTTAATTTAAATCCCTTCAAATGTCAAAAAAAATTAAAAATTCCCTACTCAATTAAACCACGAAATTTAATTAATTTTTGAATAAAAAAAAATTAACACAGAAACTTCTAGTTTCATTTCATAAATTAATTATTTTATTGTTATAAAAAAACATAAAAAAAACGTATTACAACAGTGGATTAAAAGGTTTTTTATGGTAAACGAAATAAAAAAAAAAAAAAACAATTAAACCTTACAAATGTAAATGTTTTTCTAATTTTTCACAAATAAATAAAGATCGGAAGTAATTCCTTAACAGCAGTAAGGTAATAAATTCCTCAAATAAAATTAAACAAAAAAACTGAAAACATTTTACTTAGGTTAATAAAACCTTTTTTTTTTATAGAATATAAAAAACCATTCACCAGTCATTATTTAAGTCATGATTTAAAAGAACAAATTTAATTCTAAGCCACAGCAACAACAGCAACAGCAAAACACTTAAATTACAAAACCGCGTTTTTCTATGTTTTTTTTTTTAACATCACTTCCACAGTAATTTATTTAAAACATAAAAATTCTCTAAAAAAACATTCATCTTTAACAAAAAAAAAAACGTTAATTGATTGCTTGGTCACTTAATAATTAGGAACCAAAACTAATGAAAATAGAATTTAATTAATTAATTAATTAACAAGCGCACAAACAGCAAACAAACTAATAAAGAGAACAGAAAAAACTGATTAAACAAAATAATAATTAATAATGAAAAGTGAAAAGTGAATTTAAATATATATATATAATTATGCATTAAAAACAAACATTTTTAGTGGCTTCTTCTTCGACAGACTTATTAAATCCACGATTATAAAACAAAAACGACGAGAAAAAAACAAAATGTTTCGCCTCTAAAAAAAAAAAAAAAACTTTTCTTTTCATTTTTAACAACAAAAACAACAGAAAAAAAAATTCTGCTTTCAATATTTTAATGTCAATAGAGAGTGATTCAAAAGGAAATCATTTTTATTTATTTTTTTTTTGTCTCATAATTCAATAAAATGTGCTAAATATGCTGCTAATTACACATAATTTATATATTTATCGCGTTTTTTTTTTTTTATTATTTATTAATTTATAATATAAGCAAACAGCTGCTTTAACAAAAAAAAAATAAATTTATTAAAAAATCAAAAAAAAAATTACATCAATATTGATAACAGGAATATAGCAGCTGTTTTATCAGATTAAAAAACTTTTTCTTTAACTTCACATTAATTAAGAAAGATTTTTTTTTTTTGAACAAGCGAGAAAATAAAAGAAAAAACAATTAATTTTTGTTACCTTCGGTGTTAATTAATTAATTAAAAAAAAAAAAAAAACAAACAATACACGTGTTTGGTTATGTTAAAAACATTTCGATAACAAGGATGATAACAATAATAAACAGAGGCACACAGAAAATTATAAGAAAGACAACATCAAGAGCGCGACAGTTGTTTAGTTAAGATAAAGATTTATTAGGAAAAAATTCTTTTGGTATTTATTTTACGATTTATTTTTCTTTCTTTTTTTATTCATTCTTTTCGTCAGTTTAAAATGACTTTTTTCTTCTTTTTTTTGTATTAACATATTTGTAATAATAAAATTAATATGCATGTTGATGTTGTTGTCGGTTTATTATTTCTTTTAATAATGAAAAACAGTAAAAATACAGGGTGATGTGTAAATGTAAAACGTTTAAGGTGTAATCCACAATAGAAATTTCTAAAGCAAAAGTAGAGAACTCGGTAGCCATAGCGATAAAGTCATTGCTTTAGAAATGACACATGCAAATTCTACGGTTCAAATCTCATCAAATCTCTTTTAGCTTTAGAATAACTTCAGGCCCTTAATAACTTTTTTAAAAGGAAAAATAGCATCACATTCTTGAAAAAAAAAATAAAAAATTGTAAAAAAGATTTTAAAGTCCGGGTAAAAGCCCCCCAATTTTTAAATAAAAAAAATCACTGATATTGGCTAAACTAAATGATTTGTTTTTTAACTAAAAGCGCAAAATTATTCTAAAAATAATTCTAGATTTCAAGGAATAAAAAACAGACGAGACAATAATTAAAGCAAGCAACTAGACTAGACGACATTGTAACGTTTTTAAAAAGCAAAGCAAAGCAAATAAAAATGCCAGAGTTTTCTGTATAAATTTATCAAAGCCAAAAACCAGCTGATCATAAATTTTTGTTTCCACAAAAACATTTAACAATAAATAAATAAAAAAAAAAAACTCGCTGATTTCCGTATGTGAAAAAATTCACTGTACTGTAACCAACTAGCAAAAAACAATGTATGTTCCTAGAATAATAATTAATTAATTAATTTTTAATTTTTTTTTTTTTAACGATTTCTAATAGAAAAAATAACTAAACAAAACCAAAAAAAGAAATTTTTTTTTTTTTATGAATAATTATTTATGTTACAGCCTGTGTGTGTTTTTTTTCTTTTATTAATTTAAATTATATGGAGCCTCCTTATTGGATTCTTGATATTAAAAAAAAATTAATATTTTTTTTCATTAACGTTCTATATAGATGTATCAGCTTTTATTGTGTTGTCGTTTAATAATTTAAATGCCACTGTGCTAATACCACAGCGATTTTTTCTCTGTTTATTTTTTTTTTTTTAGGAAGTTTTTCATTTTCGCTGTGTTAATGATTCGCTATAGGCGGAATGTGTAATAAAAAATGAAAAAATTTCCATGTATATTAGGCTTCTCTTCTTTTATAAATCTAAGAATCTCAATCGAATACAACAGAATAGAAGAAAAAAAAAAACGAATCCATAAGAACAAAGTAAATTTTTTTTTTTTTTTTGGTTAACATCATAATACAAACAACACACAGATGCTTTGGAATAATCTTCTTGTATGTTTTCTAGTGAAATAAATCTTATGTGATGTACGTCTCTGTGTGTATGGAATTTTATACAACCAAAAACATTAATAAAAACACGCAGAGAAAAGAATTTTTTTTTTTTTTTTAATTTTATAATAATAATCATAGTCATTATCAATTTGATCATCTGGTACAATTAAACCAGGCTTCTGGTTGGTATGTTTTTCTCATTATTTTATTCAACTGATGAACTGACTATAAATATGCTTTTAAAAAAAAACACACACACACACAAGTTTTTAAGGAATTTTCTCATCGGTTTGGTTTTTCACGCTTAAAAAAGAAAGAAAAGAAAAAAAAAAAACTTTTTCAGTGCAGTAAAATTAAGAATTTTTTTCGTTTTTATTTATTTATTAGACAAAAAAAAACATTTAAGGGTTTTTTTTTTTATAAAAGTTCGATTAAAACCGGGCTGAATGTGTTCAGCCCATGATTCTGACACCACAGAAAAAAAAAGAAAGAAAGAAAAAAAGTTTTTTTTTTTCTTTCTGGAAACTCATTTGACATAAAACTCACTGAAACATAAAACTTTTTTTTTTTTCTTTTTTGATTAATCTGAATTAAAACTTAAGGCAACACAATTATACATTTTATATTCAAATTTGAACACTTTTTCTTCACTAAAAATAACAAAAAAATAAATGATAATAATAATGCAGGAACCACACCAACAAAAAAAAAATATAAAAAAACCACCAAGAACTCACCAAACAAACTAAAATCAACGAAAGAAAAGGAAAAATGAAAAGAACAAAAAAAAAATCTTTTGCAAATGCGATTGTGCGTTGTTTAATAGAAAGAAAAAATTATTATTTTTTTTTTACATTAAAGTGTTTTCTTGATAAGCTTAATAAAACTACATTTATAAGCTAATTAATAAAATTATTTAATTAATAAATTAATATGAAAACAGGTAGTTATGCTCTTTTTAAATGTACATTTTTTTTATTATTATTATTATTATTATCAAAAAACAAATTCTTTATTTTTTTTTACTTTACACAACAATATCAAAGAAATTTATCTATTTCAACTACAATTACAATCTATACAGCAGAAAATCACCTGTCAAAAATTTTTATAACTCTCTATCGATAAATTTATTATCATTTGCTATAAACTTCATATTAATTAATTAAAAAAATTTCTTATTAAAGTTAATTAATTATGTTATAAATAATATAAAGTAAATAATAAATAAATGAATTATTATTATAAAAAGGGTATTTAAATCCTTTTATAATAATAAATGATTGGATAATATTCAGCAAAAATTATATGGCGACACTGGTTAAATTTTTTTTTTATTATTATTAAATTAAAAGTAAAGAAAGAGAGAAAATTTATACTATGTTATTCAGTGTATTGTGGAGCAATTGAGAGACTTTTTTTTTTAAATTTGACAGCCTAGCCATTTTGCTAAATTTTGTGTGACCAATTTTTATTATTTTTATTTATTTTATATTTTTTTGATACAATTACTTTTAATTTTTTAATTTATTTCTATATATTAAAGTTAAGTTTTATTAATGTGATTTATGTGAAAAATGGATTTAAATTTTATGCTTGATGTTGATTTAAATTTTGAGAAATTGTGCCGATCGTGTTTACGTGAAAGCGATGATATGAATCCCATATTTGATAATGAACATGGGAATGAGAAATTACTTCTATACGAGCGTATTATGGCTTGTACACAAATATTGGTATTTTATAGATCTACTTAGAATCTTATTGTAATTTTTGGAATTCAATAAATAAAAAAATGTTTGTTTATAGATATTAAAAGATGATGGGATGCCAGCAAAAATATGCAATGCGTGTACACAACAAGTAAATAGTGCCTATGACTTCAAATTAAAATGTGAACAAAGTGATGCAGCGTTACGTGATTATTATTTACGTACAAATTTTAATAATTCAACAAAAGATACAACCAAATATCAATCGGATGATAATTATTTTAATTTTCCAATAAAGCCAGAAGTTGTGTTTTTAGAATGCGACCCACTTTTAGTTAATAATGTATTTGATGATGAGGAGGATAATATTAATAATTCTAAAGAAGTCATAATCACAAGAAATGAATTAGTTAAAATAGGTGGAAAGGAACGTTATCCATGTCCCCATTGCAATAAAACTTTAGTAGATAAAAAGGGATTAGAGTTTCACTTGCGTTTACACACAGGAGAAAACTTGAAACATTGCAAAATTTGCAACAAAGGTTAAAAAATCTATTTTAAACACCATAAATAACTAAATAATTAATCTTTAATTTATTGTTACAGGTTTTGTGCATACGAATCACTTAAAACGACATATGGATGTTCATACAAAAATTAAAAAAATTCCATGTAATCGTTGCAATCAAGTATTTTGTACAAAAGTCGAGTTAAAAGTGCATGACGAAAGGGTTCATAATATAAAAATGTCAAAACCAACATCAATATTTGCACCATCAACAACAAAAACAATAACAATAAATAAAACATTTTTAGAAGAGAAACCGTTTACTGATGATAATTTTATAAATCTGGATAGTGATGAGGAAGAGGAAGAGGAGGAGGAAGTAAAAAATGATGGAAACGAAGAAAAATTAGAGGCAAACGAAATTGATTTGTTAAAATCAAAAACAGAGGATGGACGATTTGCTTGTCATTATTGTGAGAAAACATTAGCTGATACCAAAGGACTGAAATTACATCTACGTTTACATACTGGTTATAAATTAAAACGTTGCACGATTTGCGATCGAGGTAAATAAATAAATAATTCATTAAAATGCATAACGTGTTTGTTAAATGAAAAAAAATAAAATAATTTTAATAATTTCAAGGATTCGTTAAACCAAGTCATTTATCACGTCATATGATAACGCATACAAGAGACAGATCGAAAAAGTGTAAAAACTGTGCACAAAGCTTTAGTTCTTATGCCCAGCTAAAGGATCACATGGATGATTGTCATGGTAAACCACCTAAAGCAGCTCCATCACTGACTATAAGGTTTGCTTTGTTTTGTTATGAAAGAAAAGTTTTTTTATACAATTTTTTTATTTAATTTTCTGTTATTTAGAAATATAGCAGGTACTTGGGAGAAAGTACCTTATTTCAAGGTGCGCAAAAATGAAACAAATACACCGACAAATGTAATTCATAAGCAATAGCTTAATTAAGCATAATTTATTTAATTTAAACATGATTTAAAAGTAGAATCATCAAACGTCTAAAGCAATCTGAAATAAAGTTTTTTTTTATTTTTTTTTATTTTTTGTTTGTTGTGTTACGTTTAAGGTAATTTTTAGCATATTTATAGCACAGTAAATTATATTATTTATTTCATTAAAGTATTTTATTTAAAGTATGATTTTCTAACTCCTTAATTTATTCAAATGATGTATTATTAAGAATAAATAATTAATTAATAAGAAAAGAAAATCACAACCATTTGAGCAATTCATATAAAAATTATTTAAATGTCGTTAACACGTAGAAGTGTTTAGTAATGTCTATAATAATAATAATAATAATTTAATAAAACTCTCATATATGTTTTAAGTATTTTATAAGTATAAATATTAAATAAATAGATTAATTGATTTAATAAATTAATATATAAATGAAAATAATAAATTATTAACAAAAAATTAAAAATATAAAATTTGTTTTCTTATAATTGGGTAAATAAAATTTAAAGTAATTATTCCTAACTTCAATATGAATAGTGTCATTTAATGTAATACTTTATTATTCAGTGTTGATTTTTTACAAGGACCGCACTTGACAATAAATAAGCCATTTTGCTTTATTTCTATGTTTATTGTTTTAATAATATCATTAAAAATTCTGTGTTTATTTTTAATTTATATACAAAACAAAAAAAAAATAATAAATTTTTTTTTTTTAAATGTTTACCTCTTAATAAAATAAAAGTGCAATAAAACAATGGATAATATGTTTTTATTAGATTATGATTATAATTTAATGAAATTATGTAGATTGTGTTTAACAGAATGTAGTAAATTAATTCCAATATTTGATAATGAGAATGAGGGAGAGACAAGAATGCTAATTGAACGATTAATGACTTTTTCACAGATAATGGTAATTATATTTAATCAATAATATTTCCTTATATACATTTACATATATTGTATATTAATAAATATTAATATTATTATTATAAAGATTAATGATGGGGATGGTATGCCAACAAATATATGTGAAACATGCACATTGCAATTGAACAGTGCTTATGATTTTAAAGTAAAATGTGAACAAAGTGATGCTACACTTCGGGAATATTTATTAAGGAAAAGTCTCAATAATTCTGATGATTTTTCAAATAATCGTGACAATGATAATGCAGATGAAGATTATAATTTAACAATAAAACCAGAGATAACATTTTTAGAAGTTGATCCATTGAATGAAAATAATTTTTATCGTGATGAGGATTATAGTAATTATCCAGATTTTGATGAAGATGATGACCGAGGATATGAATATGATGATATGAATGAAGATTTTGATAATGAAAATGATGAGGATTATTTTGATGATGATGAAAACGATGATGAGAATGATGATGATGATACAAAATCAAAAAATGATGATGAACTGGATGGTGTTGATTTAAAAATGGCAAAAACAAAAGACGGACGTTATGCATGTCATTTATGTGAAAAAACCTTAGCTGATACCAAAGGATTAAAATTGCATTTACGTTTGCACACAGGGCATAATCTAAAACGTTGCACAGTTTGTGACAGAGGTAAAATGTTTTTATAAATTTTTAATGTTACAGAAATAAGAATATATTTTGATTTTCTTTTTTATTAGGATTTGCCACACAAAGTCACTTATCAAGACACATGATTACACATTCTAAAGACAAAAGTAAAGTTTGTAAAAATTGTGGAAAAGAGTTTGAAAATCATGATGAATTAAAAGAGCACATGAATACGGCTCATAATATAAAATTAAAAAAAGAACCGATTAATAGCTCATCAGATACAAATTCTATGAACGACACAATTTCGAGTACCAATAATCATTCAAAGGATACGGATGAATTGAATGTTGATATAAACAGTATAGATTTGAAGAAAGCAAAAACTGAAAATGGTCGTTATGCATGTCATTTGTGTCCTAAAACATTAGTGGATGTCAATTGTCTGAGATTACACTTATGTCTGCATACCGGACAGAATTTAAAACGTTGCCCTATTTGTAATCGAGGTAAATATTCCGTTAATTAAAATTTGAATTAGATTTGTAATAAAAACGCAAAAAACTTTCACAGGTTTTGCTAAAAAAAATCATTTAACACGTCACATGGTAATACATGCAAAAGATAAAAGTAAATTGTGTAAACGGTGTGGTAGAACTTTTGAATCTAAAGAGAAGTTGAAAACACACATGGATACTGCTCATTTTCCAAAGGCAAAAGTACCACCGCCAAAATCATCGCCACCAATAGTATCGTTTTTGGATGCTGTGAAAACGGAAGCAGAGGTAAATGAAAACAGCAATATTGATAACGATACCAGTGAAATAAATACCAAAACGGATAATGAACTGATGAATATTGAAGATAATGTTGGCGATGAAAAAGTTGATGATAAAATAAATGACGATGATTTACTAAAGGCAAGAACCGAGGATGGACGTTATGCTTGTCATTTATGTGATAAAACATTAATCGATCCAAAAGGTTTACAACTACATTTGCGTTTGCATACAGGACAGAATTTAAAACGATGCACCGTGTGCAAACGGGGTTTTGTTAAACAAAATCATTTAATTCGTCACATGGTGATACATGCAAATGATAAAGATAGAATTTGTAAGCGATGCGGACAGTGCTTCGATACGAAGGAAGACTTGAAAACCCACATGGATAATAATCATCAATCTAAAAGTAAATTATCTTTATCAGCAGCATCATCATCCTCGTCATCGATAAATAAGTGAGTTTTCATTGGTTGTTTTAATCTTGGCTGATTGTAATTTTTTTTTTTAATTGTTTTTTTTTAGAAAACGTGGTAGACCCCCAATACGCGAGAGCCTCTCAAATGACAATGATAACGATAATGATACTAAAGATGACAATACATCAAAAACGGATAGAACAATTCGTAATAATATAATTGCCAAGTGTAAAGTATGCGATATAACATTTAATAAAATTTATTTGTTACGACAGCATTTAAACAAGCATAGAAATATTGAATCAATTAAGCATATAGATTTGAAAAAGAAAAATTATTTATTCGATATAAGTAGAATCAATATGCATGAAGCAAGTAATGAGGATTTAATGAATTATATAATAAATGAGATTGATAATAATGAGGCAAATATATTATTCTATCAAATAAATAATGTCATTGGTGATGAAATGTATATAACTGATTCAGAATCGGAGGACGAAGATGTGGCTGAACTGAGTATTCAGCTTAATGAAATAGACAAGAAAACTAATTATTATTCATGTGAAATATGTAAATTGGTGTGCAATCATAAGAAGGACATATACGACCATATAAACAAGGAGCACGTTCATAATAATTTCCTGATTTTAAAATTGGTGTGCGGTAATTGTCAGAAAATGTTTCCGAACTATGATCTATACAAAAAGCATATAGTCCGCGATTGTGAAAATAAATTAAAATTGAACAAATGTAAAATATGTAATCGTAAATTTTTATGGGATAACAGTCTGACGACCCATCTAAAGATTTATCACAAAATAAATAAAGATAACAATGAGCTGATGAAGAATAAGGAGAAAAATTGTATCTGCTACATATGTAATAAAACATTTTATCGCCAGGAGAATTTGGATCGTCATTTAAAAATTCATAGTCCTGCTGAAAAGAAATTTGAATGTACGGTATGCGAGAAGAAATTTAATCGAAAAGATAATTTACGGTCGCATATGAAAATTCATAAACCGAATCGTGAGGAGGGTGATAAACATTTGTGCGTTTATTGTGGGCGTAGCTTTTCAAATTCATCAAATTTAATTGTCCATATGAGACGGCACACTGGTGAAAAACCCTATAAATGTGATTTATGCGATAAAGGATTTCCGCGTTCATCGGATTTACAATGTCATAGACGTACGCATACTGGTGAGAAGCCCTGTCTATGTACAATCTGTGGCAAAGGTAACGAAATTAATTTTTAATTAAATTCACAAATTTATCCATTAATTTAATTTTCTTTTTTCAGGTTTTTCACGATCTAATAAATTAGTTCGTCATATGCGGATCCATACTGGGGTTCGACCGTACAAATGTATGTACTGTGAACGCGCATTCACCCAATCAAATGATTTGACATTGCATATACGTCGCCACACAGGCGATAAGCCATACGTTTGTGGTATTTGTGGTGAACGATTTATACAGGGAACGGCATTACAATCTCATCGACGTATGCAAGGACATTATGAGGAGAATACATCGTCACCATTTTCCAATATAAGTGTTAATAATCCGAATCGCTACACAAATGCAAATCGTGTTAATCGTATCGGATTGTTTACCACACAAACAACGACAATAACAACAGCACACACCACAACAGTAACATCAACATCACCATCCACTGCAACAAGTACTTCAACAACAACATCACCATCGACTAATAATAATAATAATACTAATCGTAATATAAAACAGGAGAATGAAAGTGTTAATAATGTTTTACCACAATCACGTTTATTACCACCAAGAATACCACCCTCTGGTATAATGCCATCAACATCATTTGGCTTACCAAATAATCCAACATACATACCAAATGGTATGCCCTTCTTATCAAATACTGGCGTTTTAATGCAGAATCTAGAGGTGTCCACATTATTATCAGCATACAATCAAAGTTACAATTGTTCATATAATACAGGTGCAAATTGAAATTAGATATACATATTTATCGTTTTATTTCTTTATTTTAATCATTTAATATATATATATATATATTAAAAATGAATGGAAAGCAATTACTTTAATTAGTTTATATAATATATAAATGTTTCATTAAATATTTTAATAGTTATAATTAATGAACGTAAATCTTGTTTATTACGTTTACATTGAAATTCACCAATAATAGTATCACCAACATTAACATTATAATAATTTTTAAAATAAAATATAACTTGTTTCCAATGTGTAACTTTATTATATGGTGATGTTGTTAATATAATATTATTTGTTAAATTAAAGTATGTATCAAAATAACCAATAATCGATGTTAATTTTCCTGATTTTTTAATATTTAAATTGAAATTATATGTGAAATTGTAACATGATGTTGTAACGGTCATTAGATCAAAATTTGCAATAATATTTGTATCGGTTAAGATATGTTCTGGTTTACATTCCTCAACGGATGCTTCTTTAAGTACGTCCGTTTTGATACAATTCATATCGTAACCGTACACATCATGCCAGAATTCAATAAAATCTTGATAACGTTGATAATCACCATAACCGGCAATCGTTATGTTGCATTGATTTGGTAATAATAAACCGTCTGGCTTTAAGTATTTATCTCTGGCATAAATAACACTATCTAACATTCCTTCAAATAATAGGAAATAGCCCATCCACTCGGATATTATTATATCAACTTTCTCCTCTGGTAGCTCAACATCCTCAAGACGTCCCTTAATTATTTTTATATTCTTTATATTATTCGTTTTAACAATATCCATTGCATGGTACACAATATCTGAATTATCAACGGCAATAACTTGTTTAGCACCGGCTTTCGAAGCGAATAGTGATAATATAGATGTGCCACAACCTAAATCCAAGACTATTTTCTCCTTAATTAAATCTGTATTCATGAGTATCGCGTCACGATAACTTTTCGTTCTAACTTCATCCTAAAAAAAAAAAAAAAATAATTTCCCTTTTAGTGTGAACAGAAAACATTTTTTTTTTATGCCAGATAATAATTACACTAAGCATCTCATGATGTATTCCATAATGTGCATACGTACTAAAGTAACCATCATCCAATGATAATAATTCATTAGTTTCACATTTTTTTTTATTATCCCCAGATGATTTTTGTTTATTATCTGTATCGATTTGTTGTTGTTCCACATACACTTGAAAGTGATTACGAATTTTTTGTAAATTTACAAATGTTTCTTCAATTATATTATTCTTTGCATTTATCTAGATAGATGATTATAATTATTTAATTGATTATGTATAGATTAGTTGAATTAAAAAAAAAAAAAAAATTAATTAATTGTATGAAAAATAAATAAAATATATTAGTGAGAAAACAAAAATGGAATTTTTTTTTCTACCTCTTTTCGAAGTTCTGTTATTGTGTTTTGCATAGTATTTAATTCCTTTTTGGTTATTGTAATCGTTTCATTGTTTGATAATTCAGCTGGTTCTAATTCATCAAAATCTGTAATTTGTAATTTCAGTTGGATAAGAATCCTATTCGATGTAAGAATTTAATAAAGTAAACTAACCAAACATTAACCATGATTCATGTATAACTGGTATTAAGAATTTTTCATCATTCCAATTATTTGAATTCTCTAAATTTAATATTGTTTCTGGTTCTGGATTAACCGTTCTTATATAATTAATTAATTTTATATAAGAATACTGATCCATATTAAATTTTGATTTTAATTCTGCTAAATCAAAATGATGAATACATTTTAGATGTTGAACTGCTAAATCAATACCAATTATTATTTCTTTACAAAATAAACAATTAATTGGATCATTATCATCATCATCACTATTCACATCTTTTATTTCTTCCCAATTTTCCTCATTATCATCATCCGAATCGGAACACATTGTTTCACCATCGCATAATTTTGGTATATCTTCAAGGAACACAAAGTAACATAACCTTATTTTAAAATTCACATTATTATAATAAATAGATTTTATTTAATTAAAATAAAACAATTACCATTATCTGCCATTATTAATTAATTTTTAAATAATAAATTACTTTATTTATTTAAAATAAAACACAATTTAAATAGAAAACAAAACGAACAAACTGTGAAAGAACAACAATAAACACGTTTAGCTGGGTTTACTCTGTACATGAATGTCAATATAAAATTAAATCACATAACCTTATTAATATTTGTTTATAACAGATGGCGCTGTTTTGAAATAAAAAAAAATTAGCTGAGAAACAATAGTTAAAACATTTGTTAGGTTTTCTACTTGTTAATAAAACACATTTAATTCCATATTTAATTTAATTTAATTAATTAATTTCTCTCTTTATTTATTAAATTAATTTTTCTTTATGTACAATAATCTTTTTTACTTAATTATTATTATATTTCACATAGAGTACGTTTATTTTTTATTTTTTTTGTAATTAAATGTTTGAAACATTTGAAAATTGTTTTTTTTTCATTTTTTAAATTTATTCTAAATATATTTAATTAATTATTACTTAATTATGTAAGGTTTAATTAATATTTTTTTTCTTTTTGTTAAAGAAATAATAATATATTAAAAAAAAAATTAATTGTGCTAAAAATCACTGTTTTGTGTGTGCTTTGTTTACTTCAAGAGGCAAGAGAATAATAATGATAATAAAAAAAAAAAAAAAAAATATTTGCTGCGTTGTTAGTTTAATTAAAATTAATTATTTATTTACACAATAAAAAAAAAAAAAAGAAATGAATGAATAAAAACGGTTTAATTATAATTTATTTATTTGATTAAATTAATTTTTTTTTTTTCACTTTTTTATTTATCTTTTCAACAACCATTTTTCCATAAGTTTTATTTTTTTTTCACTTTTTTTATCATTTTGTTTTTTTTTTTTTTACATTTTTTAATTAATTAATTTTTCTTTTTTTTCTTTTTTGGCAGGAATTTATTAATAAAATTAATTAATTATTGAATAAAAATATTTATTTATTTCTTTTTAAATTAAAACATAAAATATTCTTTAGTTTTATTATTATATAATTAATTAATTAGAGAATTTTCTTTTTTTTTTTGCATGTTTTTTTTTATTTTTTAACATTTTAATAAATTTTAATTTTTTATTATTTGACTAAATTTCTTCTTTTTTTTAATTAAATAATTTAATTTTATTATTTACACCATTTTTTTTTTTTTTTTAAATTAATTAATTAATTAATTTTCTTCCTTTTCTTTTTGTCTTTTTCTTCGTCTTCTTCTTCTCATCTTCTTTATAAATTTTTAATTTTTTTTTTTTATAATAACAATAAATGGAATGAATACAAAACTAATTATAAATAATTAATTAATTAATTAATCTATACGATTAAGCAATAATTAAAAATGTTTGAAATAAAAGAAAATGGCGCATAAAATAACAGAAAAAATGAGAAAACAAAAGAGAAAAGACAAATAAAAAAAGGAATAGAAAAGAAAAATGGCTGAAAAACAAGTAAATGTAACAAGGGATGAGATAAAACAGAATAATAAGCTTAAACTAAATTATGTAAACTAAAATATTATGCTTAAATTTAATAAAACAAAACATTTAGTAAATTTATCTACAAATTAATTAATTAATAATTTTGTATTTCATCTACCGTTTACGTTTCTACTTTGTTCGGTATAAATGAGTTTTAATAGCAAATGAAAGACAGTAAATAATCACATCTGATAATAATTTAATTTTTTTTTATACTTCTTCTTTTTCTTTAAAAAGTCTTAATTTAATTTTTAATTAATTTAACTGTGTGTTGGTGGAAATCACGCGTTTAACACACTGTTTGATATACAAACCAAAAAATCATTATTGTGCACAAAAATTGGATGAAAGTATTTTTTCTTCTTAATTTTTTTGCAACCAAATATAAGCTTTAGGCATCGCATTTAAAATATTTTATTTAAATTTTACTGTTTCTTCTCTACACTAGCTGCTAAATTAATTTTAAACAAAATCATTGGTGGCTGGTGCGTTTAGCGGTTCTTGTGCCTAGAAACGAATAAAGAAAAAAAAAAAAAACAAAACGAAAAACAAAAAATAATAAATAAACGAAATAATAATAAAAAACGGCAACAAAACATATAAAACATAAATGATAATAATAATAATAATAATAATAATAATAATAATAAAATATATTTTTTTAGCTTTGTGTTAGTAAATTGAGCTTTCTTTCCTTGTAATAAAATTTTGGCACAACAATTTTGAGTCTTTTTCATCGTTTTTCGACGTTTTTTTCTTTGCTCTGCATACATTTTGTCTATTTACTGTTTAATTTCTTTTTTATTTATTTATTATTATTTTTTTTCGTATTCTGTATGCTGCTACGAATATTTATTAAACGTTTTTTATGGATTCTGTATTTAACAAGCATACACACAAACACAGCATAAGAATTAAATAAAAAAATTTATTCTCTTATGGCATTTGCATGTTTTGTGTGTGTGTTTTTTTTTTGTTGCCTTTAACGATCCTATTTACATTATTATACTTAAAATAAAATAAAATTCTTTTATTATATATGTTAATAAAAAAATAAATGCTTAAAAGGGACAATAAAATAATTAATAAACATAATGGAAGCTTTTTCTTTCGGTTTTATTATTTTTTTTTTGTTATTATTGGCATAACATAATGCAACAAAATAATGTTGACGTCTAAAAAAAAAGAGTTTGTATGGTTTTGGTGTGTTTTTTTTTTAATTTTAAATCAGGCGTCTCCACTGGGACACACAATTACTGTGTATTTATTTAATTAAATAACGCAATTAAACACATTATTACCGTTCTTAATTATGGAATGAATTAATTAATTAATTAATACAAAAAAAAAAACAATTAAATTTTTATATTAAAAACGTTAAACACGTGAGACAAATAGCCAGAGAATAAATAAATAAATAAAATGAAAAAGAAAAGAAAAAAAAAAACAATTTCTTGCATAATTATTATGATTAAAACGTTTATAGTTAATATTAATTAATTATTATTAATTATTAGATTTATATAAATATTAAAAATGTGCTCATTTAGTTAAAAATTAAATTATTTTTTTTTCATTTTTTACTTGATGAATGTGTTGAATGTTTTATTCAATATTTTTTCGTCTACCCCCTCATTTATATGTAAAAATTGTGCAAATATACATTAGTAATTAATTTAGTTTTTACTTTTTATTTTTTTTTTTATTAAATTAATTAATTAGTTTTGACAATAATGATTATTAAATTTAATTTATCTTATCATTAAAAGTTAATTTAATTTTATTTATTTTATTAAATATTAAATGACATTTGCTATGTTTTATTATTATTATTATTATTATTAGGAGTTAAATGGTTTTTTTTTTTTGGTTTTCGCTTTTATTCATAATCTGCTGTGTTACCTCTGTGGTTTTTGTTACTATTTTTACTAATTTAAAATGTTTTATGAATATAATTAAATAATAGTTATAACAACTAGTTATTACAGTACTTATTATTAATTAAATGACATTTATTTAATTGTTTTAATTGTCACAACAAAAATTATGTAAATGTTTTAGGTTACGCTGAGTATGAATCATGATTAGTTATATTATTATTAATATTATTTGGTTACGTTAAATTATTCAGAATAATTTAATTATATAGAATTAATAAAATTATTTAGAATTTATTTAATTTAGAAACTGTTAAGCATGAGCAATTTCACTGCCAAAAATCGTTAAAATCGCGTAAAAAACTAAAAACACACCGAACTGTAATGGAATTTGTCTCCAATTGTTTTTTATTTTAAACAATCTACTTGCCAAAATACATTTTTTCGTTTCATAAATATTGTTATTAAATACACTTCAATTAACTGTATTAATTGCATTTTGAATAGTTTTTGTCTTGTTATCTAAAGTATTACTAATTTATTCGATTGGAAATATCGTGCTTTTCTAGCCAAAATATCTTTAAAGTTTATAACAGCAGTTTAACTTTGATAAGTTTTACAAACTTAGTCAGCAGACGTGTTATGAAATATGAATAAAATTGTAAAATGTACACTTAACTAATCAGACTAAAAGTCTTTTTCTATGAAAATGAGACGAGTTCGGTTTAAAATTCTTTGACTTTTAATTAAATAATTAAAATGTGTTGTAACCGTGCATCATTCTCACGTTTCATTAGCTTTGCTTTAAGCTAATTTTGTAAATAATTATGCAAATTACAGTACGATTAAAGTATAAAAGACAAAATGCATGATAGTCATGTATGTTGAAATAAATTTCAACGCAAAAAAAAACGAATAAAATTTACAGATCTTAGTGTTGTGACAGTAAACTAGCTGAAAATATTTAATTATTTTAAACACAATAATACTGATTAAACGCGGTAATAAGTACTGTAATTAAGTGTAAAATAAAAATTTAATTAAATCTACGATTTTAAAGCGAATTGTCCATATATAACAAAAAAAAAAACAGAAAAATTAAATAAAAAAAATTATTCTTTGGCTTTCTTTGGGCTTATTTTTTTCTTCAGTTTTTGTTTGTAAAATAAATTAATTTAATATTTGAGCAACAACAATAAACGTCTTTTTAATTTTTTAATTAATTAATTAATTTTTTTTTTGCTATAATTTTAAGCCAGAGATAAAAGATCTCCATATCCTTTCCTTTGGTTTTTTTTTTCTATAATTTTCTCTCACTTTTCACATTATATTTATCTTTGGTTTACTAATAAATTTATTTATTTTTTTAATTAATTAAATTTTGCATTTTATTTTTTTTTTACTAATAATTAATAATAATTAAAAAAAAAAAATCTCTCTCTCCTTATCCAGTTTTTTTAAATTAATTTTCTCTTAATTTTAACGTTAACATTTAAAAGGTTTTTTTTTATAATTTTATTTTCTTTAATTAGTTTATCCTCTGATGTTTAATTTAATTAAATTTAATTATGGTGATGTTAGGTTAAGGGATTATTATTATCTGTATTTTTTTTCTTTCTTTACTGATTTTTTTTTAAATTAATTAATTATTTATTTATCTTATGCTAACGTGACACGAATTTGTTGTATCACGTGTTAGTGCTCTTACCTCTTCACCAACCGTACTTGGATATATACGATTTGTTGGTAAATTTTTATCCAATGTAAATTGATCCTCAGTCGTTTTCCTATAAACTGGATTATCAAAATTCATCGATGTTAAGTTTCTCTCCTTATAATGATGGTACAACATCCACATACCCTGCAGAAAAGAAAAAAAAATTCTTTTGTATCAAATTTCGTTTAAAAAAAAAACCTCTAAATGTTAATTTTCATAATTAACATTTAACAGGGTTTATAACTCAAATTCCACTTTTTTATAATGAAACTACGAAAAATTATTTATTTATTTTTTTTTTACCTTTTTAAATATAATAATCAGTGTCAACTTACTATGTTTATTAATATTAATATTATAAATTATAATTAATTATTTCTTTTTTTATAATGTCAGAGTTTAAATAAAAATAAAAGTTTTACGTTTTTTAAAAACTGAATTTTCTAACCGAGAGATTGAACAATTTGTGCAAAAGTATTTGCTTGCTTCTCTGTATTCTCTTTGTTTTATTTTATTTAATATACAAAGAGTTTAAAAAATAAAAAACTTTATTAATTAATTATACATAATAATAATTGTTATATTAATAATAATTTTTTAGATATTTAATGAAATTTTATACGATGCTTTTAAATTTATATTTTTTTTTCTCCCATTCTTTTCTAATTACAATGTCATAGCTGTTGCTTGAGCTTTTTTTTATTCACCATCTACTTGTTTATTATGTTTATAATTATTTGTTTAACTGAGTTTAATATTATTAATATTATTATTAATAAAAACTCTCGGTTATGTATTGCTCGTTATTTTTTTGGTTTAGGTTTTGTTTTACTAGGTTTTGCGTTGTTTTAGTCTGTAAAGTTTTTTACACAGCCTGTATTAAGTGATACAGGATATTTAAATGAACTGATAGTGTTGTAAAAACCTTGATTTTGTTATACAAAGTTCATACTTTCTTTTTTAAACCGTAAACACAGCGATTTTTAACCGTTTCCTGCCATAAATCTTATTAAATTAATTAAAAGAAAATATATTTACCACAACTAAAAATAAGAAAACACCACTTCCGATACATATTAACCATGTAGCAAATGCTCCTTGATCACCTTCATCTACATGTACTGGTGTTCCATCTGGCACTGAACTATTACCAATCGGTCGCATACCAGCTAATAATTATTAAAAACATTTTTTTTTATCAATAAAAGTAAAAACATAATAAATTATTTAATAAAACAAAACAGAAAAAATATATAAAAATACAGAAAACAAATAAATAAATAAATTAAAAAAAAAAAATTATAAAACAGATAGAAGGAAGGAAATAATTTCTTTTTTTTTTTTTTGTTTAATAGCCGCCACCACGTAGATATTAAAAATTTTTATTTTCGGCATTTTAATTGATGTTTACACATACACAAACATACACAGAATAAGTAAGACAAGTTTTATATACTTCACTTGTTGTTTAAAGAAGAAAAAAAAAATTTTTTAAAACATAACTCAGCTGGTAAATTACATAAGAAAAACTATTAAAAAAATTTTGTTTACAAATCAAAATCGAAAAAAAAAATTCTAAATCAAAGTGAAATGAAATATTACGAAGAATTTAATTTTGGAAATAGTGTGTGTTTGAGAAGTGGTAAAAGTAAATGTTTATTTATTTATATATTTGTTCGTTAATTATCCTATTAAATACAAAAAATTTAAAATTAACGAAACACAGAGTAAAAATGAAAAGTTTAATTAAAAAATAAAAAAATTGTGGAAAAAATCTCCGTTTTAAAAGAATTTTTATTGATTTTTCTTATCGTTGAACGTTGTATTGCAGCCCAATCAATTTACGATACTTGATATTAAGAAGATTTTTTCTTTTCTCTGTTGTTTATTGTTTTGAACAAATTCAATCAGCGTGGTGGTTTTTTTTTTTGTTGTATTGTATTTGCGGTTAAACTTTTTCGTTGTTTTTCTTTATTACTTCGGTAAAAGTAAAACAATCGAACTTTTACAGAGAAATTTTTTCATTTTTTTTCCTTTAATTACATTATAATTATTAATTAATTGTTAATTATAACATTTTTATAATTAAATAAACTGTCGACTTGGTGTAAAGCATTTTTTTTTATTGGTTCTTTATTAAAACGAAAAAAAAAAAATGAAAAAACCTTGAGTGTCTTGTTAAAAAGAAAAATTAAAATTATTTTAAGGATTAATATTATTTATGTATATTTCAACACTTAAAAATAGTTTTTTATTTCTGTATTAATTCACTTAACAACGAGATAATTAGGGAAAGAAAAAAAAAATTTTTTTTCACATACAAAAATAACGCGAAATGTGTCTTGGCTAAAGCAAAGTGAAATTTCAATGAAGTTTTTTTATTTTTTTTTTCAAAATGTTTTCTAAACACTTAATTAAAAAACTAACGTAATGAATTAAGCTTTAATGAGAAAATTTAATTTAAAGAAACAAAGACAAAAAAAAAGGGCAAAGCTTTAAAGTTTTTTTCTGTATTATTTTATTTATAATGGGATAGGAAGGATGATAAAGTAAACAAAGTTTTTGCAACGTTTATAATACAACGATTAGAGATGTCTGGCTTATTTCACTTAGTAAAAACAATCAAAAGTTTAATTAATTTATTTATTTAGTATTATTTAATCAAAACTTCTTGTATTTTTATTCAATAAAATATTTTTTTATTCTATTTTTTGTTGTGTTTAAAACATGTTTTTCGCCTGTGTATTGATTGTGTTTCGTTTTAATAATGAATTAAATTTTTTTTTTTAAAGAAAAAATAAAAACAAACCATTATATGCTTCTAACAACATTGCATATGTCACATTTGTTAATTTCATTTAATTATATTCACTTTTTTTGCATATAGAAATACAATAAAACTTTCTTTTTAAATAAATGATAAAAAAAAGAGGCGAAAAAAACGAATTTTAATAATAATCCAAGGGAACCAACATTAAATGTTTGAATGAAAATTTTCAACTGAGAACAGAGTTTTTTTTTTTTTTATATTTTTTATAAATTTATATTACTTGTTGGTTGTGCCTTTCCGTTAATAACATTTAACGATTATTCATCATATAACACAAACACACAAATCGTTAGTTTATTAATAAAAAATTCTTTAAAAGAAACAGAAAAATTTATAAAAAAAATTCGTTGATGTGTTGAAATAAAATTGAATAAATAAATAAATGAAAAAATGAAATAAAATATTTAAATAAAAAAAGAAAAACGCGAACAGCAGATTCTTCTTTGTCATAATAATAAAAATAAATTTTTTATTTATTTATTACAGAAATGTTTTGTTTGTTTAGTTTAACTTCGTCGTTGCATTTATTTGTCATTAATTTGATGTAATAAAAAAATAAATATGTGTGTTCAACGTAACGTCGTGTTGTTGTTAAACACGATAATAAAACGAAATGAAATATTAATCAGGTATTCAAGGATGGTAACGATGATTTTTTTATTATTTAGTTTAAATTTGGTAAAAGTGGAAAGAATCAAGCTGGACAGCTGCTATGTGATTATCGTTGTTAAAAGTGGATAAAAAATCCATTTTAATAATTATCCTCTTAAATCTTAGGATTTTGAATGAATAAAGTATTTGCATCAATGGTAACAACAATCAATAATCAATTTAAAACAGAAATACAGCGAATAAATGTGACAGAAAATAAAAAATAAATCTTTTCATGGCTTTACAACCATAATTAATTGACACAAAGACAAACAATTAAATCTAAAACACCTTGACATTGTTTTTCACATTAATATTCCCATTGAAATGTATTTTTATACCAACAAAATGTTTTGTGTATGTTTTTTTTTGTGTGTTTTTGTCTTCTAATTTCCACTCTACTACCACCAAACGAGAAATGTCTCTCTGTCTTAAACATGAAAAACAAAGAAAAGAAAAAATCTTTTTCACTTATATTTTTGTTACCTTTATACATTTTTTTACATAACCATTGCAAATATTTCTTTGATATAAATAACTGATTATGATTTTTATCATACATCGCTTGTTGCTCTTTTAACTTTTTTAATAATAAAAATATTTTTTGATAGACATTCATATGGATGTTTGTGGTTAAATTTAAAAAAATTTCTTTTATTAATTCTGGTTGTATCGTTTGGCATTTATCGAGTATATAATAATGTTTATATAAATCAAAGATAGCTAAATATTAATATATAAAAAAAAAAAAAAAAAAAAATAAAGTTTAGTTTCTGTACATAATTAAAGCTTTCCTCCACTGTGCAGGCAAAAGTTTTGTGTTAATAGCGGCAACATATAGTTTTTCTTTTTTTTTTGTGAGATTATATTAGAATAGAAAGCATATTTAACGTAAGCTAAAGTGTATTTTTATTATTGTGGCAAAATGTTTATTAAGTTAAGGATAAACTAAAATAAATACTCACAAGTGTTTGCTGTACTACTTCCATTGCTTAAATGCGTTGATGGATTTAATATATCACGTTGATTATCATAAATATTACTTGAATGATGTTCGATACTTGATAGATTTTTCGGTGTAATTGTTGTAAGATTATTTTTTATATCGTGATGATTATATGTTTCTGTTGTCATTAAAATTGGTCGATTGGTTGTGATTAATTTCACTTTAATTTTAAACAACAAATAAAAATTTTGAAATTTCGCCAAAATTTATACAATCATCAGGTAGAAACATTTTTTTTTTTTTGCATAATTTTCATTGTCGAAAAAAATTACAAAATTTTAATAACCAAAACAAAAAATAAATAGTTTTATGAAAAATTTTCGTTGTGGTGACGACAATAAAAATAAAAAAAAAAAAAAAAAAAAACAAAAAATAAAAACAAATTAAAAATTTTGAAAAAAAATAAAATAAATCAATTAAAAAAGCTAAACTAAAAAAAAAAAAATCCATAAACATGTGGATGAAAATCTAACACAAAAGATAATTCTGTGTTGATAATTAAAGCTTACCGTCTTCGACACACATTAAACCATCCTCCATTAATTTAAGTCCTGTCGGACAAGCACATGTTATTCTGGGGCTACGTTCATTTATCTTGGGTGCTGGTAAACATAAATGTGAACAATGGCCATTTACTGCTTGACAATAGTTAACACCATCCGGCTGGCGATAAGGATGATAAACATGAATAGTCATTGGATGTTGTAACTACCGATAAAAATGAAAAAAAGAAGAAGGAAAAAACATTAGAACAATTGGCTAAGATAATTAAAAAAATATGCTGCATTACCATGTGTAATGCTGTTATTGGCTCAACATCTTTCCCAGTGAATTTATTTGCTTTGAATACTGCCTCCTTGTCCCAGTCCGTCCAATATACAGAGTCCTCAAATGTTGTTATCGAAAATGGATGACGTAATGTTTCTGCAGAGTATAATACAACATTTCGTTGGCTACCATCATAGTTACACGACGATATAACATTTAATTTTGCATCAACCTTTAATTATAAAAAAAAAAAAATTTTTTTTCAATAAAATGATTTTTTAAAGTGAGATGGGGATGATCATACCCAATAAATACGTTTCCGTACTAAATCCAAAGTTAAACCATTTGGCCATTTAACATCATAGGACACGATTGTACTACGATGTGAACCGTCCATGCCAGCACGTTCGATTCTTGGTGATGTACCCCAATCCGTCCAGTACATCCAACTATTTGTTTGTTTGTCAGAAAAGTAAATGTTTTTATTCAAATTTTCATTTTGGAAATTAAACTTACCCTTCGATGGGGTCTAAAGCAATTGCACGCGGTATTTCTAAATCATCCTTAACCAACACCTTACCCATATTACCATCAAAATTGGTTAACTCAATTGTATATTTGTGCGTGTCAGTAAAGTAGATATGATCATATATCCAGTCCACAGCTAATCCATCGGATGTTATCATTTGATCACGTACAACCACAGTACGATCATTACCTTCGTCAATTGGTGCTCTAAAAGTTAATTCTGTTTAACCACAAATTCCATGTTTAAATAAATAATCGAATTACTTGTAAATTTTTTGTTCGGAGACATCACTCCAGAAAATCATGCCAGTGCGAAAAACATAATCTAAAGCTGTCGCTGATTTTGTTTCGTTTACAATAGAAGTCATCTCTAAATGATCTAATGATATTTTACGTATATCATGACGTCTGGCAAATAATAATGATGCGTGTCCCTCGGTGGCTTTACATTTTGTATGATGCCGTGGATCACGCATATAACCAGGACCACATTCACACTAGAATAATAATTATTTCGTTTAAAGTTGAGAAACAAACATTCAAAACGTGTTTACTTACTTTAAAACTTCCACGCTCATTAATACATGTTTGTGAACATGCACCCGGCTCCTCACATTCATTTATATCCTCGCATGTTCTATTGTTAACTAATTTATAACTAGAATATACAAAACAAATTCAAATAAAACGTTTTATTAATAAATCTTTTTGCTCCTAATGTATATAAGATAAGAATTAAGTTTTATGCTTTTTACCCAGTTTTACAATCACAATAATAACTAGCAGGTGTATCAATGCATAAATGTTCACAGCCTCCATTATTTATGCTACATTCATTTTTACCGCATTTCTCTTGTGGTTCATCCTGGAAATTTGGACAATCCGCTCGTTTATCACAAACTTTACTCAATAGTATACACATGCCACCGCCACAATCAAACTCTGTCTTAGGATTACATTTTACTTGATGCGTTAATGCTTTTGAAAAGAAAAAAAGAAAAAATCTAAATAAGAAATTATTCGACAAGTGTTGGTGGAGTAGATAAATATTTACTGCAATTTAATTCATCGCTGCCATCTGTACATTCAGCTTTGCCAGAACAATGAAAATGTCCAGGTATACAGGAACGGTCCTTGCATTGAAATTGATCAGCGCGACATGTAAAATTTAGACAATTCGGTGATGTTTCATCATCGCCTAATGGGCAATCACGTTCACCATCGCATACCCAACTTTTATGTATACAGGTAATACGATCATTACATTGGTATTCACTTGGTAGACACGGTGATAGAACACGGACTGGATTTGTGCAACCCTTATTTGTTATAAAATATAAACAAAAAAAAAAAAAACATTTTTTATTAATAATTTATTTTTATTTTTTACAAACAGTAGATATGCCAATTTATTATTCTGTTATTGATGCGAGTAAAGATAGTTTATAAATAGGCGCAAAAGAAAAAGAAATAAATTGTTAATGGATGGGAAGGATGTTATATAGTTGCTGGACTCTCTACTGCAATTATTTCTACGTTAATGGAGTTTTTTGTATTTTTTTTTTCTTTTTGTGAATAAAGCCAGTATACAATTGCACGACCTATTTCTAGTTTCCTATTTTTTATTTATATATCTTTTATGTGAATTAACTTTTTCTACTTTTCATTCCATTCTGCTTTTTTTTTTTTATTCATTCTACATTCTGCTTGTTACTTTTATTTAGATGACTTAGTGAATTACTTTAATGAAGAATTTTTATTCATTGGATTTTTTAATCTATTTTCTAAAAGTATTTTAATTTTTTTTTTAAGTATAAATTAGAAAATTTTAATTAAAGCGCACAAGTTTGCATAGTGTATTGTGGGGGTGATGGTGGTAGGATAAAAAAAAAAAACTTTATCATGTTGACGACAACGGCGACGACAAGAAAAACGTTGATGATGATGATGATTGTTAATTGTAATAAAAATTAAAATCATCAAGTTATGTGTTTTTTGTGGGCGTTTTATAACGACTTTAATAATAATAAAAAAGAAACGAAAATTACTTAAAAAAAAAAAAATTCTACACACTTGAATATAAATTAAATATGTCGTTCCTTGAAACATTTAAATTAATAAAAGTGAAATAAAAACGATAGGCTAGGGAGTAATGGAAAGTAAAGTAAAAAACGATAGAAATGTTGGCGATGGCTAAGAGAAATTAAAGAAAACGGAAATTAAAGTAGAAAAAAAAAGAAATTCTCAAACATGCGACTCTTTTGTAATTATGTGATTGAGTTTCAAGTATTTTCAATTTATTTTTCGTTTTTTAAATATTTACACAACGTAATCAAGACGCAAAGTGTTTTAATATTACTGCAATAAGAGGACTACGGTAAAGCAAAATAAAGTGATCGCATTGTTTGAAGTTATTTTTAGGTATTTAAATCATTAGATAATTTGTCGGCCAAACCCGTAGAAAAAAGTCGATTTGGTCTCGAGTTACAAGCATTTTAAAATCGGAATTTAACAGGAACTGAGTGAAGTAATAAAGTTTCTACTAGTGTATTTTATAATTTAAATTAAATTTCAGGATATAGAAGATGCTGGGTAAAATAAAAGGTAAGACAGCAATGATTTCCTTTTAATTGTTTTTGTGCTATTTAAAACTTTATGTGGGCTTTTACTAATTTTTTTTTTTAACAAAGAATTATTCAATATGCGGGTTAAACTACCTTTAATTCAATAAGATTGGATAAAATACTAAATGCTCCCTATTTAATACTCTAAAAGTAAATTCAAATAAAAAACTTATTTCAGTCATATTTTAAGACCATTATATATTTCTGTACCACGAACACATCGGTAAATATAAATCATCATTATTCATTACTTATCTAATTAATATGCATGAACAAAACTGATTATAATTTCGTATTTAATTAAAATTTATATAACATCAAAAAAAAAGAAGTAATAAATTCTAATAAAACCTCATCAAAAGTCTTTAAATAACCGAACGACATTTAAGATAGGTCACGAGTGTTGCAAACATTATGGCGAATTTTTATTTTTATATTTTTTAATTCTTTCGCATTTTTATTCCGTAAAATTATGTTTTATAAAGTTATTATTAATTACATGTAATTATAAGAAAGTTTTTCTTTTTCTTTTTTTAATAATAATAATAATCTTAATATAAAAGATAGAAAATGATGATGATCAATTAGAAAGTAATTAGTCAATAATAATGATGAAGAAAAAAAAAAAAAAGACGCGATGGAATCTTAAATGACAAAAAATTATGTATTTTTAGTGCTTTTCCTCCGTTATAAAAAGAAATTTCATTCCCTATTTAATGTTTAAATATAAATTAATTAAAAAAAAAAGAGAGTAGAGTTTGGTTAAAATGTGGACCATGTCGAGGCTAATTGATGTTAATAAAATAGAATAAAAATTAAGGATGGGAAAAGAAGCAAATAAACGACTAAACGATTTTTGCGTGTGAAATTAAAAGCAGAAAGCAAAAAAAATAAAAAGATTTCTCTTTGCGAAATAAATACAAGAAGTTGTTGGTGGATAGAGAGTGCCCATTATGATGATGTGCACGTGATAATGTTTCACGTTTACCCAACATTATATACTTTTCTGCTTGTCATTTTGACTATTTTCATTTTTATCGTTTTGCTGGCCTATTTATGACGCGCGTCGTCACAATTGATGACGGTCCAGTCGACCAAGCAATGTATTTCCGTTTCTTAAATAAAATAGAGAAATGTAAAGGAATGAAACGGTAAGAATACCGAAGACGATACTCGTTGAGCGTCTTAATTAAGTAAAGTAAATGCGACGGAAATAACTAAGGGTGAATAATAAAAAAAAAAAAAAATATTTCTCTCATTTATCGCATTGTCACGTTTACCACCCACTTATTTATTACTATAATATTGAATCTTTTTCTTTTCGTTCGTTCATTATTTCACTTTTACTTTTCTGCTTCTTCTATTCAAAATTAATGATACGGAAAATTATTTTGATAAAGCATAAATAATGATAGACTTACCCTCTCATCAGAACTATCTGGACAATCAGCTTCACCATCACAACGCCATTTCGATGTTATACAATAATTTTCAGCGCATGCAAATTCTTTATCGGGTGAACATGTTGTTGGTGGACAATTCATTTCATCAGTATTATCACCACAATCATCATCGCGATCACATTGCCAACGTTTCTGTATACAACGTCCATTGCCACAGGTAAACTCATCCGAACGGCATGTCTCATCTAAGTTTTTTAAAAAATAACAAAATAAATATTTAATTAATAAATAAATTAATCTATTAAAAAGAACATTCGGATGTGATGAAAAGCTGTATTTTCACTGTTTATTTATTAAATAACAAAAAAAAAAAAGCAAAACTTTTGAATATTTTATTTTAATCCTTTTCAAGTTTTCAACACAATCAATTTATGTTTGCAGAGATGATGGTAAATACAAATAGAAAAACACATTTTTGATATTTATTTGATGATTAGAAAATTCCTTTTCATTTTCCTCAATTATTAGATTTTTATTTACATAAAAGAAAACACAGAAATGTAGAAACAAAAACTTTCTGGTTTCGACCGAAAAATAAAGAAAAAAAAAAAAACTTTTGACGTTTTGATAAAGCAAAAATACCTGCTCTGAATATTATAAATCTTTCTCTTAATACAAAAAATAATTAATAAGCAAAGATTTGTTTTCTTGTTACGGTATAGAGAATTTATGGAGGTTGTTGGGCGGCTTTGTGATTCTTATATAATCAAATATTACTAAAAAATTCCCAGGTAGAAAAATGGTCGAGATGATTACATTTTCTACCGCTTTAACAAAATTAACATTTAACGAAAAATATTAAATATTAAACGGTTTAAAATGTGATAAAGAAGGGATGATGATTGCTTTTAATTATTTTTAATTAAATCAAGAACGAAAATAATAAAAAAATAAGAGAAAATTCTTTGCTTTACCAAAACGCCTAATAGTAGACTATTTACATGTAAATGGTAATTACTTAACTCAACAAACATCGTACTAAGTTTCTTATAGTTAAATGTGGTGAAAAACAAACAAACAAGCAAAAAAAACAAAATTTTTTTTCAACCAAAATTACATTATAAAACAGCTTAAAGCTTACATAAAAAGCATTAATCCCTTACAAGCGATGGAGAGAAAAGAAAAAAAAAAGTTTTTTAAATCGAAACAAAAACTTTTTTTTTTTTTTTTATTTCCAAAGTGTGTCTCCTTTATTTGTTTTGGCAAACAGAATATTATATAGCGATGTAATCTGATTACATAAAAAAAAAATCAATAAGTAGAAAATGATCAACAACAACAATAATAATTTAAATTTTACACGATACAAATAGGCATCAAAGTGTAATAAAAAAAAAAATGTAAAATTTTCGTTTAGAACTTTTTTTTCTTGATTATCCTGTGGACGGTTTTTTGTTGTTGGTTTGGAATAGAAGTTTATTTGTTAAAAAACATAAATCTAAGTCCCCATCTTAAATACTTAAAAGTATCAGATAAATTTAATACCAGAAGCTAATAATATTTGTTTATTTACTTTTATTACGAAATGTTTTTTTGGTGAACAGACAACGACGACGAGAAATACCGAAACTGAAAAAAAAAAAAATTTAAACAATAATTTGGGATGACCAAATTTATTATTATTATTATATTTTTTTTCTAGCTGTCTTAAGCACCCACTGACATTGACATAGAATAGATAAATTATATATAAAAGCAAGATAAATAGATTAAGAGAAAACTGAAAATGAAAAACAGATGTGAAAAATAAAAGGACAAAATCGGCACAGTTTAGTGACTGTTTTTGTGATGGTGTGCTGTGTGATACTATGGCCAGCTCTAGTTAGTTTTTTTTTTGTTAAAAAAAAGTTAAAAGAAGCAAAAATCAATACAGAAAAGAATTGGAAATATAAATACGAAACAGCAAAACCTTTTCGATTTTGGTGTGGAAATAAATCAAAAAAAAAAAGAAAAGCGAAAACCGAAAAATGGAAAGTATAAGAGAAGGAGCCTCAAACGGAACGACAAACGTATAAATAAAGTAAGTAAAGGGAATCAAGTTATCACAATGGCATTTCGTTTTCGTTTTTTGGTCACTGACCAACCATTAATTCTAACGAATTTTCCAATATAACATGATTTACTTGTAATTTCATTCGTCCTTCATCCATTTACAATGAATTCTTTTTTTTTATTATTATTTATTTTTGCATTATTTTCATGCTTGTCGTAGACGTAACACAAGTCGTACATTGATAAATGCTTTTTTATTTAGTTATTTATATTTGGAAGCAACACAATAGGTCACCAGAAATAATTCATGATTTGCAAGGTAATGAAAATTGGTGGGTGTTTGGAATTCTCTCAACAACAAGCCTTACAGGTTTTTAAATAGAAATTTTCGATAAACGATTATTCAGAATTTTGTTGTTTATTTGCTTTGTACGGTTAAGAAAGCTTCTTTAAAGCAGTCTATCTTTGTTTATATTTTTGTATCAAAATGACGAAAAATGTTTTTAATTTTTATTACTTAAGAAACTTTTTCAATATTTTCGTTTTCATTTTCCAATGGAACAATTGTTTGAAAAAAAAAAAATCGGCATTAAAACTACTTTTGTGTTTGTTTGTCTGAATTTTACGAATGTTTTTCTTTTCTGCTTTTACTATGAGTAACAGCAAAGTGGAGAGTAATGTGGTAATATAGGAGTAACAAAATAAAAAAAAAGAATTTTTTTTATGTTTATTCTACTCTACTTTCAATTCTTTTATATTTTTGGTTCGTTGCTTTCATCTTTTCTTTTAAGCGAGAAAATAAAGCTGAATTTTTTCTTATTATTATTATTATTATTATTATTACAAGTATTATGTATATGCACATGATATATCCTTATTTTATCATTTTATCTTATAACAAATAAAACAAACAACTATGAAGAAAAATAAGAAAAAAAATCTTTATAAAAACCTAACCCAACCAAGTATTACAAAATTTCGTGAGTAAAAGAGATTTATTACACTTGAGCAAATATATATATATAGAGTAAAGAAAATAAATATTAAAAAAAAAAAAGGAAAAAAGGACTTATATTCAGCAAAATAATAATAATAAAAAAAAAGCAACAGAATGAATAAATTTAATAAAGAAAAGTAAAAAAAAAAATTCAGAACGAATAGTTTTGAATGTGGCGTCTGCTATCGTTTCTTATCGAACAGACGAAAAAAAAAACACACACACACACAAAAGAAATGTAAATAAGTAATAATATTACGTACGAAAAAAAAGGATACTTTGTAATCAAACAAAACTACTAACAAAAAAAAAAAGGGCAACCTTAACCACCCAATAGAGCACCACCTAAATAATAGAAACAAACAAAGAGCCAGAGCAATTGAAAAATCTTTTATCCATTCACTTTGATCGTAAATTCGTTATTAAAAATTAATAAATAATTAAACCAATTGACAATTTCGTTGCTATTGCAACTATAATTTTATTTATTCCGTATCTTCTTACTATCACTTCAATAATAAATAAAATAAAAAATCTTCCCTTAAGAATATCAAAAACATCAACAATCAAAGCTAAGAGAAACATTTTACGAGTTCACAAAGAATTGCATTCTTTACGGCGAATTTAAATTAATTTTTTTTTTCGCTACACAAAATTTATTGTTGCTCATTCATTTTCTATAAACACGGATACTTTAATAGCAGACAAATGTTTATTGATTTATGTGATAAGAATCATAATTTGTTTACATAACATAGCCGCCTGTTTTTGTTTTCGATTTAATTAAATTTTTTTTTTTTTTTGTAGTTTTGAACACAATGTAAGAATATTTTTTTTTATTTCAAGTGAATTTAAAACGACAACATTGTCAACAACAGATGATACCAGAAATAACATGAGGTTAATGGGTAAAATTTCTGTAAATATTTTTAAATCGAAAATTTTAATGGAAATGGAGTGAATATCAGCATAGTCAATACAGTTTATTTACTACGAATAATGAATGAACACAGTGGAGAGTTGGTTTTATTTATTTATTTTTTTTTAAACTCAATTAAAATTATCACAAACCATAATGAAATTAACTAAGCACATATAGAGTTATATGATTTAATTATTTAAATTAATATATATTAAAGCTGTCAATTTTAATTAATTATATTTTAGTATTGGTCGTTAGTTGTTGTTTTTTTTTTTTTGAATAGAAACAGCGAGTTAAAGAGATGCGTCGCCTTTTTTCTTTTTTTTTGGTTTAATTTCTTATTCTGTCAACATTGGGGATATTTATTGCTTTATCTGCACAAACAAAAAAATTCTTTACTCGATTAACACATCATTCGTTATAAAATCAACATAAATTAGCTAATATTTACCACCACCACCCCCTTTTTGAAACAAATATTTACTAATTAATTAAATAAAAAAAAAAAAAATTCTCGTAATTAGATTTACATTACAATTGAGTCGCTTTTGTGTGTGTGTGCTTATTATATACATAAAACAGCCAGGCATAAATACGTTAATTTTTATTTGAAAAAAAAAAAAAAAACCCCCGTAAAGTAAATAATTCTTTAACGAATAAATTTTTTGCTATAATTTAATAAGCAAACCAGAAGAAATTTATTTTTTATTTTTTATTAAATAAATTAAAAAAACGTAGCATAAAGAATGGAAAGACATCGAAGCCAAACTTAACTATGTTTGTTATCTTGAGTAGAAGAGACAGAGTGAAAGGCAGACAAATAAAAAAAAAAAAAAAAAAAGAAAAGAAAAAAACTTTTTATTATGCATTAAAGTGAAAGAAGAAAGATAAATTTTTATTAAAGAATATAATTAAAATGCTATAAAAGCTTTCATTCTTTACTTACTCTTGTATTATTATTATTATTATTATTAATATATTTTTTTATTATTATTATTATTATCATCAACTTTATATGAATTTAAAATTAAAAATAAAAAAAGTGGAAAAGAAAATTAACAATTTAATCATAAGTTGTCTTATTGTTGTGCCTTTTTTTTTGTTAATGCTTTTATTTTCTAGGCATTTTCTCTCTAACTAATGTTCCCTCATCTTTAACTGTGTTTAATAACAAAAGCACATATGTACTTACGTTAACAGAATAAATAAAATAATTATTACAATTATAAGGAAGAATATTAATAAAAATTCCAGTGAAATATTTTTTCTTTAAAGACACGCAGCAGATAAATTAATACAGCAAAAAAAAAAAAAAGCTTTCACAGTGTTTTATAGGGCTGCTCAAAAGTTTTTATTATTTAAATATAACAAAAAAAAAAACGAAACAATTTATGTGACGGCAACCGTGACGATAAAGTTTTCTACTTTCAAAAACTGTACTAGCCAAGCTTTGGAAATAATTTTGCAAGTCGATGCGATTTAGTGTAAGCTATTCAAGCTTATTTCTCTACTTTAATTATTACCGAAGCATTATTATTATTATTCTTATAAAGATTCGAAGTAACTTAACTAGTTTATGAGTTTTGTAATTTTTTTTTTTTGCTACCCCACAGCTAATGAGTTAACTGCACACCGTTTCGCTGCATTTTAATAAAAAAAAAAAATCCACATAAATGTTATTATAAATAACTTGATACAGGTGTACGGTGGGTGGATTTAACTTCTCAATTTTATTATCAAAACAAATAAAATATCACGTCTAGTAAATAATATAAATAATAATTTTATACAAAACATCCGGGTAGTAACACATTGCGCTCGCTTGTATCCTTAACGTAAAAAGGTTTTTTCTCCGAATAACATTACAATAGATTGTGTTTTGATCTTATAATCAAATTCACCCTTATAATTTACAAGAAAAATCCATAACATTTTACTTAAAATGAATGTCTATCAATGTGATAATCACAGTTAAAAACAACATACAAAAAAAAAAAAAAAAATCTGTTTTACTCTCTATCCTAAAGTATCTCATATCAAATGATAAACAACAGGTGTTCAATTGATTTTAATCAGTTAGTTTGGGATAACACTGGGTGGTCATAATAGTAAAAAAAAAAAAAAAACAATAATAAAATGTAATCACAAAGTACAACAAAAAAAGGGTGAAAAAGCACACATAAAAGATCATTTCTTATATAGAAAGAAAGGTTGTTTTTTTTTTGCAGTTTAAAATTTGATTATCTATCGCAGGTTTATTATTATTATTTTTTATTTTTTTATTATGTTTTTATATAAAACTAACACCCACCCTTCAGTTATTATTATTATTTTTATTTGTTTGCTTGTTTGCTTGATTTTTTGTGCTCGTTTAATGTATAATAAAACATGATGACTAAACAACTTCTACATATGTAAAATACTGTTTAAAGTTGAAAGCATAACATGTAATGAATATATTAAATAAAATAAACAACATAATTATTATTTAATAGAAAAATTATAAGGGTAAATATGTGTATCCCTTACATAATAAATATAAACATTAAGAGAAATTTATAAAAAGGCATCCAGGCTACCACAAAAAATAAAAATTATTTCGCAACAGAAACGAAAATACAAATCTAAATACCAGACAAATACAAACAAATGTTTTTTAAGGGTTGAATTTTTTTTAAAAACTCCGCCACTTCTTATTAATTTAGTTAATTATTTATTTAACCATGTTTGCACTGTTTTAAGACTATTCTTCCTGCTTTCACTATAAAAACGCTGCTAAGTCAAAAAAAAAAAAAAAAAAAAAGAATAGAAAATTTCTTTCACTATTTAAAAGTGAATTAATTTAACAAGATTTTATCAGTGTACATACAACAGTGTGTGTTTTTTATTCTATTCTATTTTTGTAGCATAAAAGAAAGCTCACTTAAGCGTTACACCAGTAGTAAGTTGCTTTCAGATTCTACAACCGAAATGTTTGTTTAACCGAAGCTACCAAAAAAAAAAAAAAAATAACACAGAAAAGGAAAAAAAAAATTTTTTAATGAAAAATGAATTTTTGTGTTGTTTGAAATGAACAAAAAAAATTCTTTTTTTCGTAACAAAATGATACAAAAACACCGAAATTTCTGTGTGTGTTTTTTTTTTGTCTTCAGCCTTTGTATTTTTTTTTAAATTCAATTCGCAAGGGTTGATTACTTTGTTCTGGATACAAACACGCAAAAAAAAAAAATTAACAAAAAAGGCATGTTTTAGGTGATATATTTTCCTGTATATAAAAGCTCCACTAATTAACAGATGAACAGAGCACAAAAAATGTTTTTTTTTTTTTTTTTTTTTTTTTTTTTTATAAAATATTAAACAACAGAGTTGGGATTCTGTGCTTTTTTGCTTCTGTTAAGGTAGCAGAGCAACAGCTTTTGTGTGTGCGTTTTTTGGTTGTTATTATTTTTAACCACGAATGAACATTGGATGATTAATTTATGTATAAGTATGTACATTGAGACAAACCTTTTTTTTTTATCTCAGTCTTTATTTTTAAATTGAATTAAAATTCCTTTTTTTTTTTTTTTTAAATAAATAAACCAAACATTTTCATCACTTTATATAATAAACCCCACGAAAAAAAAAAATGGTTTGTTTTATTAATTATTAAATAATAAAATGTTTATTAAAAATGCATTAACTAATTATTGTATCTAGCTTATAATAAATAATTTATTTATTATTTATAAATTTAATAACAAAAATAATCAATAGAATAATAAAAGCAAAATAAGCAAAAAAAAAAAAAAAACCCAATTAAATGCTGCTCCAATCAATAAATAAACACTTTAATGGATCGAAAATTATTTAATTGTTATTGCATAAAAATAAATAAAGTAATTAAGTTTTTTTTTTTTTTCATTATATTATTGATTTTTATTTATAATTAATGTTTATTGTACGTTTAATTATTGTTATTGAAGCAGGAAAAAAAAAGCTGAAATCAGTGACATTAATAATGAATAAAAATAAAATAAAATAAATAAATTAAAAATTGCGCCGGAATTTATGTGATTTCAAATATTATAATAATAAAATTCATTTTAAAGCACAAGATGAACGTTTTTAAAGGGAAATAACTAATTAATAAGATTATTTTAGATTGATTGATTGATTGAAATACGTTTTTACCTACGTATTGTGTAATTAGTAATTCATAAAAATTAGGATCTAGGTAGTTTTGACTGTAATACGACAACTATATGAATTTTAATCTTTTAATCTGTTTTCGAAATAGATCAAATAAATGTATTAAAGCTTATAAATAACCTTTGAACTGTAAATTGTAATCTAATAATATTAATAAAAAATGCATTTTCTATGCTAAAAAACCTACAAAATTCTGTTTTACTTATCCAAAAGTAAAAGAAACGATTAAATGTGTGATAATATGTTCTCAAACGGAACAACCAAAAAAACTTTAAATTAAATTAAATTACCAAAAAAAAAAAAGAAGGTGGATGAAACTTTACAACAAGACTACAACGATTTAAAAAACAAGGAAAACACTATGCTATTGCATACAAAAAAATTACAAAGTTTTTGTATGTTGATTAAGGATAAATAAGTTTTTGTAAACATTTTTGAAAGCATAAGCATAAAGTGAATTTTAAATTTTAGTTTTTTACCTAAAGTGTATTTTATCCCAATAAAGTCTACACAACTCTATTAACAATAAATAAAACGAAAAAAAGGGAATAAATTTAAAGTAATTAGACATTAAACCACAAAATTTGTTTTCCTTAATTAATTGAATAGGACATTTTGGAGACTTATAGACAAAGTGAAAAAAAAAACATTTTTTTTTCTACATTTCCTGTGGTTAATTCAAGATAAAGGGTAATTTAATTTACATTGATTTTATTATAAACATTTAAGGGTACAGAAACAAACAACTGATTTTAAATTGATTAAAAAAAAATGATTTTTTTAAAGTGAAAATAAATAAACAAATTGATATTTATTATATCAGGGTTATATTTGAATACTGGGTGTTAAGGGTAACTTTTTGCTTTATTAAATTTTTTGTTTTTTATAACAAAGTAAATATATCAAATTGGTCACCTTAATCATTTCTATTTAATCAAAAAAAAGTTAACAACAATTTGCCTATATGTAAATAAAGTAATAAATGGATGGAAAGTATTTTCCCTTTAAAATCTTAAGACAAGGGATATCTAACCAAAAATTTTTGCATGAAAGATTTTCTTGTTATTCTACTTGAATTGAATGTTTGTGGTATCTTTGGTTTAGAGTAAATAAAAAAGAAGTTTTTTTTATATATATATTGGTTAGAGTAATATGGGTTTAAAATAAAAAAAAAAAACTTTTAAATAAGGATATCAGAGTACCAAAGATAATAGACAAACAGAACCAAAAAATTGTAAGAAAAATAGATTTTAAAATCAAATATCCTTAACCTCAATTAATTTAATCTTCTAAACAAAAAAAAAAATTAAAAATATATAAATTCTTTTTCTTTATTTAATTTTAACTCTTTTTCTACATAATTATCCCTTAATTCCATTCACTTGTTATGCTTAATTTATCGGAATTAATTGAAAACATTTTCTTTTTTTTTTTGTCTTAATTTTATCCAATGAATTTAAATTTTAATTTTAATTGAGTTTCAACTGGATTTAAATGTTTATTATTATTATTATTATTATTATTATTATTTAATTAGTTGTAATGATTTTTATATATATTTTTTTTTACAGAATATATTTAAAAAAGGATAATCAGTGGAATAATTAAACAACAAGTGGATTTATTTTGAATCTTTTATATGATAGGTATACGCAATGTTTTTATTTATTATTAACAATAAAATCAAGTGACTTGTTTTTAGTAAACAAATTTATTTATTCATCCCATATAAAACATAATACAACCTGATTTTGATTTTTTTTTTATATTGTTTTAAAATATGTAACAAGCTGTCAGCTGTCCATAGTTTACATTTAAACAAATAAAAAAAATGTCATTTCTGTTTACTAGATAAACTAAATATTTCACAACTATCACAATATTCACGTCATTTATAATAAAAAAATAAAATAAAATAAATAAATTTTTTTTATTTTTTATTACAAAATATAACATTAAATGTATAAATACATTAAATTGTGTTACAAAAAAAAAAAATAAATAAATAAATAAATAAATATATTTCTATCATGAATACGTGATGAATTAAACCATCATCATTCAAACCATTTCGCTGTATTTTTTTTCTTCCACATTTATAGTACAGAAATAAATTTAATGTTTGCTAAAAAAAAAAAAAAAATAATAATAATTTTGTTGTAATCAGTTAAATAATCGTATAGCAAAAATTGTGACAGAGGGTTGTTGGTGTTATGTGGTGTGAGTGAGTAATAATCAATTTTTATTACATTGACATTTGACATCCAAAAACATTATTATTATTATTATTATTTGTTTCTTTAATAAAAGCTTGATAAATAAAAATAAATATAAAAAAAAAAATATTTTTCCTTCTTTACGTTTTTATTATTTGTGTAACACAAATAAATATTTTCCATTTCGTTAAACAATGTTTTATGAGCTTTTATTTATATTTATATTTTCTATAAACAATCATATGGACTTTTTTTTTTTTTTTTTTTTTTTGATATGAACAATTTGATTTTTATGTTTTGTTATGCATTGAGACAGTATTAAATAAAGAGCGCGACAGTGTCAAAAGTTAATACAAAGGATTAAAAAGAATTTTTTTATTCTGCTTTGCATTGTTTTTTAGTAAAATAAAATCCGTTGGATAGAGTGTTCCAAATGAACATTACATTGAATTTTATTTAGGCAATTTAATAATAAAAAATGAAAACTAAAATATGATTTATATAGAAAAGAAGAAAAAACTAACGAAAAACTAAGTTTAAGACTGAAATAAACTTGAAAAAACAATTTTTTTTTTCTTTTATTTAAACACTCAAACTCTTGAGTAACTTTTTAAACTTTGTTATTTTTCTCTAGAAAAAAATCTATGGGGTGTTTTTCATATCGTACTCATTTATTTATTTACTTCTTCTTTCGAAAAAGCATAAATATTTATTGTATATTTCGTTTTGAGTAACGAATGAACGAGCACAAAAAAAAAAAAAAAAATTTATATTAAAATCTGATATAACAAAATAAAAATAAAATTAAATTTTGTAAAAAAAATATATAAGGGTAGTAAGGGGTAGTAAAAGTATATACATTTTACTTGGGCATATATAACATATCAATAAATTTTTTTTATTCAACGCAAAGTTATAGAAGAAGAGGAAAAAAAAAGAAGGTAAAACGAAGTAACCAGTCGTCTTAGAACGCAAAAAAAAAAGTATATGAAAATGGGGTGTAAATTGATAGGGTAGATGAAAATTTATACATTTAAAAAAAAAAATAATAAAGAAAATAAACGAAATATGTATAAAATTACGATAAGACGAAGTGGATGGATACAATTTATTTTTTTCTTAAATAAATAAATAAACAAAGTGAAATGAAATGCTATTGGCTGTGATTTTAAAGCTGCATCCAGATAAAATTTATCCAAAATACACATCTTGTATTATTCTTTTTGTAAAATTCACCAGATAGTTTTCCAATAATATTTTATTAATCACATTGGAATATAAATATTTTGATTTATTGAATTATTGAAATTTTTTTATTGGAGAAAAAGCTTTCTATTGCAAAATAGCAAGGCAAACACAACAAGTATTTTTTTTTTTTTTTTTGTTACGTTAAGCGTGGAAATGACAGGATTTTTTGTTTATTTTATTCATTTATTTACTTTTTTTTTTTTACTTTATTTTATTTTTGGCATAAAAGCATAAACAATGTTATAGAAAAACAAGTGTTAAAATAAAGCTCAATAAATGACAGATGGTGAATGTTTTTATTCTTGTTCATTATATTGCTGTTTGTTATGTGTTATTATTATTATTATTTTATTTTTTTATATTGTATGATGTTTGATAATACAGTGGGAGTTTTTATACATCTATACATATATATATATAATTTCGTGACACAATTATTTATTAAAAATAACAGAGTAATAATACAGAGTAATGAATATGATATTTTTATTGATTTTAAACAGAATGTAATTTTGTTAATATGAATCAAAATGAAATTTTCCCTATTTTATTGATCAGGGACTCATCGTTAATAATTTAATTAAAAGTGAAAGTGAAAGTTAAACGAAAATATCTACCTTTATAGTGGATGACATGAATTTTACAAGAACTGATGCATTACAAACAAATATTATTTATTTATTGAAAAACTTTGAGAATCCCCGTTTATTATTAATTCTTTTTGTAGTTACGGAATTTTTAAACAAAATCCAACTATACACACTGCATATTGACATACATGACATGTTAATAATAAAACCATTGACTGGCAATATTTGCTTTAATCCACCCAACATATTTAATCAAAGCTTTACACTGTTGCTGCCTCTTTTTTGTTTTGAATGCATGATGAAATAAAATTAAAAAAAAAAAACACGAAGAGAGAGTGATTATTAAAATAACAACCGCATACAAAAAATCATAAAAATATGTATTAAGAAAGATAAATAAATATAAAAAACTCTAAAAGCTCTGTGTATATTAGATTAATAGAGCAAACAGTGACACAAGTTAATGAAGTGATTAAGTAATGTAAACGTTATAGCATAAGGTAGATGGCAATAAATTAATTTTTATTTCCTCCTTTTAATGTTTTTTATTTTCATAATTTATTAGGTTAGGCACTGTTATATGACGGTTTAAATACGTAAACAAACCACAAAAAATAATTTTTCTTTATTACTTAAACTACTTTACAGCGTTACTAAATAATAAATTTCACGATATTCTTCAAATGTAAATAATTATGTAATAATGAACACTGTTAACACTATAATGAAAGCTCAAGTTTCTTTTAACTTTTTTTCTTCTGTTTTCTTTCGTTTTGGTTTTCATTATATTTTGTTTTGTTCTGGTGTCCAAGAAGAAAAAAAGAAACAAACAAAGTAAATAAAATAAATAAAAAAAAAAAGCATCAATTTGATAATAAAGCTTAATTATATGAAGGCAACAGCCAACCATAAGATGATAATAATAATAATAGTGATAAAAAAAAAAAAAAACAGAAAACAAATTACATTTTATTGTTTTTATTAAGATTAATTATGTTTGTTGAAATACAAAAAAAAAAAAAATGATTTTTATTTATGGAATGATGAAACTAACTAATAACAAACGAATTCAATGAATATTAATTATTATTCTCTCATATTCAATGTAATAATGAATTACATCTGAATGTGGGTGGCTTTTAGTATACATTTTGGCGCCTACATAATTCATAATAAAAACATTTTTTTTTTCTGTTTTTATTATTTATTGTTTGTAAAAACAACTAATTAGCGAAATACCAATAATCAAATTAAATAAATTAGACACATGAATAATTATAATACACATAAAAAAGAAATATATTCATGCTTTACAATCAATAATAATAATAAAAAAAAAAATTTCTTGTTTGTTCCAAGTGTGTCAATGAAAATATTTTCATTTGTGATCAAAGCCAATCAATCAATGATAAATGTCTCTTTACGCTAAACAGAGAATTTTTATATCAAAAAAAAAAGCAAACGAATAATAATAAAGTAAATTAAGGACATTTATGTGGGTGGGTTGTGGCATTTTTAACATTAGAAAAAAAATGTAAAAATGTAAAAACGAAATAATCCCGAAGCAGATTTATATTTTAATTCATTTTTCTCAGCATTCCTATACTCATGCTTTCTTACTTTATTATTATTATTTGGTTCTTGGAAATTCAAATTATTATTATTTTTCATGACTTTATCCTATATATGCTGATGATATTTTATTGGTTTTTATGTGACTATGTGTACCTTTGTAATGCCTTTGTCATATTCGTGGGATTTTTTTTTCTTCACATTTTTTTGTACAAAGACAAATTCGCTTCTATTTCTTTATCCTTTTAAAATGTTTTCTCGATTTTTTGTCGTGATTTAGATGAATTTTTATTTTTTTTTACTGTAAAATAAAATTGCTTCACCCTTTTTTATTATTATTATTCTATTCCATTGCAATTTTTTTTTTCTATTTTTTATTTAACTTTATCGGATAGTATTCTATGTTGATGCCTTTTACTAACTAAAGCAATGCTAAAGAGAGAACCCTTTGTCACAAATTTACGAATAATCCCCAAACCAATATCTCTATTCTTACCTTTAACAAATAATAATAATAATAAAAATAAAATGTTATTGACATTCAGGACGCGATTTAATGTCACGTGTACACATTTATTTTAACCCCTTGTTTTCTACGAAACTTAATGCGGTTATTTTATGGTTTTATTATTTATTTTATTTAACTAGAAGAATTTTGATGTAGGTGAAAAACACACAAGAAGTAATAACAAGTCGAAATACCATCAGCAACACCAACAACCAGAAATATAGCATAGAAAACAGTAGCAACAAATATGAACACTAAAAAAACGTCAACGAAACACAACTCAAAAATGAATGATGACAATTTCGTTTTGAGCTTTTTTTTCTTTTCTTTTCTGTTCTTATTTATGTGAATTTTACTTTATACTTTCTTGTTCTTTAATGTTTATTATTTTGTGCTATATTCCCATACACAAGGGTAATAAATTTTATCAAAAGTAACACAAAAAAAAAATAAATAAACTAAATGCCATCAGTTTATTTTGTTATATTAAAGCTCAGTGAAAACTTTAATCAATATTACATGTTTCAAAACAAACACCTTATTTACAATTTATAATTATTGAAAATTGAAATGTAATCAAGTAAAGTCAATAACAATGTTTTAAATTAATTAAAATTATTATTTTTTTTTTTTTTAATGTTAGAATTTACGCCAAAATTCATGCTATCATGTTCTGCATGACATTGGTTGACAAGCAAAAGGAAAATGGAATTTTTTTTTTCATTTTCTCTATCCATTAGTCTACACTACACAAATGAGTTAAAGTGAAATATATTTAAGGGTGAACTGAAAAGAAAATAATCCTGGTTTAAGACAACAACATAGCAATGACGTTAACATGACAACCTCAATTAAAACTAGACTTAAATGTTCAATGATTGTACAGGGAATTATCAAACAAAAAACGTTTTTTCATTTTCAAAAAAAAAAAAATAAAGTAAATAAAATGTAAATTAAAATAGATTACGACGTGTGCTGATATATTTTTAATAAATAAAAAACATAATCGATCAATCATTATCATTGCAATAAAAGTATTAAACAAAAAAAAATGGAAAAAAAAAAATGACAAAACGTGAGTTATTTCGTTTAAAATTAAATGAACAAAAAAAAAAAAATAAATAAATAAAATAAATTCATTTCCATTATCAATTCTAGTTTTTAAAACTAAGGATTAAACCATAAATGTTTTTTTAATTTTTTTTTTTGTTGTTGTGTATGTGTAAAAGATGTGGAATATAAAACAGGAAAAGCTTCAATTGATTTATGTTTAAATAACAACAAATAAATTAAAAAAAAAAAAAAATGTTTCATTGGGCATAGCCAATTTTATTTTTTATTTATATTTTTTTTTTTAAGCCAAATGTGTAAACAATACGACGACTATAAAAATAATTAAACGGAAAAAAGAGTCGGTTTCTTTTTTTATTTTAAGTAAAAATTTCCAATTTGATCGGAATGAGCTTGTGGAAAAATAAATAAAGAACAAAAAAAAAACCGACTAAACAAACTGGTATAACTAGTATAATACCATTAAAACCAAAACAAATAATGAAAAAAAAAAAAAAAAAAAAAATTATGCCGAAGCTTTTAAACAATTATTTATATCGGAAAAAAAAGCAAACATTTTTCGACGATTTTTTCTACCAACAGATAAACAAACAAATCGTGTACAGTGGTTAGAAAAAATTTAAATATTTATTGCAGATAGTCTATTACAAGACAACAGAAAATAAAATGTAAGCTTCCTTACAAAAAAAAAGCTCAGAAATGCTTAGCTGTAAAGCAAGTTTTAACAAATGTAATGAACAAGAGAATTTTTTTTCGTTTCGTTTCATTATTTTGTATTGTTTTAGTTTAAAATTCTGCACAAGCCAAGCAAAGCTTTAAAAGTTTATTTATAATTTTGCTTGTGGTTTAGCTGGTGCCTTCTCGTTTAATTTTTTTTGGTTGTTGATTATGTCAGCATATTTTTCGTCTTTCATTTTTCTATTTTTTTTTGTTATTTTTGTTATTTTTGCTGGGTTATATGGATGGTCGATTATTTTTTGTTTGTCGTGCGCTTTATTTATATTTTTGCTGCTGTTGTTATTTTTCCACTGCATTGAGCAATTTTCTTTCTTTTGAGCTTCGTAGTTTTTCTTTTCTTTTTTTTTCGGTGGAATCTTCATCATCTTCTTCTTTATTTTATTTATATAAATAGTTTTCAATGTATTGTTGTGCTTTGTTGTAATAATAATAAAAAATAAAAATAACAACAACAAAGCATTTTTTTTTTTTTATTTTTGCTTTATCTGAGACATTGATTAACTTTTCTACATCATTTCATGTTTATATTAAATTTTATATTTTTGTTGTCTGTGTGTTTTGTCATATAATGAAATACATAAAATCTTTGCAACATAGCAAATGGTCCACAATGTTTATTTAGGATTAAATTTAATTTAAACGTTTGGGTAGAAAAAAAAAGAACGCAAAGCGGTTTTTGTTTATTAAAAAAAAAATTTTTTTTCGTTATTAGAACGATTAGAGGGAATTTTAAAATTCTCTTATCAACTATCGAATATGTAATGAATTTTAATAAAAGATAAAAAATTCTTGGATATGCAGTTTGTTTTAGAAGGGGTTTAATATCATCAAAAATGGAAAAAGTATCCACTGCTGTCAAACAAAAAATTGTGATTAAATCGACTCTACACAGAAATGCGACTGTAATTAACTAGCAGCGAATGTTTAGTTAATCAAAACCAGAAAATCCTTATTACTGTTTAATATTGATTAATAATAATTTCCTGTATTACAAAAATTGATGTAAAACTGCAGTCAAAATTCAGTTATTTATGCGACATTTCACTAAACAAATAGAAGCAGGGAAAAAAATCGAATAAAAAACAAAGCGCATTCGAAAGGTTTAACAGAACAAAGTAAATGTCTGAGTGGGGAAAAGAAATTTTTTTTTTTGCTCTCTCTGTTTTAATATTGATGCTTTTGACGGTTTATTTAATTTTTTTTTTGCAGAATAAAATAAAAAGCATCAAAGCACAAAGTAATCGAAAATAAAAAAAAAATAAAGTTGATTCATGATAAAAATAGCTGACTGTGAAGTATTTTTGCTCCTTTTATTTCACATTTCTCTGTTCTACTTTTTTTTCTACTTTTTTTTATTACCTTTGTTTAGTCATTCTAGTTGTCTTCATTTACTTCTTTTAATGTTTAGTTGTTTGTCAATATTCTCACACCCAATTACCTACTATTGTTCTTATGTGAGATAATATATATAGTTTGTGTGCATTTTACGACATAAACATTACTCGTTGGTGTTATTCTGTTACTTTGGTCTCCTCGGTTGGTTTTATTAATAAATGTCGTCAAAGTATAACTTTTTCTTGGATAAAAATTTCAAATAAAAATCTCTATGATCATTGATGTCTTTTGTTGTATTTAATGTAACTAAACACACTGAAACAGTAAACAGTCATGGGAAATAATAACAAGAAACAAACAAGATGTCATTGTACTAACGCGAGATAAATAACGATCCCTCTGCATTTAGGCGTTTATTATATTTTTTTTTTCTGTTTTGTTTTTATGCTTTGAGTTGAAGTTTTTCGCATTGTTGTCATCATCAAATTTAAGAGAATGGACAACAAAGCACAATAACGAAGGTAAGGAACAAAAATTCAGACAAAACAATGACAGAGATTTTTTCTTCATTTAATTTATTTCCTTTATTATTAATATTATTAAATTTCTGTGATTTTTGTATTATTTCTGGATGACTGACTTTTATTATACGAATAAAAGATTTCAATAAAACTAGAGAAAACCTTAAGCTTTTAATGTGCAATTGTGGGTGTTACCTGGATAATAGAAAAACCAACTAAAGGAAAAGTTCACTTACTGATTAATTAACTGTTTTTTTTCCACTAGTCTAGTTTCTAGCAACAATGCAACAAAAATTTCCTTAAACTTTTCTTGTTAAATTTCATTACAAATAAATGAAATTACATTCAAAAACTCTTTATCGTCCAGTACGAATAATTAAGGACCTAACAAATAAAAATGAAAAAAAAAAAAAAAAACTTCTTAAAATCAAAATGAAAATTCATTTATGCATCACAACAATAAAACTTTTTCTATTGTGGTAAAACCAACAAATTCTAGTTACATTTAAATATTTATGCTAGAAAGAAGCTTTTCAGAGAAAACACAAATAATTCTCGAGTAATAAATATCCTAAAATAAGAGGAAGAAGAAAAATTGAATTACGAGTGATATCTTAATATTGCATCCTCAATATGAATGATTAGATAAAATATGTAGACAATGTTTTAGCAATTATTTTGCAGCAACAAGAAACATTAAAGAAAAGTTTTTTTTTAAATTTTTTTTGATGTAATAAAAGTAATCTAGCAAAACCCTTGGAGAATTTTCTAATTTACTGATTACTATTTATCATAAATTTTATTATTATTATTATTTTATTCACCATTATGCAGTTATGCTTATCATAAACTATAGAAATTAAAATTTTTCATTTTGTTATTTGTGTGTGCACACAGTTTTAAGCTTGCCTTAAGGTTATTAAAAATATTTATTCTGTTTTTACATTTTATATGGTCATTTTAACTAACATTACTATCATCTATTTAATTAAAGATTTTTTTGTTGTTGTTATTGTTCATTTAACAATGAATTTTGACCAAATGCCAATATACAATGTACAGATGTTTTTTGTTCATACCAAACAAAAAAAAAAAAAAAAAGAAGTAATATTCCAAAAATACATCATTAAGACATGAATCAACACAATATTTTTTGGCCATAAACATTATTATAATGTATTAAAATTTTAACTATACTGACAATCATAATCGTCTATAAATAACTCTTTACTTTTACATACAATACAAAATGTATAAATAATTAACGGAATGGATACATTAAAGTCCTTTCAATATTTCATATTTCATCAACACCTAATGCTTATGCAACAATCATTACATTTTAGTTTCTATCGTCCAGATGATTTTTTCATTTATTTTTTGTAGTAAATAATACCTACAGGCAAAAATAGGATTAAATAACCAATATATAAGGCAATAAATATGTAAATTTATACAAATTGAATTTACATTTAAAATAAATATTAACTAGAAACAATTTTTTGTTGTAATAATTAAGGGGTGCTTCTACTCTACCCCGTATATACACAAACACCAATAATATCAATAACGAAACATGAAAATGTAAATCAAAAATGAAATTTTTTTTTTGTTAAAATTATTATAATAAAACAGTCAATAACCGTATAATAAAACCATATAAATATTCGATAATTAATTAAATAAAACTAATAAACGAATAAAAAAGGGGGAAAATTTATTTGATTTAATGCGATTTTTTGCTGTAATAATTCCTGTAAAAATAAAACAAAGTGAATTTAATTGTGATTTATCTCGTATTTATGGTTTCAAGAAATTTATTTTCTCCTTTTTTTGATTTATTTCGGTCTGGTGTTGTGCTGGTCTTTATAAAACACCCGAGAAAATATTTAAAGAATTTTTAACATTAGTTAACTAAACTTAGAAGAATTTTCTTTTTTGGTTTGGTCTGGAAAACATAATAATTACGCCTAAAAGTTTCTACTATGGTGATACTTTAAAAGAATTATTTGTGTTTAGAAATCTCTAGTGGTGCGTTTTTTCTTTTTTTGTTAATTAGAAAAAGGATTTATATTTATGTGGCTTAAGGAAAGCTTTCAAAAAATTTATTTTGTCAAATTTTTGTATTTTTTTCCTGTATCTAATATTCATCATCCACCCACCGACCAGCCACAACAGATTTATTTTTGATTTTTCTGTACAACAGAGATCAACAAATGATTTATGTATGTAGAACAGAATTGAACTGAATATACAACGAAAACTTTTCACATCTAATTAACTAATAAAAAAAATAAAAATCTCTAAATTAAGATTCTAATATTAAAGATAATTTCGTTATCGTTTTTTATTATTATTATTATTATTATTTATTTGCTGTTTGTTGTGCTTGCCTATCACCAAAAACACCTACATTATACTTAATCATATTTTATCGTATTATTTATTATCATTTATTTTGTATATGTTGTTGCTCTTGTACGCTCTTCACACATCAAAACAGACAAAAAAAAAAAAAAATAAATAAACACGCGAATATAAAAGAAGTCTTAAAAAAAAACGCTCAATATTGAGTGCTTTTGCTGTTTCTTTTCTGGTTTGAAGTGGGCGCAATACAAAAATAAAAAACATTTTTCCTCTTTTTAAGGTGGTAAATTTACGAATAATAAAAACGAGAGCAAAGAAAAAATAAAAATTGTTATTCCTGTATGAAAGAATAAAAACGAAATGAACCACAAGATACGTGTTTACCGAACAAGTGAAATTCATCGCGTTTACTGTGTGTAGTTCTGTTTAACCACCCTTTAATACTCAACCTAATCTAACTAAATAACAAATCAACCACCACCACCCTCTTTAGTTATATAATTTTTTTATTTTATTTTCATCCTGCTTGTACATACATGCTTAGAATAATAATCGAGTAGAAAAGTATTTGCTTGGGAACCTCTTATATATGGAGGAAAACAGTAACAATAACAAGAACCAAGTAAAACGTTTTTCATTGTATAAAAGCTTCCTTTTAACGAATTTTTGATCATCAAGTAAAGTATAGAAAAAGTAGAGAGACAAAGTAATAATTGAAGACAAGGAATAGATAGTAGTAGCAGTAGTAGTTTGGGGTGGAAACTGTTTCAAGAACAAATGATGGCCTTAAGTATGAAAGAATCATTTAAACTAGTAAAGCACACGCTTATTATTAGAAAGAACAAAACGAAAATATAATGAAGGAATCATTAAAGAACTGGGTGACTGGGTATATTACCTTCTGCATAATACCAAAAGGATAACAAAATATAAATAAATTATTCTATATGTTTGTCTGTCTATTAATTAGACTTTGCTTAACGTGACTAATGTTAGAATAATAATATTAAGATGATTACGTTATTGACAGATCAATACATTCTAGTCCTGTTTATAATTAAATTTTTCCTTCTTTCGATCTCTTAATTAAATATTTATTATTTAATCTTCTATTGTTTTAAAAATTGTCCAACAAAATGTTTATTTAATTTTCAGGCAAAACAAGTTTTGCTGTTGTTTTCGTTAATCTTATAGACTAATAAAAATTTAAGATATAAGGTCTGGGTGCCGCCTTACAAATAACATTCGAAGTTAAATTCAATGAGTGCCAGATGAGTTCAATTTTTTTTTTTCATACAAAAACGCCTACATTGAAGACATACTATTTAGCAGAGAAAAAGAAGAAAAAAATCACGATAAACTTGTATCGTAACGTCTATTAGTGTATTAAAACTTAAATTGATAAAAAGGGAAATATTTTAAAAGAATTTCTGGTAGAAAGATAGAAATAGCGGACCTTAAAAATGAAAAACTCAATCAATGAATTCTTTTCAAAACTAAATAGAGCTTTGGCATGAGTTTTATTTTCTATTTTTGTAGATCTTTTACGGTTTCCTTTTGTATGTCTATTTCTAAACTAAATTGGACAAATTTCACTTAATTTAATTTAAAGTTATAAATAAAAACGATCAAACTACGCAAACAATCATCTATCAAGTAATAAAACATAGGGAAAAACAGAACCATATGATGCTAAAGTTCAAGTTCGATAAAGTTCATTGTGATATCCTTTATCGCCTACTCGTTTGTCATTCAGCAACATCAACAACACGATAAAGAAACTGTGTGAAGTCTTCTTTCATTTGGATTCTTAGCACATCATCAACACATGGAACCCAAGTAAAAATGGATAAAATTCAAGTTAAAAAAAAAACTATGAGTGTGAGTGGTTTGAAACTACTAATCAAAATTCAGGTTAGAATAAATACAAAAAGAATAACAACAACAAGACTCTAAAGATTTTCTTTTAATAAAATAGTAAAAACACCTTTTTTTTTTTTGCTAATACCCAGCAGACTGATTAACATAGGTCAATTCCCTTACTTAAGATCAAACAAATAAAATTTATAGATTTTCTACTGTTAAGTTTTTTTTATCTTTTTTTTTTTCTGGTTACAATTACTATCGACACGTTTTATTTTTTTAATTAATTTTCCGTTTTTTTATTTCTTCGTTTTTAAATTAATTTATTATCGATCAAAATTCCATAGAAAATTGTTTGATTGGAAACCCTTCAATATTGTTTATCATTTCGTTGAATACAAATTTTTTTTTTGTTATTATCTATATTTAGGCGTAAATTTATATCGATATGACAAGACACAATAAAATGTAGAATATTCTAAATACGGAAAGCAACGATAAGAAACAGAGAGAAAATTGTTATGTCTTATAAGCGCAGTGGAAAGGATTTTTCTTCCTTTTTTTTATTGTCTTCTTTCATATAAAAACCGAAAACGCATTAAATATTTAAGAATTTATTCTGTCCAATTTTTTATATGCGTATTACCAAAGTATATACAAAAAATAATAATAATAAAGAAGTTTGTGTGGGGGGTGGCAATTTAGCGACCATGTAGCAACATTACTAAGTAAAAACATTTTTTGGTTTTCAATTTTGTATTAAAAAAAAATTGTTTGTTTTTTTTTTTATTTTAAACAAATGTGGATACAAAACGTGATATTTGGTAAAGAACGTATGAAACTTTAAGAAGGTGACAGAAACAGTAATTTGTTAAAGGGTTTGATATTTTGACCGTGAATTATTGCTAAGACTTAGGGTTTGGTGTGTTGTTTATATTACGCTTCGAAACGATATGTTACTAGACAGACTACCTTGCAAAAGAAGAAAAATAGTTTTCCAGGTGAACAAAATTAATTCTACGAAAATATTTCTTTCGGTTTTTCAATCAAACATTAATCAACCACTGACCAGGTGGTTAAATTACAAACGCAATAATAACTATAAAAAAATTGGTGAGTTGGCACCCCAAAAAAAAAAAAAAAACTGCAGCAAAGTTAACAAAAGCTAATAAATTTAAATTAAAAAACGACAAACAAATTTATTTATTTTTTTTTTCAATTATGTCAACATTTGTCAATTTTATAACAAATAAAAAATCCAATTAAGTCCACATGTTAATGAGTCTCACTCGCCTGTTAACATGAATAAAAAATTATCGTTGGCAAAACAAAAAAAAAATAAAAAATAAACAACGATGTACCACGCGAATTCGTGGAAGCACAGGTGTTAAAACTTTATAACAGGAAAACAAAAAACAAAAAATTGGTGAAAAATTACATAAAATAGTTTTGTTCGTATGTTGATTAAAAATTTATTTATTTTTTTTTAAGCTACAGTAGCGGACCAATCATCTGTTTGTATGAAAATCTCCCATAAATTCGTTATAATTCATCAAAAAATCTGTACGGACTTTGTGTGGATTATTTTCAATTTTTTTTTTAAAAGCTTTTTAGCTATTACAAAAACAAAACAAAAAGCTTCTGCAACAAAATGCTGTATTACACCGAATTTTTTTAATTTAATTTCCCGTCTGTTTTATTTAATTATTCTTTGTATCACCAGAATTTATTATTAGATTTTTTCGCTTAATTTTTAATATTTTTTTTATTTTATAGTTTAGGAATCGAAATATCTTTCTATCTATCGCTACCCTCTTTGTGTAGCAATATTATTATTTATAATAAACAATTTTATTTCATTAAAACTATTTTAATAATGTAACGAAAAATATGTGTACAGTAGAAATTATTGTATTTATATGTTAGTTAAACATTTTTACTTATTATTTATGCATAATAAATAGTTAAGGAATGTCTTTGTCACTGTTATTTGTATACGGAGTTTAGGATTAATTTTTCATTTAGTTTTTATGAATTTTTTTCTTTATTCTTATTATTCTGCTGGTAATTAATTGTGCAGCATGATTTAACTATACGATTCTGCACAGCTGTTACAAATCGACTGACCACCTGCGTACAAGAGAAACGTTTAAAAAAGGAAAAACATTTTTATTCCATTTTCTTCAGGAGATACAGAATAAAAAAATGTATAAACGAAGAAATCGATTACACAAAACATCACGCATTTTCTTTTTTCTATTTAAATTGCAAATATTCAATCGTGTACGTTCAATATGAAGTTTTAAATTAAATATTTTTATCACATCTTATCGCAAAGTACAAGGAGAGAAACACAAAGTACTAATACAAAACGATCTGCAGAAGGAAGCAATGAAAGCACATTTTCTGCTCTCCTTATTTTCACAGGTAAACGAGCAGCACGTAATTTCTTGTAAAAATAACCACGACTTGCATTTTAGATAGGAAAAAAATAATAGAAAAAGTTTTTTCTCAGTATTATGACACCCTTATTGTGCATTACATTACTTCCGTCTACTTATTTCTATATATTATCATAAAACACAACCACCATAAACCCTTTATTATTATTATTATTATTATTTAGCGCCGAAATGTTTTTTTTTATGTAAAAAAGGAAATTGAATGGTTTCACCTGTTCCACCTGTCCTTTGTAACTATTTTTTGATTGTTTCTAAACAGTGTAGACAATTTTTATTTATGCTACTTGGTGTAAAAGGTGTAATTTTGGAAATTTTGTCTCCTTTTACAACAATTTATTTGCTTCACTTTGTTTTTTAACATGCGCCTAATAAATATTACGTCGCTTGATTGCACAATCGTGATGAATTGAACTTTTCGCTTATATTGTGTTTTGTTAATTCGATTTTGTTTATTCAAGGAAATGGTGCATTCAAAACATTCATTTGTTATCTTTCTACTCACTGGCTGAACAATATTTTGACCATGTTTTCTTACTCTAATCAGGTGAGCTGCTGATCTTGGTTTGTATTCTTATCCCTCATTCACGTTTAAGCTTTAACGTTTAAAAAACCACCGCGATAAAAGTTTATAAATTTATATTCAAATCTTAATTTATGTAAATTAAAAGTGAGCAAAGAAGCGAAATTAATTAATTTTTATCATTAAAAAAAAAAAAGAAAAAAGTTTTTTGCCATAAAGATGAAATTTTTTCTTTTTCTATATTTTTCGTTATAAAAAGCGAATTTCTAAAAACCACAATAAAAATGAAACGAATTGGATAAACGATGATAACAAATTGTGAGTTTAAAAGTGATAAAATAATAGAAAATTCATTTAAAAGTAGCAGAAAATGTGGGTGGTACACAAAAGCGATGGTACAAAAAAAAAACATGGGAAAAGAAAATTTATTTACAATACGCCTATTTGTATACCACACATTGTTACTCTTATCACTTTTGAAAATTACATTTCGCGATTTTTTTCTCATCCGTTTTTAAGTATTCTGATCATGGATTTTTTTTATATCTTCTCGTGTGTGTGTGTGTGTGTGTGTGTGTGTGTGTGTGTGTGTGTGTGTGTGTGTGTGTGTGTGTGTGTGTGTGTGTGTATTTATTTGGTTAAGAATTTTTATTTTCATACCGAAAAAAGCTTAATTTAATAGAAAATTTCAATTTTTTTTTTTATCTTGTTTTTAGTTTGACTGGAAAATATTTTGTGACAACAAACATCTGTTGACATAGAAGAGGATGAAACTGCTTGCCAATATTCATGATAAAAAGGATAATGCATCGATTTTTAAAACAATGCCTGGTGACATAAAATATTAACCAAGTAAAAAGAGAAGAAAAGAATTATTTATGTAACAAATAGGAATGATAAAGTCACGAAAACGATGACAACGATCCGGTTTTTCTATTTTCATTTTTTTCTTTTCTGTTCTTTTTTTCGATTAAAAAACTAATTTAAATCCTTTTTATTTATTTTTTTGTGCGTTTTCATTCTCAAGTTCTTTAAAGCTTTATTCCTTTATGTGCTTTTATTATTTTTTTTTTTTTGTTGTCCCCTTTTTATTTATTTATTTATTCTTTTACTACTTGCTTGCTGCCTTTCACTGCCACCGGTTTTTGTTGTTGTTGATTTTAGGAATTTCTTTCTTTAATTTTATTTTTATTCAAAAATCCTGAATGAAACATCGTACAAGAGCTTATATCCTTAATTCCACTTCTTGTTTTCATTTTTTACTTTTTCTTTTTAGCTTTTGTGTACTTTTATTCTAGTTTTAACAGAAATTCTTTGTCACCACATGGCATGTATATTGGCTCCATTTGCTTTTATATATTTTTTCACTATAAGAGGAAGAGACTTAAAGAGATTCTTCAATGGGTTTGTTTGTAACATAAAGAAAAGGAAGAAAAAAAAGGAAATGTTTTTTTTTTTTTTTCGTTCTCTTTTATTTAATATTGGACGTGCCGCAAAAGTTATTGAACCACCCCTATATCGGTGTAAATATCCGCAAAATATTCAAAAGGAAGCGAGCTTAAGACGATGAGTGGGTGGATTGTGGTAGTCAAGAGTATATGAGTTTTGATTCCATGTTACGATATCATCACTAACTATAACTATAACTCACTTTTACTTTTTTTGCTTTTTTTTTTCTTCTGCTTTCTTTGGTTAGACATAAACGACATCCTTTCATAAGATTTAGGAGAAGCAACTATACGTGTTTATATACGGGAATATAAAAGTAGAGCAACACAAATGAAGGCAATACAACAACGTATAGAGTAGTAACGTCAGGACAATTTATTTAAATGTTTGTCGTTCACGTTATTTTCCATCCTATTGTTGTGTATCGTTGTATAAATTTGCAGGAATTTACTCAGTTTGTTCAAACAAAAATTTTCATTTTAAAAAGTAATTCTGCTGTTAGTCAGTTTTCTATTTAAAGGAGGAAAAATAGTTTAAATCCTTTTAACGGAACCGTCTTGGCTAAACAGATTTATAACGCAAAAATAAAAAAAACCACAGCTAAGCTTAACATTACAAAAAAAAAAGCGATTCTTATATTATTTCTAACCCATTTACATTTATTTTTATTGTAAAATATAACCGCCCAGGCCACCCTTATTATGTTACCAAAAAAAAAAAAAAAAAACAAAAAACCAAAAACAATTCCTTCACAAACGCTCACAAACCATTTATCAATAAATTCTACTGAAGTTAAGACTGGTCGTACGAGTTTAAGGTAATCCTTATTTTGGTGATGGTGGTGTTTAGAAAACAAATTGCCTATCTTTAAAATAATGCGAGACATGCAATGATTTTGAGAAAATTATGGACACACATTTGTGTGCTACCGTTTCTGGTTGTCACTTAAAAGAAAAAAAAAAATGCGAAGAAGATGACGCGTTTAAACACCTCTCTTTCCCCAAAAACAAATAAAATTGTTAGCTGGTAAGTGGTTGGATTTTCAGTCTCTAGCTGGTACGTTGACTACTTGATATTATTATTATAATTTTCGTTATTTTGTTTTTTCTTTTTCTTTCTCTTCTTAGACACAAAATACGACAACTTAAAGCGTCTACAATAAAACAAACCACTTTAGCTCGTTCTGTATGTTATTTCATGTTATTGACTTCGTTTTACTAGGGAGTTACTTGACGTTATTTTGTCTTCTCTCCTTATTTCCTTTTTTATGGCTAAAGTTTTCTAGTTTTTTTTTTTGATGTTTTTTATTTCTCTCATTTTGGCTTGTGTATCCTGAAAGCTTTCTTTTTTTTTATTTTAGGCTAACAAATTGACCAAAAGTTAAGAAAATTAGATAGAGTTATAGAAAAGTATAACATTTGGTGGGAGAGAAGAGGAAAATGTTTATAGGCCTATGGGAAATGTATATGGAATTCTTTTAGTGAATTAATCTAAATGAAAAAACGTAACAAGGAATCAACTTTAAAAGTATATTTAAAAAAAAAAGACGAAAACGAATAATGTCAACATGGAAATGTGTCACTAAATTCTCATACCTTATCCAGCTTTTTATTTATAAGAGATTTAAAGTTTAATTTGCTAAACTAATTTAAAGTTTTTTCTTCCACTTTTTTTTTCAAAATAATAATAATAAAAATAATATTTTTGTAAACACAACATGATTATTTTTAATAGAAAACAAAAAGCATAGAAAGAAACTTTTTGCTTCACGAATTCTTTCTTCATTTAAAAAAAAAAAAAAAATTTTTTATTTTGTTCCAGTGAAAAAAACAAAAAAATTAAATTAAATTAAAATACTTAAGGTTAATTGAATTACTTTTCTGTTTTTTGTTTTATTATTATTGTAGTTGTTGTTTTTGAAATAAAATTTAAGTTTTTTTTTTTTTTGCGTCGAGAAAGAAGAAAAAATTCCAACATTATGAAAAATTATTTGTTTAATCAGAAGAGGTTCGTGTATTTACACAGTAACATCGGGTTTGTGTTTTTATTAATAATATCCTGCATGTGTTTTTTGTGTTTGGCATTTACAGAGTTTTTAGCTGCTTCTTTTTTTTTCTTTCTGGTATGTACATAAAGATGTTATGGGTGGAGTTAATACAAGAAACATCTAATTAAAAAAAAAAAAAGGAAGAAAAAAATTTCTACAAAGTACTTTTTCAGCTAAATTTCAGTCATATTTCGTATTTGATTACCATTTAGATAAATGATTTTTGTCGCGTTTTTTTTTTTTTTGTATCTTACAACCAAAAGACAAAAAAGGCATAAATGTATTAACAATAATAGAAAAAGCTTTTAAAACAATTGAATTATATAGATATTTGTCGTATTTTCTGTGTAATTTTTCATTCCTTGCAATAATAATTTTTTTTATCTTAAATAATGCAATAAAACTGAAGATAAAAGTAAATAACAGAGAAAATTTTCATTATTATTGTGCGTGGGTGTGTGCTTTTCTAAAAGTAAAGAATTTTTTTATTGCTTTAATAAGACAACCAGATGAAAGACGTCGAAATGGTTACAGGAAAAAAAAATGTTTATTGTGAAGTAAAGAATTTTTTTTTATTTATGATATCTTATCTAAACTTTAATAAAGAATAATTTTAGGCAGCTATATGGATTTAAATGTATTTCGGGTGTATATTGCGTATTTATTTTTGTTAATTATTAACGATTTAACGGCTATCAATACAGAAAACTGCATTGCTGAAGACAGAACACACAAAAGAGAAAAAAAAAATTAATAATCGCCAAAATTCTAGCAACCAGCATAACATGTGACAAGAGTAAAAACATTTTGTACTTAATCAAAGCATTGCCCAGCTCATGTATTCACGATTTTTTTTTTTTTTTTCACTTAAAGTTCTGTTGACATGTCTGTTGTTGTTGTTGGATTTAAAAAAGTAATTTTGGGGAATAAAAATATATATTAATAAATATGCGACGGGCGATAAACTTTCTCTCATTCATCTTATTTTGTGTAAAACTTTCCGAACAAGAAAAAGAAAAAAAATTTCACAGTTTAAGCGAGACTACAGCAACCAACAACAATAACAACAGCAGAAAAAAAAGTTATGAAAAAGTTTTTAGAATTATAAATAAAAAGCTCATCTTACTTATTTACTTTTTATTTTTTTTCTTTCTTTAATATTTATTATTTATTTAACTTTAAATTCGTTTGTTGAAAATGAAGACAAAAAGGAATTAAAAAAAAAAAATCCACTGAAAATCAAATTTATGTTATGAAAATTTGTCATCACAAAAAAAAAAAAAAAAAAAACAAAACAAATTAGGAATTAAAAATGAAGAAGAAGAAGAAAAAAAAAAATTAATTCAAAGCTTTTGTAAAAGTTTAACAAAAAGGAATCAATACGAAGGAATTTATTACTTTGCTTTCGCTTTTACATTTAACACAGACCAACAATAAAAAAAAAACTTTCGCCTGAGAAAAGAATGAATAAAAAAAAAATAGCTGAAAGCTTTACAGAAGGTGAATTAAATAAGAAAAAAATTTGAAAAGTTTTTTCGAACAAAAGCTTTCGCAAATAGAATTTTAAATACCAGAAGCTTAGATAAGATTTTTTTTCCTTGTAATTTTACAAATACAACAATTTTAGGACACTGAAGTCCTATCCTCTGTGTTATGAATTATATTTGAAAAGTTAAACTAAGTAAAATGGTATTATTAAAAAAAAAAAATTAATAAAAAGTATTTATCTCATGTCATTTCTATTAATGATGAGCAGGGGTAACAGCAGAAAGTAAAAAAAAAAAAAAGAAAAAAATAGAAAAGAGAAATCAGTCTTAGTACAAAAATTCGTATGTACATCGTAAGCTTTATTTAGCATAATAAACGGGGCTGGCGTCTATTATACACCACAAACCGAATACAACATTAAACCCAAGATTTATTATTACAAAAAAAAGGAAAGAAAAATTCTAATAGAGACATTCGATAAAAAAAAAAATAGAAGAAAAAAAAAAGTGCTTTTACTTCTGGATATGTATTTATATTTAAAAGCTTCTCGTGCACCTTATTTTCTATCGTAAATCATAAAAATACATTAATGATTGCCTATTGGGTGGTAAAAATATTCTTTTTTTAAAGACATACTGTGTCATTGCACTTGATTTTTATTTATTTAATGTTTAATGCTTTACAAAATCGATATTTATTTCTGTACGCTTTATATATATAAAGCCACAAGAATTACGTGGCGTTTTCATGCTTTTTTTTTTATACATTTTCTCTGTACTGTCGTTAATCTTTGTTAACCACAGACATATTATTTATGATAAATATTAGATTTGTAACTAGTTAACAATGAAAATTATCACAAATTTTACATTATTTCCGATGATTAATCAGGCGGAAAAAAAATAATCCAAGCTGTTTCAATTATTTTATTTTTCCTTAATTTTTGAAATCCCTAATTTTTTAATTAATAATAAAAAAAGAATATTATAAGAAAATCTGTCGTTTCCACAATGTTTACGTAAACGTAGATAAATCAAAAGTATAAAAAAAATCGTAAAATAGCATAAAAGTTAAGTCTCTTAAGTGTAGAACTTTTTATAATAAAAATTCTCCATTCCTTTTAACGTGAATAAGCATCATAAACAAATCAAAAGCATTGTTAAAACCGGTCATTAAGTGATCATTTTGCTTCGTTGCTTGTATTGTCGATCGAAAGCTTTTTAGTTTATTGGTTAATAAATATTTAAACAAAGCTTAAGTAAGTGAAATTAAGCATTTATTGTGACCAGTGCACAGAGTTGTATAACGGAAATTATGTTGCTATGGTTTGTGTAATGACAAAAAAATCTTATTTTAACCTTGGTTAACTTGGAAAAGTTTTGTCTCATCATTGAATGAAACCACCTAGTTATACGTACTTAACAACCAGATCGCATGAACAAAGTTTTTCTTAACTAAATTAACATAAATACTACACTAAACACGTATAAAGATCGATTTTTCGTATCTTTTCGTTTTGCTAACAAACAAATACATGGTTGGCAGTAGTAAAAAAAAAAAAAGAAAGGAAAAAAAACGATAAGAAGGAGTACCTACATCCCTGTCACAGAATCCAACAAAAAGAAAACGTATCTATTCTACTTTGCATAATCTAAAAATAATAATCGTTTCATTTGTTATGTTTGTTACGTAAAACCATCATCGTGTCATTTAGATGGCAATAAAAATTCCCAACAAAGGTGTGGCAAACAGGTATGCAAAAAAAATATTTTCCATCCACTATCATTTCCATTATTTTCTAATTAAAAAACAAAAAAAAAACTTTTTTTTTATTCCTGCTTTAACAAGATTTTAATTGAATTTTTCGTAATTTTTGTTGTTTTTTTTGGTAAAAATCTCTTATTAATTACAACTGCGAATGAATAAATAATTAATAATTAGTGTGGCACATAGAACAATTTTTAAGCGGAAACTCTGCTAGTTTATAAAAAAAAAAAAAAAAATTCTTTTCCACTTCTAAACACAGGGAGAGGGAATAAAATAATTTTCTTTTTATTGAATAATTCATGGAAATAAAAGGGGAGAACAAAAAAAAAAAAAAGAAGCAAATTCTTTATCTGTAAAAAGCGTGACTATAAAGTTGATTTCTCTGTTTAAAAAAATAAAAAGCTAACCCTAAGTAGCATCTACTGGATAAAATATTTTATTTTTATATTTTTTTTAACATTGAAATCTATCCATTTAAGCTAGCTACAGTGGATTGTTTAAAAAAAAAAATTACAATTTGATACAAGTGGATGAAAAGTTTTTTTTTTTTACGTGAAAAACTAGAACAACATTTGTAACAACAGATTTAACTTAAACAATATTACGCACAGTACTGTGTATGGTTTAATATTATTTTTCCTATTGTTTTCTTCTTTCGAATAAATATATAAAAAAAAAAAAAAAAAAAAATCAGTAAATTACAGGTAAAAATATGATTAAATTACGATAATAATCCGCTTTAAAAAGTTTTTTTTATTCGCCTAAATGTTTACTATATATTTATTATTATTTGTTATTATCGCAGCAGCAGAGTTTTTATAATTATTATTATTATTATTCTTTTTTTTTTTTTTGTTTTGTTAGCTTTGTTTGCTTTGTTTTATAAAAACAATATTTAATTAAATATTATTGGATTACTGATTATTATTGTTATTATTATTTTGTAGATGTATTTTGTGTGAATTATATGAAAAAACAAACACAACACATGCATATACATTGGCGGTTGTACTGATTTAATGTAATCCCATGATAATGCAAATTTTTTCTTTTTTTTTTTATTTTTATTTAATTTAATTTCATTTCCCTTTTTTTTTTTATGTAATTATTCTGTTTTTTTTTTTTGGTTTAAAAATTAAAAAAATAAAAAATGTTGGCTTACTGCATGCAGACTCATCAGATGAATCAGAACAGTCTGGATTCTGATCACACATCCATGCTAATGGTATGCATTCTCCTGTACCACTGCGACATGTAAACTCTTCGGATGAACAAACTTTGACACCTGAGTTTTTATGCATTTACATAATTACATAAAAAAAAGAGGAAAACATGAATGATAAATTAATGATTATTAATATATTAAATCCCAGCGCATAAATATGATTAAATTAAAAAAAAATAATGCAACATTTATATCCCATTAAAAAGCTTTCATGCAAAACACAACACACAACACAAAAAATCAGCAAAAAACTGTTATAACTAAGAATTATTGATTAAAAATATTTTCCAAAGAAAAAAAAAAACAAAAACCAAAAAATGTTCCATGATTTTTTTCATTTACTGCACAGCTTCCGGCGGTATCCAATTCAGCAGATTTTTTTCTTTTATTGTGATTTTGTAATTAAAAAAAAAAAAAAAAATTCCTGCAACAATAAAATAATTTTTTATTATTATTATTAATGAACAGCAAAAAAAAAACGGACAAATTTATTATTAAATTAAAAAAAAAAAATAATAAAATAAACACAGAAAAAAAAGCGCCCAATGGTATTAATATTATTATCGTTAATAAATAATTATTTATTAAAAAAAAAAAAATAAAAAAGGGAAAAATGATTCTGTGGATCAATTGAATATGAATTATGAAATCCCTTTTGCAATGGTAGAAGATGTATCGCAATGTTTCTAAATGTAACCAACAGCAGCAGTAATTAATCAATAAAAATATTAAATTTAAAACTTTAAGGAAATAATATTTAAGTAACTAGAGTAAATAATAATTTATTCTATAGTGATATAAAGCATTTACTTACTAACATCACCATATAAAAGCATTGGAAATGCTACGTTAAATTTGTGAATAAAAAAAAAATACTTGATGAATCTCGTTCCTGAAAAATACGATATGTCGCTTGATTTGTTTTATGAGTTGTGTATTATCGTAATAACAATTTTTGTTTATCGATTAATCGATTATCGATAATTTATTTAGAAGTGAATCTTATATAGAAAATATTGAATCGTTTGTCACTATTAAACCCCATGAAATGTAATATTTTAAATAGATTTCGTTGATAAATTACGGAAATATAATAGTTGCTTTAACATTTATCAGGATTCATTCTACTATAATTCAATGGAAACACCTTCTGAAAATAGTTTTTGTTAAACTTTATCCAATAATCTATATATAATATTCAACAATTAATCTTTAAAGTTCTTAGTGGAATTTATTTGTTTCAAAATATTATATGGTGCATCCTGTCGCATCAAGTATACTTATGGGAGTTAAATAAATTTTTAAATAATTTTTTTTTTGTTTGTCAAAATAATAACTAAAATGTAATTATTATGCATTATATTGAAATTAACACGTATATTATGGGTTTTATTTAACATAATAATAATAATAACAATACAGCATAAAATTAAATAAAAATAAAATGTATTTAAACAACGAAGCCATTATCTAATTATAAAATAATAAAACCCAGAATTGAAGTAAAATAAACTTTTGTAATCTATTAATACACTAGCAGAGTTGCAGCAATACTTTTTAATTTACTTTATTTTAATTATAATAAACAAAAAAGAAAATTCATCGAAATTTTATTTCTGAAATTTTTTGTGTAACGATAATTCGAGAAAAAAATTTTTCTCGGGCAAACTCGAAGAACAAAATCAATTTTTTAAATTTATTTCTCGAGTTACAGAGTTTATAAAAAAATCTAATCACAGTATTTACCGATAAAAATTCGGCGATTTAAATTATTTATTTATTAGTTTATTTACTACAGTTGTAGGAGGTCACACTATCAGTCGGAAATATAATAAAAAAATAAGAGCGAAAAAAGCCAATCAAATTGAATGATTGCTTAATTGAGTTGAAAATGAGATTGTGTTTCTATAATTTTTTTTTATTGTATGTAATTTGTGTTAACAGTTCATTGAAGGGACGACACAGATAAAATCACAATCACGCGTCATTCACCTCGTTGAACAATCGTTTTACTAGGTCAAAAGAAGAAAAATGAAATAATTTCAGTTCTGGTTCCACATAGTCTCTAAGTTATTAAAACATTTTTTGTTTTTATATTTTTTTGCAGAGTTTGATTAACGTTAATTAAAAATTATCCTTAAGCTTTATAAGAAGCGTTTCTTTTTTTCGGTTTTCTTCAAACAATACACATAAATAATAAATATTGTTGTTTCAACGCAGTAATGAGAAACTACATCTTTGCTGTAGCTGATTTGAGATGAAAATGATGAGAAAAAAAATTTACATTTTTATCGCATCTTTATTACTACTTAAGCTTTATCGTAGATTTATACAATTTCGCTACTTAGCTAAAACGAATTTATGCTTTCTCGTACGTAATATTAAAATTCCGGATCTATTTTTAAATAATGAATAAATAAATAAAAAAAAAAATAAAATCATAAACATACCGCAATTTAATTCATCAGAGCCATCACGACAATCATCCATATGGTCACACACCCATAATGCTGGTATACAAGATTCTCCAGATTTACAAAAGAATTCATTTGATGGACAAAATTTCACTAAAATTATTTTTAATTAATTAAAACAAAAAAAAAAACAATTCAATTAAAACGGAAAAAAAATTATTTCAGGTGGTGTCTGCAAATTAAATAAAATTCCTCTGCTAAATCCAATTAAAGAAAAATCTTAATTAATTAATTAAAAAAAAAGCAATTATTGTTATTAAAGAAGAGAAAAATTTGCTTATAATACACCACACCGGCTGCTACCACTTAATATTGTTATTGTGTTAATAACCAACCAGCAGCAAGGATATTGATATTTTTCCACCTTCTTATTCTCTTTAAAAAAAAAAAAATTATTTAATCTTAAAAATTACTGAAAAATAATTAAACATTAATTAATTAATAATTTCTAGACAACAGCAAAAAAAAATTATATATAAAAACGTTGATGCTGTAATCTGCTAGCCATTTGCCACCACCTAATGCGACAAAAAAAAATTTCTTTCTTCACAATTTCGTCGTTGTTTAATTAAATAAATTTTTTTTTTTGTTTCTTTTAATATAAAAATCGATTAAGTAATTACTAAAACGAAAATTTAATATCCCTAGGTTATTAATAAACTTTTTTTTTGTACAGTATTTTAAAGATTAAAACCGATATAAATATTTTTTCCGTATTAATCATGAATTTTCACTGAATAGAAAATTTCGACATAATTGAATCAACAAACAAAGAGTTGATAAATTAAACTAAAAAATAAAAAAAGTAGAAATAAAACCGGAAAAGATGCCATATGGATACGAATGACAAAGATTTTAACAAATAGAACAGAAACTTTCATTAAAACACTTGTTGGTGTAAGAATGGGATTGCAGTATAACCTGTATTGTATAAAATGTATCTGGGTTGCTAACCAGGTAACTAATGCAATAATAATTCATGTGCTTTGACCTGTTCTATTTCACCATTTATAAAATTGTATAAAATTTGGTTAAATTATAATAAAACGAATGGATAGTCGTCAGTGGTATCCTGTTAGACTTTTTAAGCCAACAAAATAAATTCCCATTTGTTGTAAAATGTTGTGGTTTTTGTTAAAACCCTCGAATGAGTAAAAAATATTTTTAATAATTTATAATTAAGCTTTTAGTTTAGCGTGTGTAATACGATTATTAGCTTAATTTATTAGAAAATCGTTTACGACATTTGAAACGTTTTTTTTTTTCTGTACAACAATTATCTGATCGAATAAAAAGTGACGACTTTATGTGGTTCAACCGGTTAACAAAAAAGACAAGAAACTATGCAAATATAATTCTTATCACACAAAAAACAGTTATTTACTGATTGCTATGTATTCAAGCGATTATAAATTATTTGATCAGATTAATAAACTGCTTAAGCTCAGTGTTAATTCCTTTTAAATCATTATAAAAAGCCAAACTGAAATGTAACAAAACTATTTAGTTCTCTATTTTTTGAAAAGTTAAACAAAATAACATAATTATGTCCTTAAATCATGTAATTAACGGAATTAGGATAGTTTTTTTTTTTTTTATAACAGCTAACATTAGTATTATTATTACTCTATAACACCTGTAAAAACTTTTTAATCATTTTCTACTTGTTTAATGCTTTTAAAAAAAAAACTTTTTATTACTTTAAATAAACAAATTTAAACTAGAGAATTTTTTTTTATTATTATTAAAAGTTACAGGAATCTAGGGTAGAAAGAAAACATAAAACAGCAAACATTCTAGGACAGGACAGCATCGTTGATATCTGTTTAAAATAATAAATTATTAAAAAGCTCTGAAATAAATTTATTGCTTTGGATTATAAATTACAAAAAAAAAAATTAAAAAAAACAGTGACACAGGACATTATTGTGTGACACAACTTTGATGGTTTTCCACTTCGGATATATCCTAAATTTTAATTTCATGTTAATTACAAAGCTTTCACTTATACATCATGCAAAAGCACACATTAAAACATTTTTTGTTTTAACATAATAATAATAAAGAAGAGCAAATAGAACTTACGACAAAAATTTGGATCCTCATCGCTGCCATCACTACAATCATTTTCTTGATCGCATTGCCAACGCTTTGGTATACATCGACCATTTTTACAACGGAATTTATCCTCAGGACATGAAATTTCTGTAATTTAAAAAAAAAAACACAAAAAAAAGTTTAATAAACAAATCTGTGATAAAAACACATTAAAAGTGTACACAAAAGAAGTAAAAGAAAAAGAAATTTTCTGTTCCACTTGTTTGAAGTTTTATTTCCTGTGCTTTTTTTTCGAAGTACATTAAAGTCAACAAATTAATCAGTGAATAAGAGAAAATCAAGTTAATTTAAAAATAAATAAATAAACACAAAACGTAACAATTTAGTGGAGCAATCATCAGAAGCACACGATAAGCTTTCCTGTTTTATTTATTCATTATTTTTTTACTCTCTCTGCTAAATAAAAACATTTTCTTTCTTTAGATTTGTGTGTGTGTTTTTTATTATTTTTATTTTTAATTCATTAAAAGATAAAAGGACTGGGTGCTGGCTAGGAGAATTACAAAAAATTAAAAAAAAACACAAAAACCACCCACAAGTGAATTAACACACCTTAAAGCGTTTTCTTCTCTTCTTTTTTTTTAATTTTTTTATCTGACACGTTCTTATTACGATTTACACTGCTTAGTGTTGCTGCTGCTGCTGTTGTTGTTGTTGTTCCAGCTTTAATAATAAACAAAACAAAGATAATAGCTGGGTAAACGAACAACAAAATATAAAAATGAAAAAAAAAAGCGGAAGAGAAATTGTTACAGACGAAAATTTAGTGAAGCAAATGTAACGAACGAACAACAAAATATAAAACTGTCACAAACAGAGCTTCGTTTTTAGTTTCTTTTTATTTTTGGTCGTATTTTCATTGCATGAAACAACAGCAAGAGGAATACTTTAAATGTGTACAAAAAAATAAATAAATAAAGCTTTAAAAAAAAAGCAAAGCAAAAGTCATGAATTCTCACTGCTTTCTTGTTGTGTGTGTGCGCTTTTTTTTCAATTTTATTTATTTATTTCTCTAGTAAACATGATAATGTGCTTCAGTAAATTTTTTTTTGTTATTTTTTATTTGTGCTTTTTGTTTGTTTTTATTATAATGACAACAACGGAAGGAAAGTAATTGCACCACCAACGAACCAACCACCCGCCAAAAAAAAAAAATAACAGAAATGTTTTTTTTTTAATTTATTTTGATAAACAAACGAGAAATAATTTCCACAATATCGAAAAATTGTTTATTTATGTTGGTTGTAGGGAATTAAATAAACAGACAAAACACAGCGATCGCTTACGACAAATGACACGAAATTGCATACATTTTGGTGTTGGAAAATTATATAAAACAAAAAAAATAATTTTTACTACCCGGTTAATCTTCATTGTGGGTTTTTTTTTTAAATGGAAAATTACAGAAAAATGTGGCGCACGTTTCGTTACAAAAAAAAAGCTTCACAAAGATTTATCTGATACTTCACATTAGATAAAAAAGCATTTTTCATTGGCTTTTTACATATTTATTTATTTTCTTTTTTTTTTGCTGTACTTTTCGCTACTTTTCTATCTCTCACTTGCGGTTGCTAAGCTAAGGAAATATAATAGTTGCAGTTTGTTAGATGTGTTCTTGTGTAACATTCTTCGTTTAGTTTTCTATATATTTATTTATTTTTTTTATTTCTGAACAAAACTTTTCTAAGAACAAAAAGAATTCATTGCATTTTTCTAGTCAAGTTTTTTTCTGGTTGTAAAAAATAAGATAAAAAATAAATTTTAAAGTGGTGGTGGTGGTTTTGGTGTCTAACACAATTTTTATTTTTAGAAAGTATCTCCCACAGCAGTAACAACACCAACAATAAGCAAAAAATGTAGAAAAGGCACCAAATAAACATTAAACGCTGTCAAGAGCAGTATTGAGAAGACAGCAAATTCAGTCACATTATTACAATTTAGTGTATATGAGAAAAGTCACATTATGTTCGTTTTGCTTTCATTAATGTTAAATAATAAAAAAAAATCGTTAGAATAAGCTTAAAAATGCATCAGTTTAGAAGGAATTTTTTATTGTATTTTTTTTTTCTCAACGTCGCCTGTCGTACTTATTTTACCGAAGCACCTAAACTACTTGTTTCAATTATTTTTTACTTCAATTTCGCAATGACATCTAAATAAATCTGATATGTATGTTGAAAGTATGTTAAAATGCTGCCAGCTTGGTATTTTTTTTTTATCAGATTTTGTAGAAACGGAAGTAGATAAATTGATTAAACTGGTCAAGTCAATGTGAATCAATTAAATCAGTTAGATCTGTTAAAAAAAATTTAAATAATTTTCCAATCAACATTGAGAAGATAATTAAATATAATTAACCACTGTGTGTGTATTTATTAATAAGCAAGTCGCACACAATAATTAACGTGCGATAAGATGCAAATTATCTGCACAAATTAAACAGCTTTAGTAAAAGGAAGTGAATATAAATTCGTCCAATAATTTTCTGTAAGAAAATAGAAAAAAAAAATAAATAAAACAACCTTGACGATAAAATGTAATTAATTAGTAATTACAGTGAAATAGAATAACGCAAAAAACAATTATTTTTTTAATTACTTTGTAATGAAAAGTGCAAATAAATAAATAATTTTTTTTTTGCACAATTTAATCACGCCTAAATAAGCACTATAAGTGTTACATGAAAAAAACATAAAAATTCTCATTTTTCACCCATCTTTTTCCCCCAAAAACGCTGTGTACAAGAGATTTTATGTTATTAAAGATACGAAAATTAAAGCTTAAATGTTATAATTTATGATTAAGAATAAAAAGAAAAAAAAAACCCCTAGTAAGGGTACGCCATCGTAATTCAATAAGAAAAAAGAAAAGAAAAAAAAAAGCTTAAAACGCGCTGTACCAAATATGCGAATTTTCCAAACTTTAAACATAGAAAATAAGAAAAAAAAAAGGAGAAAATTCATAACATAAGGGCAGAAAATTTATTGTTTTTTTGATTTTATTAATAAATTTTTATTTTTTCTTGTTACTATTTTACTACCCAACGCTTCTTATTATTTTTTTTTTTTATTATAACAGCACCCACCCAGATGAAAATTCATGTCGTTTCATCAATTCATTTATGGTACATTGATTTCTCCATTCACTTTTACTTTTGCGTGATATGTCTTTACGCTGTGTGTGAGATCTTTAATGAAAAGATGGAAATTATTTTTTTTTTTTATCTTGAAAAAAGATTAGGAAGTATTAAAAATTACATATTGTAACGAATTTTCTTCGTTTTTCTTTTTTTTTTTAAGCTTTTGTGTAAAAGAAAATGGGAATCCATATAGCAAAAGCAAAGAAAACACTCTATCGCCCGGCGAAGCAGTTATTGATTTTTTTTTTTTTTATTTAATTTTCTATTTGATTTTCCCTTGTGGATTTTTATAGAAAGAAAAAAAATTCTTATTTTTTATTTTGATGTCGTTGTCTATAATAAAATAAAAAAGAAAAAAATTAGAAAAGCTTTGGGATAGAAAAAGTTACTTTTTTTTCGTCCTTTTTAAACAAACAGACACAACATGCTGTGATTTTTTCTCCTATTTTTTTTTTTTTTGTCGTTAAACTAATTTCAGTTTCTTTTCTTTACTTTATTACGTAAATCGGCTTGAGCCTATTTTTTTGTTCTTTCTTTCCAATTTAATACCTCGAGACTTATGTTAATAAGAATGGATGAAAGTTTAATAGGTTCAAAAATGACTTTTTACTGTGTGGGGAAAATGTTTATTAAATTCCTTAATTATTAGCCGTCACTGATGCTTTTCTCACCTTCTATAAAATAATTAAATAAACATTAAAAATCGATCGTTAAAATGCTTGACCTAAATTTATGAAAAATAGTTAAAAAAAAAAAAACGAAGGAGTTAACTTAATTAAAATCCTAACCAAGAAGAAAAATTAATTAAGAAAGCAATCAAAGTGGTAAAACCCTTGCAGTATGGTTGTCATTTTATAACGTAATAATGGGTAGAAGTAACCCAATTGATATTTATCTAGATACATCCATCTCCGTAATTAATCAATATTTATTCAAGTTTTTTGTTTTGTCCCTTGCAGTAAAAACAGATTTTTTTTTTTTGATATTTTCTGTCGCCATACTTATGGCTTTTATTTAGTAAAACGAATGAGAAAGCTTTATTTGTTAATAATAAATTAATGGCATCACATCTTGTTCTTGTTTAATTCATTTATTTTTATTATTAGCATTTTTTGCCTTATTAACTTATTTAATTTTCCAAGAATCTAGCCAAAGTAGATTGACCTACGTCAATGTATGGCCCCAAGGAATTATAATATTCAATGACCGTTAAGATGTAACTTAGTTTAAACAACAAAAGAAAAATCATTATTTGTTCTATATTATTAATAAATTACCACAAAAAAATAAAAAAATAATAATAAAAATTAATCTTGATAAACAAGTAACGAGTAGCGCAACAAAAAAAACACAACAAGTAACATTGGTAAAGATTATTACTACATATGACGTATAAATTGGATTTACGCAGTAAAATAATAATAATAATAATAAAAGTAAACGAAAGAAAAAACGGTGTTTAAGTGAAGTCTTAACATGATTTAATAATAAAAAAAAAGAAAAAATTAAAAAAGACTGAATTAAATGCTTGATTAAAAACCCATATTAAGAATCTTGTTAATAAAAAATACGTCGCAGCAGTAGCAACAAAAAAAATAATAAATAAAATCATCGTGTCCGGTTTTCACTTTAATAATAATTTTATCAACGTTACCACAAATCATTAATCTATCAATTTTATTTCACTTAATTATTATTAATAATGGTATAATAAAAAAAAAAAAAAATTAAATTAAATAAAACGTCATGTCTAGCTGCTGCACTGTTGCTACTGCATCTGGTAAGTCATCAAACAGCACCAACTACAGACAACAACAGAATATTATATGGAATGTTGTTATGAAAATCGTTATTATAATTAAGCTCCACTTACTACGCACTAAATGTTTTTTTTTTTTTTTTGTTTATTATAAATCAAATCGTATAATGTCATCGGTGTAATTTAAGATGGAAATTTCATTATAATTAAAACCCAATTACGTTGCAATTCCATCGTTTTTTTTTTTTTTTAAATCAATTTCAGAAATAAAACAATTTTTTTATACTGTGAGACGCGATTAAAAATTATTGTTTATTGGTAATTGAGGAATATAGATGGTTTTTGAAATGTAATGCATTGGTGTAGCCATCAAAGGATTTCAGAAGTATTTTCTCTAAAATCTGTCGTTTTCGGATATTAAAAAAGGTAATAACCAAGCTTAAAATAATAAAAAAAAAAACCGAGTTAGATGAAACAATTAGTAACGATGGTTTAATAATTACTATTTTAAGTACATTCAACGAAGCTTTTATTTCCAAAAACTATAAACCAAGTAAATAATTAAAAAAAAAAAAAAACTCTTTGATTAATCGCAACGAAAGCTTCTTAGTTAATAATCCTCTAGCTGTCATCGATTATTTCTTTTAATATTTCCACGTATTAATTAAATGACTTTTATACATATTAAAAGCAATAAGCAAGCTTAATAAGCCACATAAAATCCATAATAATTAAAACAGAAAACTACTTTTGGGACGAAGGTTTTCAATATTAAAACGCAAAAGAAATAAAAATTAAAAAAATCACCTAGACTCATAAAAAAAAATTTTTTTTTAATAATAAGGTAACAAATTATACTGGTTTTATCTATATTAATTACGATAAAATATAATATTGCATAATTAACAGGTAACACAGCCAGGTATATTTAATGCAATGGCACCATGACGCGGAAAATCACTGAAAGTCGCTACAAACGAGAGAAGAAAAAATACAAAACGAAAAAACTTTAAGAAGGAGAAATAAAAATGTTAAAAAAATCGCCACCAAAATCGTGTTAATGCTATGAATAATTAATTAACAATAAATCCTATTCTTATCTGTTCTGAAAAAAAAAAAAAAAAAACTTTTCAAAAGCTTAGCAATTGTCAAAGTTTTAGGCGGTGCAACCCGAATACAAAAGCAGCTGCTGCTGCTGCTGGTGCATCTGATCCATTTCGTTATAAATTTTAATTCAAATTGCATGAAGAGAAATTTTTCTTTAACACCAGCGGTATTAAATCATTTTTTTTTCTTCATCTCTATGCTTTCTTATAGTTCTTAAGAAAAACCCTCATAAATTTCGATCGGTTTTACAGAACTTTGTGTTATCAAAAATAATTTATTATAAAAAAAAAAAAAAAGTGTAAAAAGCGAAAAAGATCTATGAAAGCACAGAAAAGAAGATGTAAAGTAGATAAAGGTGGTGGCAAAACTTATTATATAATCATGTAGAATAGTGTGTTTGGAAAGAGTATTTGAAGTCGTCTTCCTTATTAGAAAACTGAATAAAGTTTTTTTTTTTTTTTTTAAGAAGCTTTATAGAAAGGTAAAGATACTTTGGAACATTCTTCTCATTTCTTACAATAAAAACCAAAGGAATTTTATACCATTCTTAAGGTATTTCTGTTTAAATATTTCTCCTATGTTATTACTTATTGAAATTTTGTCAATTTTACCTAGTTATTATTTTTTTTTTATTACCATCATGTCTAATTTCCAATATAGAATTTATAATACAACTGGGAATTTATAAGAGAATTTTCAATTTTACAACAGAATACGTTTAGGAATTAATTTTATTATCGATGTTTTTTGTGTAACTTTTTGGTAATAATAATGTTTAGTTAGCTTATTTTGTGTGTTCACATTACAATTGCTTTTAAGCTTGATACGGAATGCGAATTTCTTATAAACGAATTCAAACCAACAATTCTCTTACAAAAAAAAAAAAAAAAAAACGAAAAACATTTAAGCAACACTGAGCAGCACAACGTTTTATAAAATGTAATCAAAATTAATAAACCAACGAATAAAAAAGATTGCTGTTGAATTGTTGTTTCTTTATATAAAAAAAAAAAAACACAAATCAAAACCAGAACATATTGCTTCTTATTATTTGTAATTGCAACATTGTTGCAATAATTTATTGCTTTATTATAAATCAGGAATAGCGAATGAATTGAATAGCGAAATGTAGGAAAGAAAAAAAATAGGCACAGTACGACTAGACAACATAAATACATTTTTTTTTTTCATTTATTAATTTGGAATGTTGTTGCTGTATTAACTAGTAACACACATGTATAATATGTCACTGGCATTTTTCGGTTACAGTCATTGCATTCATTAATATGCAATAATTGCAACAATGTAAACAGACAAAAAAAATATGCCTTTCGATTAAAAGTAAATTAAGGTTAAGATTAATTAATCAAAATTAAAAACAATGTTGCAGGTTATTCATTTTTGTATTTAAAACATTAATTAGTTTAATGAACTTAAAAAAAAAAAAAAATATTTTAATGAGAAAGGAAACGGAACGTAAACAGGAGCATTTTCCTGTAAGAAAATATTTTATTTTTTTTCTAGATTTTTATTCCTAGAAAGAAATCAAATCAAATTAAGGCTAATGATAATTATTTATCTAAAATTTCAATTAATTTCACTCTGTTTCTGTGACAGAAAATTATCACAATTTCCCCGTTGCAAAAAAACCCCAGTACAAAATATCTCAGGTACAACTAAGGTAATTCACGATTCTTAGTTAAAACAATAGTAGACAGTAGAGACGACATCGTATTTACCTAATGATTTTTTAATTACAAATGACAATAATAAACAATTTTTCAGTCACTTTAATGTTTTAATAGTGGGTGATGGTGATAAACGTAATAAACTTTAAATATTTAATAAACGCTAATATAATTTATCTAATAATTTGTTGAAGAAGTATTTTTATTTATTTTTTTTTTATATATAAACGTACGCATATCACTTTGATAAATGATATTAAAATTGAGATAAAGCAAACAATGTAAAACCAACCACCACACAAAAAGAAAAATTATTAATTTCAATAAACCAAAATGAAGTAAAGGTAAATTATTGCCATCATTTGTTTAATAATTTAATATAACAAACAAGAAGTTTTCATAATAATAATAATAATAAAAAAAGCATAAGGTACGGATAGTAGCAAAGGAGAAAAACGTGTATAAAAACAACAGAAAAATCACTTGAATGCTTATGGCAAAATAAATGATAAATGATTTTACTTAGTTTTATTATTATTATGAAGGTGTTTTCTTTTTTATTTTCATTGGCTTGTTTTTATTGTAATTTTATTCGTTTATTGATTTAAAATAAGATAAAAAAAGAAGAAAAAAATGGATAATAAAACAGGCTGAGTACAGTTTTACATGTTGTCATCGTGGTTCATGGTTTGAAAACAAAGTTCACCCAAATATATGCTACCAGTAGCACAAGAAACATCTACCCAGCATCTTCAACGTTACTGTAAAACGTTGTTTCTTCGTAAGTACACAAATAAGATGAAACATAGAATTAAAGCTCACTCAGAGTAATTTTACTTTTGTTTTTATTAAATATAATAAATCAAAGTTTGCAAGCATTTTGTATACACGTGAAACAAAAAGCGACAAAAGTGTTTGCACCCACCCAGCCAAAGTAATTTTTTTTTTGTCTTTTTGATATTTGAATATAAAGTAAACGACGAAGTAGAGAAATATGACTTGGTGGTTGCTTGCTGTTAAAATAAAGGTAAAATGTCATAGACACCACCCGCAAACATAATTTAAACAATAACGCTTATAAAAGGGGAAAAATCTCTTAGACAACACTGGTGATGATAACTTAAAAAAAAAAACAAAAAAGATAAACAGGAAAAATAAAAAGAAACAAAAAAGCAAAAGTCACCCGGTGTAAACTCCGCTGTGTTCAACCTACTTTTTTCCATAGTGATTTTACCTGTTTTTCTGTTCTGTTTTTCTCTCTCGTAATGACAATAAAAGGGCACAAAGTACGTTTTGAAAGAAAATAAACAAGAAATTTACACACAGCTGGAGTTAAGTTAAATTTAGTAAATCGTAATGATTTTCTGAATAAAAAATGATACAAAAACCAAGTTAAAGTTTAAAAGCAAAGGAAAAAAAAGCAGAAGAAAAAGCTTCTAAATAACAGTTAAATAAAGAAAAGTGCGCGTGTAAGAGAAAGCTTTTTGTTTGTTTATTCGTTAATTCAGCAAAAAAAAAATGTTTTTTGTTCTGTGTAAACTGGAAGCAGCAGCAGTAGCAGAGAAGAAAACACCCAACATACGGTGTTTTGATCTCGTTTATTTATTTTTTTAAAATTATTAAAGAAAATAAATAATAAAAAAAAGCTCATTCTATACAAATGGGAACATAATTTTCGGTTTTTTTTTTTCTTTCGTTTGCTCGTTTGGATGTTTATTCAACTCACGCTGTGAACTTTACACAAAGTTAATAAAGGTAAATTGAGGAAAGAAAGAAAAAAAAAATGAACAAAGCTGTATGGTAAAAAAAAGCTCAATGTTTTGCTTGTGTTTGTGTGTTATGTAAAAAAATGTGCGCTTTTTTTACCGAAATTAAATTTACAAAAAAAAAAAAATAAAAGTCAACAGCAGCCTTTTGTAATGATTTCAGGTGATCCTTCCGTTTCTATTCTTAAGAAAAAAATTCATTCAAAATGTCAATAATAACAAAAGCAGCAACGGTTTTCTAGTCACAAAAAGCACAATCAATAATTTGTTTAAAGCTTCTTTTTTTTGCATAATAATAGCACTGCATCGCATGTAACTGGTAATACAAAATCGCAATTCAAGGTTAGAAATTAATCAGCATACGAAAACGTAAACAATTTACTTTACTTTTTAATTTAAATAATTAAAAGTTTTATTACAAAATTGTTTTCGCATACGCAATTTTGTAGCAGAATTACAAAAAAAAAAAAAAAAAAAAATACAGAGAAAATAAGGCAGGAAATGTTAGTAACAAACACAAAAGAAATAATCAAAGTTCTAATCACACGAATTCATCTACTTTTTTTTTTGTTTGATTAATTATTTAATAAATAAAATAACAACGAAATTAGCATTAAACTACGTAAATAAATACACGATGATTGAAAATTAATTTTGCTTGTTAAGAGAATAAAAAAAAAAAAAACAAACATGTTATCAGCCCGTTTTGTCAATAACAAGTTTAATTGAACTAGATGTAAAAGTGCTTAGTAATCGATCACAACTTCACTATACATTTATTGATAAATAAATTTGCATTTAATTATATAAAACAAAAAAAAATAATAAAAAAAAACATTAAGAAACTAAACAAAACTTAATTACAAAGAAAAAAAATAAAAAATGTTTTTTAAGAAAGTGGTTTTTGCATTTACATTAGCACTGGTTGCATGAAGTCAAGTATCAAACCGCATAACAAGTAGCTAAATTAAAACCAATTAAATGCTATAATAATTAAATAAACATTTGTATGGTTATTTTTATTATTACTTTTCATTGCAAAATTCACATTTTTAATGATTTTTTTTATAGACAAACTTAAGAATAGTAGAATAATTAATTAAAATAAAATAATGTAGAAACTTTAGAGAAAATCTAGATACAAAAATGTTAATAAAATATTATAGCTAGATAGAGAAATATATTGATGTTCTAAGTGTAGAAGAAAAAAAAAACTGCAAAAACTAAAAGCAAATATATTTGGTTTGGTTAAAGTTAAACACGAATTTATTCTTGTTATTTTCATTATTAGACACATTATTCACATTATTTTAAATTAACAATAATATAAATACATAAATAAAAATATAATTTAAACACTAGATAAAATACCGAAAAGCATAGCTTAAACATAGTTAAGAGTAAGTAAAAAAAAAAATTGCTTGATAAAAATTTATTACATCACATAAAAACCGAAAAATAGCAAAACAACAAAACCGAATTATAAATAATTTCGGTTTTTACGTTTCAATATAATGATAATAAAGAAAATAAAAACCGAAGAATAAGGAGTATTTTCAAGTGAAAACCACTTCAAACAAATACAAGTAAAAACAACGAATGGGTGGCAAGTAAAAAAATACGTAAACGGAATGACACTGAGTGTGGTTAAATAAAAATTCATTTCTATTCTTTATTTACTAATATAAATCGCAATTAAAGAATTATTTCAATTTCACAAAATAAACTATTCGAAAGCAATTACTGCTGTTGCAACATCTGGTGATATTCAATTAAAAAAAGAATTCTTTCAGTTCATAGAAAATAAATAAATAAATGAAAAGTAAATATTTACGTAAAAGTTTAATTAAGAAAATTATTGTAAAAAGCAAAAAAAAAAAAAACTTAAATTAAAACTTTAACCAAAATAGATTTATAAATGTAGTAAGAAAAAAAAAAACCTAACCAACCCACCCATCGATCCACACACAAAAAACACCACAAGTGTCATTGGACATTTTTTTTTACTCATTTCTTATGCGATAAACACAGAAAACAATAAAAAAAAAGAAAAGAAAATGCAAAGAAGAAAAAAGCATTTCAATTACAGAGAGTCAAACGAATAAAAAAATAAATTGTTACGCCTTAAAGTATACTACAAGTCGTCATTGTAAAGAGTAATAAAGTGAAAAAAGCTTTCGCAAACATTTACAAATAGAATTTTTATTTTTATTCTTATTTTTTTATGTTGTGGCTACGAAAGGTTGTTGGAAATTCAATTGCAATTTTTTTAATGCAAGCTAAACCAACAGAAACGTACCAAACACAACCAAATAAACAAAACACAATGAAATAAAAAAAGCTCTTGTGACTGGTGTGGTGTGATAAGCCAGGGTGGTAGCTAGCCAAACACATTTTATTAGTTAATAAATTTTAAATTAAGTTATAAATGTGTTTCGTTGTGTCCACAAAGCATTTTTTTCTATTTTTTTTTGTTGGTATTTTTGTCGTATCTAGAAATTAATTAATCGTAGGAGTCCCCTGTTGCTTTATAAACAAGAGCTTTTTTTCAGATAGTTTACTACATCGTGAATTAAAAATGTAATGAAAAAAAAAAAAAAAATAAAAACAATTTCTTTAAGTTCCTGCTGTTTACCTTTAACTGTTGTCGTTAAACGTCCTTCTTTAGTACCAACAGCTACTGTGCTTGCATTACCACCGGTTAAACTTTTTTCAATATTTATACCACCACGTACACTTGTCGTACCTACTGGTGGTTGCGGTGGTATTGCCGAATTAACATAAATCACAATAACTGATATTATCACGAAACTAAATAACCAATTATATTGGGCATTTAATCCACCCACACACCTCATTTTCATAATTTTTTATTTTTTAATTTTCTCTTGTGCTTTTACAATATTTTTTTCGTATCAAATAACTAAATGGAAAATATGAAATTACTTTGCACTGACAAAAAAAAAAAAAAAAAAAAAAGAAAACAACCCGAAAAACCAACAACAGAGAAAGAATCGATAGAAAAAGCACAGAAACTAAGTAACAAAAAATAATAAAAAGAAAAACCAAAAATAAAAAAAAGGAAAATTCAATGGAAAAACACTTGATCACTTGGTATTGTTGTTTGTTTGGTTTTTTTTTTTATTTGCGTTATCCTTGATTAAGAAATTACAAAAAGCACAACACACATCGTAGAACGGTAAACAGATTTTTTTTTTTTTTCTTTTTATTAATTAATTCACAAAAAATTTAATTATTTGTTTGCGTATTAGAAGCAGAAAAAGTTTTTTTTATTTATTTAATAAAAGGGAAACAGACAAGCTTTATTTAAAAGACGTCTGAACGCGATTAACAGCAGAAGATGACTGAACAGACGACGACGACAATCATTTCAATTTGATTTTCTCATACGAAATAAATTTTTCTGTTCACATTTATTGCTCCTTCCTAACACAGCATCTAGTGTTGCATTGGCGTTTCGTTGTATCTGTACATGGGTGGATAGTGGTGGTTTAGATAATTGTTATTGTTGTTGTTGTTGGTTCATCTCGGTACGTAGAAAATAGCGAAAAACAAACAAAAAACTGTGAGTTTTGTGCGCATCGCGTGTACAATAATAACAAAAAATAAAAAAAATTGATAATAAACTCTGTAGCTAAGTAAACGTAGGCAAGCGTGTGTGTTTGTGTAAAATGTTAAACTGTTTGGATGCTGTATGCCAAACTAATACTATTACCTATTCAACTGTGTGCTTAAGTAGGGTAAATAAGCACTGTATTGGAGAAGTATGTTGCGCATCCAAAAATACCCCACTATAGTGATGAAAAAAAAGCTACTAGATTTCCTCTCACAAAAAAAAAAAAAAAAAAAAAAAAAAAAAAAAAAAAAAAAAAAAATAGAAGCTTTTAGCCACTTTTTTTTTACTCCATCGAATTTTTGTAAATTTTTTTGGGGTAAAAATTTTTGTAAATTTTTTTCGGTGTTGTGCTTAAACCATTATACGCCCAGTTATAATAATAAATAAATAAAATTAAAAAATTAAGCTTTTATTAGGCTTTTACGGTGTTTATTTAAAAAAAAAAAAATTGAGAGAGCGCTTTTTTTCGTGTGTTTTTATTGGGGGAAACGCAGGACTTTATAAATTATTTTTCTTTCTTTTTTTTTTTTGCGACAGCAACAACAATAATAATAATAATAACAACACGAATTGAAGGGGTTAATTTGAGATTGTAGGTTAAATTGGGGAGATTTAGGCGCCACACTTTGTCTTTAGCTGCTTTTTTTGTTGTATACAGGACTGATACACAGTCACATTATGTTTATCCGGCTTCTTTCTTTTATTATCACCATCATTACGCTTGATTGTTGCTGTTTGTGTTGCCTAGGAAAATGTTTTTATATTTTTCTTTTTTTTTTTGCCTAGTCAATAGAAAAGGCGACACTGTGCACACACTGTGAATGTTATTAAAAGAATTAAAATAGACAATGAAGCTTTAATATGATGATGGTAAGAAAACAAAATACAAAAAAAAAATAATAATAATAATAACGCTTGATTATTTAAATTTAATCTTAATACTTTTGAGGTTTTTACTTTAGTAAAGTTAGAACTAGAAAACAACGACAGGGAGAAAATACGAAAATACGATGAAGGAAAAAAAAAAACGAAAAATTTTTATTCGGTAAACTATTTTGTGACCTAAAACTAAAACTATTAAAAATTATTGTAAAACCCGAAGAGAGCTTAAGTAATTTAAATTTTTTTGTGCTACTACCTACGACTTGTTTTAACAGCAGCAGCAACATCACAGCAGAGTTTTTTTTTTTGCTTATTTTTTTATTAATAATTTAGAAATGAGAAAGTTTCGAATTTTTACTTCTTCTGGTTTTTTTTTTTTTTATTAATAAATACAAAAGCACAACGTTATTATTAAGTTGGTTCCTTGTGTTGTAAACACTTGAGTTTTTTTATTTTATTTTTTCTGCAAGCAATACACAAAAATTTAATTTTTTCTTTTTTAATATTAACAATGGGATTATACGGGATTATTGGTTGTACTCCTATCCGCCACCCCAAATATTAAGTTTTAATTAACTTTTTTTTAAAAATAAAAAATTACTATAAAAGCTTTTAGGAAATTTTATCTAAACAAAGACGAATATTATTTTCGATTATAAATTAATGTGAATTAAGTAGTTTAGGTGAATTATCGTGTTCAAGACACTGACCCTTAGAAAGTTTTCCTGTTTCTTCTTCTTCTTTTTTTTTTCTGTGTGCTTATTAATTGCTGGTTAATTAGTTTAGTAACAACGATAGTTTATTCACTGATGGTTAAATGCTAATATTTTATCCAGTCCATGTTAACTTTGTCGTTGCTGTTTCGTAATTTTTACAAATTTGTTTTTCTACTCTCTACAGCTGGAAGCAACATTTTTAATTAATAAAATCCGGATCAAAGCATTTCCAATATAACAAATATATCCACATAGATAAATAACGGAAAAATAGAAAAGAGAGAGAAAAAAAAGCAAGGAAAACACAATGAAGGATGACATTTAATTATGAATCCTGTAAATCCTAGGCACAATAACGGATTTATCATTTGATTAATTTAATAACCATAGGGATGAATTGAGTTTTTGCCCACATTTTTTTTTCTAATCAAATCAATGTCAGTTTTTATTAACAAAATAATCAATTTTATTTTGTGTTGTTATTATTTCATCAGCATCACGTTATATCTTAAATATATTAGAGACAACGATGGTAGTTTTAATTAAATGATGCAATTGCAGCAACGTATTACAAGGTTAAAGCAATTCTTTGTCCATTCTACAATAAAACCTTCACGTTTTTATAACACTAAACATACATTTTTTTTTGTAATTTCACTAATTATTGTTTTTATTCCTCTACCACCTATTCGCCAATCATAATTTATGACGTAATGGTGAAGGAGAAAACAATTTTTTTTTATTATTTAATTATGTAAAAACAAAAAAAATGGTTTAACTGCAACGAGAAAATACTTTTAAAACAGAAATCTCTTATGGATGATGCAATTGAACAAGATTATTAAAACACTTTTGCATAGATATGTGTGTTGCAAACTGTGAACATTTTTTATGTCTTGTCTTGTGTCTGTCTCACTGTTTATGTTGCATTTTCTGCATTTTTTTTTTGTTTTGTTTTTGCTTATGTTTTATATGCTTATGCTTAAGTATCTGTTAAATTATAATTAAATTTCTTTGTGATTTAATACTACGGGGTGATACACATTTTTGCGCTCCACTTTATTAAATCATAAAGCTTAAGTGTTTGTAGTTTTATGTAGTAAACGATTAAGCTTATTTGTTTAATAATTAAATTAAATTAATTTTTTTTTGTATTGTTATGCAGCGGCAGCATATTTAACACTGATCGAGAATGGGTAAGAAATTTTTTTTTTTTTTTTTTTACCGATTCACAACTGTGAGTTTATTATAGTAGAATACTCAAAATATTTACATAATAATACGTGCTGAATGTTTACATTTAAAAACCACTGTATTAAAAGCATATTTATATACAAATAATAACTAATCTTAAACAGGATACCAATCCGTGAAACTTATTAACACAATATACAATAGCTAACTTTTACCTGGGTTATACAATTAAATAAATAAAATTTAGATTTTTAGGGGGAATAATCCCACCCACATAACGAGTGCTTTTAATATAAATTTCAACTGCAGCGTGTATTGATTTTGAATACATTTTAATTAAAATAAAAGAAGAGAATGCACTTTGGTTGAAATTGGATAAATTCTGGGTTTATTAGCATAAAAAAACATTTTTCTTCCTTGTTAAAAGAAAACTGAAAAAAAAAAAACAAGTGGGGATTGACCCGGTTTCATTATATTTTGGACACAAGTCTGGTAACGAAAATAATTTTCCTAATTTTATTTATTCAAATATATCGATAATAATCATTAAAGTTTTATTGACTTTTGAAGACTATCCAACATGTTTTGCATATTAAATAAATGGAAAACCATTTTTTTTTTATTAGTTTTTACGGATAGGTTATTTTGAGTCACCTTCTGTATCGTATTGCACCAATAACACAAATACATCAAAAAGCAGAACCGAAAACAGTAATTTTTTCTTACATTGTTTTACGTCTCCTAATTAACATTTTTTTATGTCAGTTACGGATACAATTATGGATTTATATTGATTAAAATTAATACCCAAGTGACGATTGCAAATACAAAAAAAATCACAGTAGCAGCTAGAGATAAGATTTTTTTGCATTTTTAAATCGCTGGCGTCACTGGTGTTTTACAAACATTTTTTATTTTCTTTTCTGTATTTTACTTTTTTTTTTTAATCAGTGATAAGACATTTGCACATGGAATCAATAAACTATAATCAACTAGGGAAAATAAAATAGAAAACAAAAAAAATAATAAAAAATTTAAGAAAGCATGTGTAACGTCGTTTTTTTGTTTATTAATAATTTTTAATGTAGAAAATGCGCAATAAATTTGTGTGCCATTTGCCTTCTTATAGCAAAAAAAAAAAAAGAACTAAAATAAATTTACTATAGATGAAAAAAATTAAAATTAAAACGTAGTAGATAGGTTAATTAATAAATTTTATTTTGTTGTTGGGAAATATACATACAAACACACACGAAAAGAGAGAGAGAGAGAGTTAAAATATTAATTAATTAATAAACAAACAGTAGAGTCTCGTAATTGTGTTAACAAAACGCTGTAACAAGGCTAAACTTTAGCAAAACACTAAAATAGAAGAAAGTTTATTAACTTTAATTCATTATTTCGTGTTTATAACAAAAATTAAGCTTAGCTTAGTATCACTGTAATTTTTATTAAATAATAACAATGTTAATCAAAGCTTAAATAAACAAAAAAAAAGCCAAAACTACAAGAACGTTGAAAAAATAATTTTCTTCAGCAAAAATTGTTTATAGTAATAAAAACGCTTTAAAAAATTGATTTATTAATTTAAAATAACAATAACAACGAAAATTACAAACTGTGCACTAAGAAAGTAAAATAAAATAATTTTTTTTTTTCTTTCTACAAATAAGGAAAAAACGCCAAGTTAAGAGCGCAAAAAAAAAAAAAGTAAAAAAAAAATTACCAAGCAACGCTGAACTAGATTCAATGTACAAACAAAACATGTAAAGAATTATTAAACATAAATATAGAAAAATCAACAACAGTAACAACAAACAATTTCTATTTGTGTTAGTAATTAGTATTTAAGTTGTAAAAATTAATAAGCTGGTTCAACATAAAAATATTATTTTTATTTATTTTTTTTCTTCTCTTATTTGATGAGGAATGATTAAGTAAGAAAAAAAGGTAGAAACAAAAAAAAAAACCCCGCACACAAAGCGTAAAAAAAATAAATTAAAAAGTTAAGAAAATATCTTGGGTAATATTATTGACAATCCAGTGGTAACGAAAAAATTAATTCCAAACACGTTTTAGAGAAATGTTTTTCGTTTTAATTAAAAACCGACAAGTGAAAAAAAAAGAAAACCCTGCAACAGCAATTATATTTCAAAAAAATTGCAATTAGAACAATTTTTCTACATTTTCTCCTCAATTTTTTTGTTTTTTTTTTTTTTTAATCCTAATTACAAAATTTAATTATTTATTTTCATTCATATAAAAAATTATTATTTGTACTAAAATAAACAGCATGATGTAACGTTAAATTAATATTTAATCACTAATTACAAATTAAATAAAAAAAAAAAAAAAATAAAATTCCAGAAAATTTCTGTATTCAGCAGAATTTTTTTTTTCTTCTTCTTACTAAAGATCATTGATTTATAATTTTTAATAAATTATTTTTTATAAATACTGTACAAAGTTTAATTAATTTAAAACAAAACAAAAAATAAACTTATCAAGGGGAATAAAGTTTTTAGGCCGATAAGCTTTACTAAATATGTAATTACAGTGAAATTAAATTGTAAAAAAAAAGGCAGTAGGCAAAGAGAACAAGTAAATAAATCCCAACCAAATGACGATAAGCTAAATATTAGTTTATCAGTTAATTAGAATAATAATAATTAATTAATTAAAACTAATCAAAATTAAATAAAAATAAAAATCAAAACAATTATTTCTAGTTAAAATAAATTTAAATGAAATGTGGGTTAAGAATAATTTTTTTTTTTTCTATAATTGCATCAATTTTTAATTAATGATTGGATTGACAGAATAATTTTCGTTTATCAAAATAATATTTGATATGAATTAAAAATGTTACAATAAGGTAAAGAGATTACATAGCACGTAATACAAATACCAATAAACCAAAGATTAATCAGTTTTCAATATAAAAACATTTATAATGAATACCAGAATGTTAAGAATTTTATATTAAAATTTTATGAATCTAATGTATTATGATCATATGAAATTCATTAAACAAAAATTTGTTTGTTTATTGATTATTAATTTTCTGTTTAATATTATAGAAATAGCATGTGGTGATGATAGTGGTGGTGGTGGTGGTGGTGTAATAGCATTCAGTAATCAAATCACATTATATTGTCCAAAAAAAAAAGCAGAAAAGAGTAAAGATAGGATAAATTTTATGAATGACATGGTTTTCAGTTAGTCAGCAAATTTTAAGGATAGATTTTCATTATTAGTGGTTTTACTACACTGCATTTAACTTTATTTATCAATCTAGAAATTGTTATAACAAAATTACATAAATTGTTGTCTAATGGATTTTATATCAATAAAACATGATAACCAATTTTGTAGGTAACCAAACAAAATGAAAACGAAAAATATTTCTACATTGGTATTATTATTTAGTACAAAAGCACAGTGTTTAGTAATCAGTAATCAGGTTTTTCATTTTTCATTACTGGTCTTAATTGCATATGTTAAACACACTTAAATCTCATACAAACTACCATATTCAGGACTAATTTCCGTATTATAAATAAAAATTCATTGAAGCAGCATAAAACTGTAATCATTAAGTAAAAAATTGAATTAAATATACATCGTAATAATAATAAAAATAAAAAAAAAATTGTTTGATAAGAAGAATTCTTTCTTTCTTTACACTTGTCCGCCGTAATCATTATTATAACGTAATTTAGAAATAAACTAACGACCTTTCCTATTAAACGGATTATTTATTTTCATTATGATTATATGGAAATAATTTTTTTTTTTTGTGTCTTTTGAAAAATGACACAGATATACAATTTTAAATAAAAAGCACACACAAAAAAAAATGCAGTGCTACGAATCAAGTGCAATCACTTTGTTTTATAGATATTTTGAATGTGAATTCGGTTCTATAGAGCAAATGTTTGAATCTCACATAATTTCCAGATGGTTAGCAAAAATATTTATTATTGAACTTTAAAATAATTCATTTTAAAGTCCAGTAAACAAAATCAAGTTTTCTTGATAACAATTATTACGTATCTCTTTAAATTTGTGGATTTATTCAAGTCAACAAATAATAATAACTCAATCGCAATAAAACGCAGTAAATAAACTCAATCAAAAATGACGCATCAAGTATTCAAATTAATGAACAAAACAAAAAAAAACTGGAAAAAACGTATTATCGTTATCAATAAAAATTATGTTTTCGTTTTTGTTACGTATAAAAAAAAAACAATCATAGGAACTCAACAAAAACAAACAAACAAAAAATCTGAATTAAAATAAAATCTCTCTCATCCCGATTAACACTCATCCCAATTAATATTTAACGATTTAATCAAAAATAAATTGATTATACAATCGGTAGATTTTTTCATTTTGGCAAAATTATTATTATTATTTTTTATTAAAAACAAATCAACAACAGATACAGTTGATGTTATTATACAGGGAATTTTTATTTTAAAAATAAATTAATTAATAAACGTAGAAAATGGGCATAGAAAAAAAAATTAAAACAAAAAAAAAATGCCGAAAGTTATACTATTGCATGTAACATGTATGAAATGTAATTTTTTTTTTGTTTAATGTTTTCGTTGTGCATTTGATTCATTTATTTTATTGAATTATTCTTTAATTTGATATCAGTATCAGTATTAGGGAACTTAAAATGTCTGTAACTCGAAAATTAAATTTATTTCTAATGTCAAAATCGAATATCATAATTTTCTTTAAAATTTTTGTTTTCAATTTAATGAAAAAATTCGATAAAACATCTTAAAGCTTTTATTATAGAAATATTATTTCGTTTGATTTCCCATTTTATTTAATTATTTTTTTTTTGCCATTAAATAAAAAAAGAAAATAAAAAACAATTTTCGTCATTATTAAGGCTTTTTTCTCCTTTTATTTATTTGTGCTGATTATTCTTGAATGAATTTCCATATCAAATATGAAAAATGAAATGAAAAAATAAAAGAATAGAATTTTCAATAAGCTTACAATCAAAAAACTACATAAAAGCTTTAATTCAAATTTATTTCAATAAGTAAATAGAAAGCAACAACGAAAAAAAAAAACATTCCAACGTTATTGTTGTGTGTTAATTAAAATATGATGATGCTTTATTAGTTGTGCTTTAATACATTACAAACAAACAAAAAAAAAAAACGAAAATAAAAGCTGCTGCATAAATGTTATAAAAAATATCATGAACTTTTGTGCTATTTGATAAATTAGCTTGAGTGGAGGAGTTTATTTAATATAAATGATGACATTTAAAAGTTTATTTTCCCTTTTTATTTATTTATTTTTTTTTTTTTTGTTATTAATTCAATAGAAATATGCTTTTAACAAAGCACACTAAAAACCGATTTAAAAAAAAAATAAATAAATAAAAATAAAGCACAAAATAAAGGCAAATAAAGTTAAAAAGTTTAATTAAACGAAAAACAAAAAAAAATCGAGTAAATAGAATGTGGAAAATAAATGGAGTAAAAATCACTTACTGTGTAGACTAAACCACAATGATTTTCATTAATTTACCAAAACTGTTGAATGTTTAAGAGACGACAAAAAAAAAAGCTAAAGAAAAGCTAAATGAACTTTAAATCTTTTGCAACAGAATTATAAAAATATTAAATTTTTATTTATGATCTGTGGGCAATAATCGTTCTATTGGTTTGTATAACGGATCAGGTTACTGATTTAGTTTGTTACGTATGTACGGGCAGTAAGCACAACGAATTAATATGGTAATTCAACATGAAAAGCACAATTTACCCAAAAGAAAAAAAAATTCTTGTACCCTTGACCAATAACAAGAAAACATTCAACCCTTTAACACAATTATTTTTTTTTTTTATTTTTCTTTTAAACATTTGTTTACTTGTCAACCGACTTACAACCCTTTTACGCACAACAAAGGAATTTTCTTTTTTTTTGTTTGTTTGTTTGCTATTACGAACTATATTAAAATATTAACAAAACTAAATAGTCTTTAAAAAAAAAAAAAAAAAAAACCACAAAAATTCCCAATTGGTGAATATTTAATTTCCTTTTACAAAGACTGTTTGAATGTGGTTTCATTTTTTTTTTGTGTGATAAAAAAGCAGCAGTGAAAGAAGTAAAAGAAAAAAATGTTTCCTCATCATAATGATCGTTGTCGTTGGCATCGTCGACAGCGTCGTTGATGTCTAACAAGTGGTTTTTAACAAACCGACAACCGAAACTATTTAATTTTTTTTTTTTTTTTATTGCACACAGAAAAAGGAAATTGTCTACAAGTTAACTTTATTAATTTTATTTAATGTATTTTTGAGCTTTTTCTTTATGCGAATGTAATTTTTTACATTCTTCAATACATTAAACAAAATAAAAAAAAAAAAAATGGAAAGAAAATAGAAATTCTTCCTGGTTACAATTTAACTTCTTTGGAAACGTTTTCAGTGAGGGTAATTGAACAGTAATGTTAACCGGGAATGAATTCGTTTTTGTTAAAAGGATTTTTACCATGTGTGACGGATATTAATAGTAAAAACAATTGAAGAAATTCTTCGTGTTCCTGCATTATGAAATAAAATTCCGCTTTAATGTTGTACGACATTGATGCAGTACTACGAAACCATTTTAACAATTAAGACATTGGTTAATCTATCACAGAGTTAATTAACAATCATTTTGAAAAAATACTTTTATAAGCTTTATTTATAGCTTTCATAACGCAATGATTAAATAGAGCAAAAAAAATTAAATAATAATTCGGTTGTATGTTAGCGCAACATACAAGGTATATCCGCACCGGAACTTCCTGATTAATGTGGCTAATATAACCAGGAAACACATTACAATATATATAAAACCTCAATAAACTGTAATATTATAGGGAAATAAAAATTTGTGTGTAATTTACCACCAATGTAATCAGTACTTGAAACTGCAAAAAAATCTCTCAAAATAAATAGTAAAAAAAAAAAAAACCACCTAAATGCAGACTTTCTATACTCATCAAATAAGGTTTTCTACCCACATAATTGAATTTAGAAATTAAATCACTTTCTTGTCAGAAACATTTTTTTTTTGTTTGTAATCGAATTTGCATTTTGTAAAACAAAACAATCAACGGAATGACAGAAAAGAAAAAATAATTAAATAAAAAAAAACAGAAAAAAGGAAATTCATTGATTTATAAAGTAAGAAACAACATTTCGAAATAAAAACAACAGAATAGTGAACAGAAAATATTTTTCCTTGAAGGAACACAAAATGAATAGTTTTACGTTTTTCATTGTGTAAAAGCATGCAGAAAGCATAAAAATCCATCAGCAATATCAAACAAATGTTGAAAATTGTTTCACAAATAGCATAAAAACATAGCACAACGATTGAAGGAGGAAAAAGAAAAAAAAATGCTCCTGCTATTAACTGAACAAGCAAATAAAGTAATTTTAACGATTTTTCGATTAATTTCTTTCGTTTTCTCATTACAAAAAAATCTAAATCTAGTGAGGTCACAAACCTTGATAAGTATACATTTTGGCGTATTATTATTAAAATTATTTCAATTAAGGGAATGAGATGAAATTTACATTTTTAAACACAAAATTCACTGCAGTTGTTTTAGCTTTAAAGAAAAATCAAGACAATCACAAGAAAAAAATTGTTTCAAGTGTTTTCCAACGTAAAATAATGGATTTACTGCTTCATTTTAACGAATAAACAAAAAAAAAAAATTTTTTGTTTATCTTTTGACAAGAGAATCGGGTGCTTAAATGCTATTAGAATAACTTTTCGTGCATTTTCCATTCGTGAGTTTTGTATTTTGTAAACAAATATTAACCTTGAAAGAAGGATAAACAAATTTAGTGAAAAATAAAAAAAAAAAACTTCTTCAAACCGAACAGATAAAAATAAAAAAAAATAAAATAAAAGTAACCACTTGACGGCTGTTATGATTTTTATTCTACTCTCGCTTGGAGTGCGTGTAATGCGGGGGTGTCTTTTATATAGTTTACTTTCGTGCACATTCTAAGGTATAACCAGCAGTTAAATGAGAATCAAAAACTCTTCACTCCCTATATTTTCATATATTAATAATAAAAAAAGAAAAACTTTTTTTTGTAACACAAAATTCCACAAAAAACCTGTGTGTGTTTACACTTTTGAACTTGTTCACAAAACAAATAAACTTTTCTGCAAATAAAAACAAAACAAAAAAGCTTTCGGAAAATGTTTTTAAAAACGAATTTATTACTTTATATCGATACGTTAACGTTAGTATGCGTGACGGATTTTATATTTGTTTGGTGCACGCTAGAACAACGTAACGTAGCCGTACCCAATGATTTTGTTGATCTAAAAAATTTCTTTCTCTCTCCTCTCACATCTATGTGTAGTTTTTTTTTTTACTTTACTTTACTTTACTTAGATTTTTATTTATTTCATGTTGCTTTCTATATAAATTTTATTGGCCACTCGAGATTTTTTTTTTTTTCCTTTTCTTTTTATGTTAAACACATATTGTGCTGTTGTTCGGTATTGTTTTTAGAAAAAAAAAAAAAAAAACTTTCGTATGGGGTACACACGAAAAGCTCTATATATATATTTATTTATCATGTTTTTTGTGTAGGATTCTATTGGGCAGATCGTAAATTTTCTGTTTTACAAAAAAATAAAAATCAGACAGATATTAACTCATTTGGGAAACAGCGAATAAAACACAAAACAAAATATTGTTACAAAGGAGAAGAAAAAGACAAAGCAGAAGAAATTATAAATGAAAGCATAAATAAATATAAAAATAAACGACAACGAAACATAACGAAAGTTAACTAAGAAAAATGTGTAATCCTTCGTTGTTATTTATCGAGTACTTTCATTAGTAAAATAGCAACGCGGAAAATATAAAAATCACAATGAAACGAAAAGCTTTGTATAGATAAAAGCACAAAGCATTAGTATAGAAAAAAAAACCGGATCTTTGTTAAGAGATTAGCATTTAAACTCCTTGTTTATGTTGCGTTTTTTTTTTTTTGCTGCTTTCTTGTTTTCCTTTTTTTCTCCTTTTTTTTAATTCACGTTGACTGTGCCTTTAAACGTCATCGTCATTCATGAAAACAATGACAATGCACAACAGCAGTTGACAGTTTTTTTATTTTAGTCTTTCTTTCTATCATCCATCGCTGATGTTGTTGTTGTTGTTCTTATCTGCTTTGTATTCCATTGACTTTTACGTAGAAGAAAAACTTTATACGAGTTCAGAGAAGAAAAAAAATAAAGAAAGAAAAATCACTTGCAATATGCAATGAATTGTTTGGAATTTTTTTTTGTACAACAAATAAGAATTTAATAAAAACGCCAGGAAAAAAAATAAAAATCCTTAAACATGGCTGATTCATTCAATTGTTGGAAAGCACACACACACAAGAAAAAAATAAAAATAAAAAAAATCAAACAACAACGCGAATGAATAAATAAAAATGTTTTATTTGTTACGAATAAAGCGTCATCGATCCTAATGATTGATTTTCCTTCTACTTGTTTTTTTTTTCTTTTTTCAATCATTAAATAATAATTTTCGATTAATTTTACAAAATGCTGTGCTTTTACATTTTTGTCATCATCATTATGGTTATATTTTTGCTTGTTTACTTAACAAAAGAGCTTTTTTTTTTGCATATATATAATTTCCATTATAAAAAAGCTCGCGATGTATTTAAAAATGTCAATAACCGACATTCGTAACCTTTTTTTTTTTTTTTCTTTCAGCGAAATTATTCCACATACGCGATTAGGTAGATAGATGATTAATGATCCCACTCTTCGCTGGTTAAATACCAAAATGACATTCTTAGTTAAAGTTATGTAGACAAAAAAAAAGAAAAAAAGTGTTATTTACCTCACAATGCACAGTGCATTAATAATAAAATGTTGCAATGTACGGTGAAAGAATAGCAAATACGGAAAACTTGCACGTAAATAATTTTTTCTTTTTTTAATGAAAATTCATCAGAAAACTTAACAAATTTATTAAAAAAAACAATACGAAATAAATTTTTATTATATAGAAAAAAGCTAATAAAACGTTTTCTTTTTTTTTTTGTTTCTACTCGAATATTTAAAATTCATTGAAACTAGAAGAATGCATGAAAAAAAGGAAAGACAGAAACAATATAAATGTCACAAAATTTCATTTCTTTTTAGTAAAAAATTGACTATTGAAAGGTTTCGTCAAGTGTAGAATGTCTTCACAAGCAATAATCATTCAGTCAGCCAGACAAAGATTAAAAAAGAAAAAAGAAAAAAAAAACAACCTTAAAAGATCACATTTTCCTACCTAAAGAATGGAGTAACAAAAATAAATAATAAAAAAATAAATGTTTAAATCGCAAAAGAAATGAAGCAAAAACGACCAAGTCGATCAATGAAAAAAAATAATTCTGTGTGTGTGTCAACAAACGAAGAACCGAATGAATCTCTGAACAAGTAAAGAAAAAAAAAATAAAAATAAAAAAGAAAGAATGAAATTTTTTATTTATTTATTAAATAGAAAGGTCTTCATTGCCTTGTGTCCCCATTTATTCCACTTATTTCACATTTGTAGCGCTGAAAAATTATTATAAAGTAGACGGCAAAAAACGAAAACGAAAAGTAGAAAAAGCTATTAGAAGCAACAAAGCACAGCAAAAGAATTGAAAAGAAAGGAAAAAAAAAATTTATTTAAAAGCGAAAAACAAGTTAAATTTGTTCTATAAGTTTATTTATCTTCGGTATTTTCAAACGAATGACAACACGTAGACAATAAAAAAGAAAAAAAAATTCTAGTGACTTCACTTCATTTTTCATCAATTTCTCATCACATCTTGTTAAGAAAATAAGAAGCGAAAAAAAAAATTCTTTAAAGAAAATTCACAACGTAAATTCCCAACCAGAAACAATTAGCTTAAGGTAATTTGTTGGTAGCACAATTACCACTCATTATAATATATATATTTTTTTTTTTTTATATAGATTCCCAATTAAAAAAGAAATTCGTTGGTTGCGCACAAAAAAAATCATAAAAAACCCAGCTGCGATAACCGATCACTGTGCTATGTTACTTGTGTCAGGTGATAAATTTTATGTTTAATTATTCGTAAAGTATTTAATCAGGACAATTACAATTGAATTAAGTTAAGTAAATAGCTTAAAGAAATTAAAAAAAAAACGAAAAGTCATAAAAACACGAGCTGAGAAAGAATTTTCGATTTATTGTTATTCAAAGTGAGAACGAATTTTCTTATCAAAGAAACGCAATCAGTTAAAATACATTAATTTGCGATTTTTTTTTTGTATTTTTGTATTTGTCCAGTTAACGATTTTTCCGTAATTGTTTAATTAATTAAAAACAGATTTTGTAGCTTTTTAATTACATTGAAAACAAAACACTTTAATTACGCTGTTTTCAATCATTAATCAATTTACAGAGAGTAATTACTATTGCTTGATACACACAACCACTGTTAAAAAAAAACCAGCAAAGCTTTGACTTTTATTTTACACAAAAATAACCATAATTAATTGTTAATTCATTTAGTTTTATTGAAATGCTATTTAAAGCACAGTGCTTTCGTTAAAGAATTAACAAATCAATTATGTCAACAAAAAAAAAAGAGAATTTTTTACACATTTTTAGTTTACAAAAAATTGTTTGCATAAGGAAAGCAAATTTGTTTGCTAAAATTATGGAAAGAAAAAAAAAAAAAACTGCACAGATGTTGCACTTAAATTATCCAATTTAACACAAAAGCTTTATGTGATTTTTTCATCGTTTTAATACAAGTAAAAAGTAACACATTGGGTACACATCGTGTAATTTATAATAATTTTAATATCATAGATGCATATAAGAAGCATCAGAAACCAACAAGTAAAACAAAAAAAAAAAAAAAAACAGCTAGTTAAGTAACTAAAAAAAGCTCCCAGTAAACTGTAACGAGTCACAGATGTTTCGTAAAAACAAAGCAAGGCAATGGAAAATAATAAAATTTCAGTATGCAATTTACTCGTTAAATTGAAAATTTTATACAAAAAGACTAGAAAGGAATCGAATATACATTTAAATTAGAAAATTAAGCGAAAAAAAGGAAAAATCCAAGTCCAATTATGGTGATTTTTCTATGAGAAAATAGAAAACTCTTGTGTTAGCCAATTAAAATTTGTTTCCCATTATGTTGTTTTCGGTTATTTTTGTAAGGTAATTTGATCACAGTATGTAGGCTAGACATGTTATTATACTTTATACTAACTTTAACAATGCTTTTAAAGCTGTTCTAACTATCCAACAATATTATATACATGCGTTCGTTTAGCTTGTCCAACATACTTTTACTGTAGCACCCATGTGATTTCACTAACAATGACTAAAAACACTCTTGATTATGCTAAAACTATTTCAAGACTATTTCGTTCAAAAGATTTAATTTGGCTAATTTACTGACCTTATTCTTCGTCAACAACACAGTAAAACAAAAGAAAAATTACTTTAAAAAGCTTTATTGCATCGTAATTTCGTGTTTTAATAAAAAAAAAAAAAAAACACCAAGTGAAATTGCTTTTTTTTTTATTTTTAATATAACAAAATAGCTTGAAAGCTGCAATTCACTAAAAAAAATTATTTTTTTTCTTTCTTTTCTTTTCAGTTTTAACAGCGCACAGTTTGTTTCATTACGTAAAGAAGAAAATGGGTGAAAACAGTAAAAAAAAAATTCTGAACTGAACTGAAAAGTCGTTTATGAAAAGCATGCGATAATTGTTTCAACTTGTTGCTAATAAACAGAACAATTATTTACCCTTTTCTGTCAAATAAACTATTTAATAATAATAATAAAACAGTGAGAATAATAAAAAAAAAAAAGTTCGCTGCACTTTTCTATATCTACGGTCTGGCTAAAATATGATTTATTGTAGCAAAAAAAAAAATATTTTTTTCATTAAAAAATTTATTTCATACATAGGATGAAAAGAAAGGGTGGTGGTGGTGGTGAAATATGCTTTTCTTATTACTTTTTAATAAGAAAAATTACATTTTTGATATGTTGTCAAGTTGTAATAAAGTTATTTAAAAAAAAAAAAAATTATTTAATTTAATTTCGTTAAAAGTTCTACAAAGTTAGTTGCTGGTTGCTGCTGCTGCTAGAAGATTGACTATGAATCGCGCGATACCTGCCTTCATACACTGTGATACGAAACGGTAAATGAAAGTTTGTTAATTTCTTTTAGTTTAATACACTCATTGACATTATGTCAATTTAAAACTATCAAACCTTGTGAAATAATAATAATTTTTTCCTAAAATCAAAATCGATCAAATAAAAAATAGTTTAGAACATAGTGCATTGTAGCAGTAGAACGAGCAACACCAACAACAGCAGGAGCTATATAACCGGTAATAAACGAAAGAAAAAAATATAAAAATCTTCCTATAAATAATCAACTGAACACCCAAAAGTAACTCAACATTGCATATCAGGCAGCCAGCAATAAGAAAACAAAAAACTTTAAAAGTAAAATAAAAAAAAAAACAACTATTTCCGTCTGTGTTTTCTTCTCTCTGTTAAACAAACTTTAAAAGCTTTCTGTTGTTGTTTATTTTTTGTTGTTGTTGTTGTATATACATCTCGTTGGAAAATAAAATATAAATATTTTACACACGTGTATCGAATATAAAAATTAAAAAGAAAACTGGAAACAAAAAGGAAAAAAAGGAAAATTGTTTCGCTATTAAAATAAGAAAAAACCGAAAACATAGAAATGCAATTTTAAAAGAATTCCATCATTGGTTTCACTTATTGACACAGCATAGTACAAAGTGGAAAAAGCTTCGTTTCTTTTTTATCTTTATTTCAATTTCCATGTATGCAAATGTAAATCATATGAGATGCATGTTTCATGTTTTTCTTTTTTTTTTATTTTATATTTAAATTGATGCTATAACATTTTATTGATATTGATATCCGGGAAAGAATGTTACCAACTACTTACTACAAACTTCTTAATAGAAAAATTATAATAAAAAACGCAAGAAGTAGAAGTAGAAGGAGTAGAAGAAGAAAAAGCGAGAAATACTTCTTTTTTTTTTGTATGCAAAAATTTACTGGATGAAATTCTAGTGGAGCTCATGGCGTTTTCAATACTTTAAAATTCACTTAGCTTTCGGCGTTTTATTTCCTCTAGCGATAATTTTTGTTTCTTAATCAAGTAACCTAATTGCGTGAATTTTATTATTTTCAATAACAGATCCCTAAAATCCCTTAAAAACTAATCATTTTCCCTTAGTTAAGCCCATCTCATCAGCTTTAATGCTTTAATAACACAGTTGAGACTGTGCTAAGTAAATCAAATATTTGTTCTCCTTTATTATTACCAACAACAACAAATACAGATAATCAACTTTGACAGTTTTGATAAATTTATACTTTTCTGTTAATTAAACTGAAGGTAAAAAAAAAAAATGAAAATTTGTAATCAAGAATCCGTATTTAGATTATCAGCAAGATAGCGGTAATCCTTTGTGTATAAAACAAAAAAAAAATTCATAACAAAAATTAAATTAAACTAGATTAAAAACTGTAGAAAAGTTACCTAAATATGATGGAAAATGTAAAAACAGTAAAACTTTGATGAGTAAATGACAAGAAATATTCAAGCTTCATGGATTTTTCCATTGAAAACTTATCTGTAGCAAAAAAAATTTAATTTAAAAACCCTACAAATGTTTTTCAAACTCGACATTAACACACAAAAATAATGTTTTCTTTTTTCCGTAGTAATAATAATAATTAAAGACAACAACAACAAAAAAAAAAAATAAAAAATTCTAAACAGGAAACATATAAAAAGCTTTAATCGATTACGTTACGTAGCAAATTTAAAGCACGAAAATTGTGTAACGAAAAAAAAAAAAAAAACGCAGAAAATTGCTTGTAATCAGAAAATTCTACACCAGTAATAATAATTTAGCCAATTTGTTGTTTTTGGTTCGTGCTATGTTTATATATTTATATATTTAAGCCACTGTTTTTCCCTACAAATATCTTTATTTTTCATATATTTAATAGAAAAAAATTAAAAAAAAAAAAAACATAAACAAACTAGAAACACACAGAGTGAAAACAAACCAAAACCAAAATCACAGTATTTTAACTAGAAAAACTATTAAAAAAAAAATATTAGCATACACAAAACTAAACGACTGTCGGTTGTTAAAATTTATTGAGAATGATAATAAACCGATAAAAAAGAAAAAAAAAATAGTATGAGAGAAGAATGACTAACAAAATATAATATTTTTCTAGTTTAAAAAATAATGATGCGGTTTAATGAATTTCCAATGGTTAAATAACTGAATCAATTTTTTTTTTTTTTTTTTAAACGTTTATATTGGAGACCAAATGGGGAAACTGTCAGTTGCATGTACAAAAATTATGCGATTATTTTCCATAGCTGATTGCATTTAATAAGCAGAACAGGACACAGGAAAAAAAAAGAAAAAAAAAAACCTTTAAAATGCTATGAAAGATATTCTTGAGATGATAACGGAACAATAAAATGACATTCGGATGGACTTGTACTTGGAAAAGGAACGAAAGACATAACAATTGGTTGTGTTGGTGGAGAAGTGAGTACTTTGTTTTATTATTTTTATTATTATCATTTTTGAAAATGAAATAAAAACGTACCGTATGCCATCCTGTAAATATCACAACGACAGCTGTCACAACAATGCTTCTGTTATTCTGTTTTTTTTTTTTTTTTTTTTTTTTCGTTATTGTTGTTGACGCTTCAGTAGCACAAGCTTTTTATCCTTCTGGTTTATTTCTTACATTTTTTTCGCTGTTTAAAACTCATTTTTCGGTATTCAATTGTGTCCTGAACACGTGCTACTTAATCGTCTGAACAGTAAGTGTGTTTATATATATTTAAACGTAACTTAACTGAGCTTTTTTTTTTTTTCGTTTCGTTTCGTATTTTTATTTTACTGTTTTACCAGTCTTTACGTTACATAGATTGTGTACCTTTTTCATTCTCGGTCACGTCAATATTTTGGAAAGTAGTTTTCTTTCCTTTTATATCTTTTTTTTTTTTGTTGGTTTTAAAACACATCGGGTGGTCGCTGACAAAAAAAAATATTTTATTTTTTTTTTCACTTTTAATACAAATCACAAATTTATAAAGTGTCTTCTCACACCCAGCCTAAGGTGGTGGTAAATTGAATTCTCGTTTTTTTTTTTTTTTTGTATACATATATAAAAAAACACAAAATAAAACGAAAAGCTACCCACTTGAATTATTTGATTTGCAATTTGTTTAAGGAAATGGTTTTCAATGATGAAATTTTTGAAGCAAAGTAAAGAAAGAATGAAAAAAAAAATAAAGAAAAATTGCTCAGGGCTACTGAAATGCCTAATATTTGGCGAAATTTTTTGAATAAAATAAAGTTGAGAGAAAACTTTTTTCTTTTCTATTTTTTTAATGAAGTTAAAAAAGAAAAAAATAAATAAACCGACCACTTGACTCATTTTACATTGAGCTTTTTCAAAATGATTCTTCTGTAATCCTTTCATTGCTTTAAAAAAATGAAAAAATAAAACATTTTCAATGAGTTTCTTGTACCATCAGCTAACAAGGGTTTTTCGCTGTTTTTTTTTTTTTAGAACTTTTTTTCTTTAATAAATTAAGAAATTACAGATAATTTCCAATTAGACAAAACAATTTATAATTAAAGAAACAGAAGATGGAAAAAAAACAAACACAGAGATAAAAGCTTTTTAATTTTGCACCAGAAAAAAAAAAATAAACTCGTTGAAAGAATGATTTATATCGAGAGAAAATAAAAAAACTAAAATTTTAGTTTTTCTATAAAAATAAATAAATAAAAAGTCCAAAGTGCATAAGTCAAACAAAAAATATTATTTATGTTGCCAAATTGTGAACACAAGTAGTAATTGTGAGGCGTTTAAAGTGTTTTTCTTTTTTTTTTATGTTTCTTCTACATTACGCTACTTTGTGCCACCCATTGTCTACGATTTAAATTGTCTACAATAAAGTTCATAAAATATTTATGCATCATAAATAATTGCAAAAGAAAAATAGTGTAAAAATAAGCGAAGACAAACTTAGATGGGTGACATCGATAAACCCCCAAAAACAAAAACATTTATAAATAAGAGACGAAAAAAAAAATAACTTTTCTATATCTTTAAACAGATAATAAATTTTCAAAGTTTTGTCTTTAATTTTCATATAGAAAACTGCGTATTTGCTGTGTGTGTGTGATTTTTTTTTCGTCCTCCTAGCAATGCCAGACATGCAGCTAAGTAACTTTACTAATGAAATAAAAAGCGTAGAACAAAAAAAATTAAAACAATTCTCTGGCCGGTTGTCAGCGGTCTGGATAATTTTATTCTATTTTATTATTTAAAAGAATTAAAGTAAGAAAATTTAAATTACGTAATTGATGTTATGGAATCTTTACTTTTTCCTTTAATGAATTCAATCATGAAAAACATTTTCCAAACGACTCATTTTTAATGTTTAATGACTTTTAAGTAAACTATTCGGTGTTTTCCATGATTTTATTACAAGTCATTACGACAAGTATATCTTAAATAAAGTTTTATTATTATTAATTTGTAGTGCAAGGTACTTTAATATTTATGAAAATGTCATCAGTTTTTCTTTTTCATTTCATTTTTTTTTTGTTTTAATAAATTTAACTAGAGTGTCGTCTCGTAACTTTGCTCACAAAATGAAATGAAACGAAATTATTTTCATACAAACAAGTGTTTGAGTGTTAAAACGTTAATATAAACATTTTTCATTAATAAATATAAATATTTACACTAATTTTCTGTATTCAATTGATGTAAATAGGTAACAATGTTAAAATATTAATAAAAAAAATACAATTTTTTTTTTTATAATGGATACCAAGTTGTCCGTACATTTAGCGTAACGTATACACTGGGTTGGTTTGTTTACCACCTACACAACTTTATACATATTTATATATGTTAAGTGTATTTGACGAATAAATACAATTTTTTATTATTTATTTCCAATTTATATTCTCATTTTGTAATAACAACACGAACCGGGAACATTTGAACAAAAAAAAAAAAGTTTTTTTTTCTCTCGATTTTTTTTTTTTTGCGTTGAAGCAAAAATATATGCACATACATGACGAATAAGGTAAATTTTATTTATTATTATTATTATTATTAATAAATTTATGCGGAATTATTTTATTTATTTAAATTAAAAGTAATTTACAGCATTTCCATTGAGAACAGAATGGTGAAAAAAAGGCAAAAAAAAAATGCAAAATTGAATGAGAATATACTGACTGAATATAAATGTTATGCATGTAGTATGTTAATAGGCGAAATTAATAATAATTTTGATGAATTGTGAGGTGAAAAAGTTTCATTTTTTTTTTTTTTTTTTTTTTTTTTGTTAGAAAATTTTATACTCGGTTCTTATCGGTTTTATAAAATTAAATTTTTTTTTTTTTCATTGAAATGGAACAATTACCACAACAATTATATTTTAAATTGAACAAGAAATCTAATAAATTCACAACATGAAACTATAATGTAATGGAAAAACAAACTTCAAGAACAGATAACGAAAAAAAAATTAATTAATTATCAATCACAAGTGATATAATTCTATGTTTATACAAATTTAATTAATTATCAAGTAGATAAAAACACTTGAAATATTATTAGAAAATATAAATAGAAGAAAAAAAATATCGTTGAGTGTTTTTATACCTCAAGAAAGTTCACAATATTTTCAAAAGGGTAAAAGCTCATCACGTGGATTCTAACAAATGTTATTAAATTTCAAACCTTTCACATTGTTTAAAGCAAAAAAAAAAAAAAGAAGAAAATTCCTTCAGTAATTTCGACAGTAATAAGGAATTTTTTTTACTTTGTGTCGTATCGTGAAAATAATATTTTAAAGCTCGTACAACACTCACCCACAATTTAATTATCTATTTAGCTTTGTTGAAATATAATAACAAAACATACACACGGCAAAAAAAAAAAAAGAAATAAAACGACGACAACGATCATTAAGTTAGTAAATAAATTAAATTTTATTCAATTAAATGAAAAATAAGCGACGGGGTATAATATAAAATTTAAGTTTATGTTTAAATAATTAATTTTCTAGGGATGTGGGTAAAGTAACAGGAAATTATACTATAATATACAGGTGAGGTTTTAAGAACAATAAAAAAAAAATTTAAACAATTATCTAGCGGATATAATAAGGAAGAAAACAAGAGAACAGATTAAACAACAATCAGTGTTAATAAAAACCAAACACTTTAAAACCATCACCCAACATGTAGGAAAGCAAAAAAAAAAAGAGAGAAAAATTTCAACAGCAAAAATCCATCATTTCTACCAACACAGATGTTTGTTATTTATTAAAAAAAAAAAAAAATCCACCCGCATTCTAACATCACTCAAGTAAACATATTATGCGGTTAAAAATCATTTATATAAAAGTTTAACATTACAAATTACAGGAAAAATAAATCACAAAATAAAAACCATAAACACATTTAACGTCACAGTAGTACGTAGGTAGGTAGTGGTAATAGTAAATAAATTTTCAAATATTGATTGAATTTCTGATTAAAATTACGTAGGTGAAACTACACACATTTATATACCAAGCAAGCAAAAAATTTTTCCTTAGTAAATTAAATTAACTAATTAAATTCTAGAAACCAAAAATGGAAAATTAAATAATCGTCTAAAGCAGTAAAATATGAGATAAACATTTGATTAATAAATCTAAAGCTTTATCTTTCATCAGTAAACAAATAAACAAAGAAACAAACAAAAGGTGTAAAACAAAGCCTAGTAAATTACGCAAATAAATTTATTAATTAAAATTACATATAAATAAATAATATTACAGGTAAGACGCAAAAAAAAAAAGAAAAGAAAAACAATTAAAAATGATCAAGGCATCAGATAATACGTAAAAAAAAAAAATAAAAAATTACGTAAGATTCACCTGCTTCTTTCTTTACCAGGTTCTGTTTGTTTAACTTTATGTATCTATGGCGATATCATCGGTAACAAATCTTAATTAAAGTGAATTATAATTCTTCTCGTTTAATGTTATTAAACTCAGTAAATAACGCATGAATATTCAATTTGAATAATTTTAACACAAGACGAAGAAAAATTAAGGGGAGTTAAACAACATCGCGTAATTTATTCAAAATATTTAATATAATAAACGTTAGTTTCATAGCCCTTTTATGTAGCCTATTTTCCTTAACAAAAAAAAAAACAATCAATAATTATTCAGTATTTATAAACTTATCAGCGTAATAAGACACAAAAATCAATAATCAATAAACTCTAAAACACTGGAATAATAATTTAAACAAAAAAAAAAAAAAGAAAAAACTTATTTCATCTTTTATTTGCATAAATTATAAATAAAATTTTCTATTGTTGAATAAATAAGAAATTCGTGGAATTAAACAAAAATTTAATAATTAATTACGATTACGATTGGGGGTAGGTTTAAGAGGAGAATATTGTAATGAAAGTACACGTGCCGCTTGTTTTTATCGAATATTATTCTCGTGTAATAATTATTTTATAAATTTACTTTCACTGTTTAATAGTAATAATAATAATGATGATAATATAGAAATATATATATATATATATATATTTTTGACGTTATTATTAATTCAAGATTTATAATAAATTTGTATTGGCATTGATAAATTAGCTAGAGGCTAGTACACAGGTAATTTAGCTAATATTTCGATTTAACTTTAACAAATAATCATAACAAATAAGAAATTTATATCCGCCTAAAGTTACTCTACACATTTTTTTTTTTTTTTGTATTTTAATAACAGAGAAAATATCAGAAAAGTAAACAACACATCTGTGTACTCCTGTTTTGTCTCATTACAATTCTTTTTTTCCCCGAGGATAATAATATTATAATTTCATTTTAAAAAGGATCCTGTTAATGGATTTTCACTTAATACCTTTATAAATTTTGCGATTGAAAACCAAAACTCGAAGACTTTTGTCACATTTTTTTTATTATTTTTTTTTTTTTGCTTTGAGTATTTAATTTCAATGCTCAAATGAAACGGGAAACTTTTACAGGACACGTGAAATGCTTTTAATCTTTTAAATAAAGTAATTATCAGTGTTTGTAGTAGTTGTTGTTGTTATCAATTCTATCTGCTGTCACAAGCAAATCGTCTCAATTCAACACAGCAGTGAAAAACATTAGAAATCTTGAAAAAAAAAACTTTTTTTTAAAACACAATAAAACCCAGTTGGGGTTAATATAACTCATGGGAAAAATAAGTTGGTTAACCCTGATAACAATAACAATAACAAAAGAAAGAAAGAATTTTTTTTTTAAGCACTTGATGACAGCATCCCTTATGCAAAGTTAACTTTAATGCTTAGACGCTTTTATTATTTCTTTTTTCTCTGTCGATAATACACAAAGAGAAACTTTTTATTTCTTGTTTTAAATTTCTCAAAGCAGACTATGTTGACTTGTGCTGGGTTATTGGCAGGGATAAAGTAAATCCTTGGTTTTACCAAAGTCAGTTATACAATAAGTCAGCTTACTTCTGTAGTGAGATCTTAACGTTTTGATGATTGATGGAGATGAAATGTATAGAAAAAAAAATTGATTAAAGCTTTATGCAGGAAGTTACTTTGGATTTTATTTTTTTATTCAATTAAAGGCGCGATATAATCAAAAGTGCAAGACTCATGTGATTTTATTAGGATATTTCCTTATTTATAACCACGACTAGTAAAGGAATTGACAGAACAATTCATCAACAAGTTCAAAACAACACACTGGGATTACTCATTTCGTACTTTTAACGACAGCTCACAGTATTTTTTCAAAATTGATCAGGATTCGAATAACAAAAGAATAGCAAACAGCACATAAAGCTTTTAAAACTCACTATAACTAAATTATTCATTTCTTTTCAAAAGTTATGGCAAGAAAACCACAGTAGATACAGCAAAAACGAAAGGAACGACTACAGCAACATAATAATGCATAAAACCATAAATGAAAAACTAGATAAATAAACAAATAAATTGCATTAAAACGGTGCACACACACACAGTACAATTTCCCTGGAAAACAAAAAACATTTTTTATTTCATTCTTCCTGTGATAAAATAATTGAATTTTTATTCTAATATTTTGTTTTATTCCGCTGTTTGTAAATAAATAAAAAAAAGCACAACGAAAAAAAAAAAAAATTCGTTGGCATTATAATGTCGAAAATAAATTTGCAGCAGTTTGAAAAACAAAAAAATAAATAAAGGGTGGAAATACATGAATAATTAAATTATGAAAAAATTTGAATAAATTATTTTTTTATTCTTTTATTAAATAATAAAAAACGATAAATAAATAAAATAGCGAAGATAACAAATAAAAAAAAACAGCAGTGTGGTAGTAACAAGAAGAGCAGCAGTAAGTCAGGGAATACGCACAGGTGTACGTAACTAACGTAGGTTTATTCGTTTAAAAGTCAACGTGTGCTAAAAACGAAAAAAACAAAAAAAAAAAACAATAAAACATAAGAAAGATCCTTAACAAAAACCAAAGAAACCTTAAAGGTCATACCTGTTATTGTGTTAATAATTTTTTATTCTTAAAAACGCCGAAAAAAAAAACCCCCTAGTCGTGAGTTTTAATTAATCTTTAAATAAATTTTAAATAATTTTTAACTGAAAGCGGTAGCAAAATAAACAAGAACAAATGTTTCTATATAAATATTTATTTTTAAAATATAAAAAAGAGTAAACAGTAGCAGCAGCAGCGAAACACCTTAATTAAAGGTAAAAAAAAAAAATAATTTCAAAAGACATAATCTTTATTATGCATTTTCTCAGTAATTCTATGTTTTTTTTTATTATTATCATTCTGGTTAGTTAAATATTTCTGGCTACAAAATGTTTTATTAAATAATAAAAAAAAAATAATTTTACTTTGCAATGGAAATACCATTAAGACGAAGCGAATGAATTATCGCCCATTAAAAACGTAAAATTACTGAAGAATTATTTCTCTAAAAAAAAAACCTTTCAAATGTCAAAAAAAAATTCAATTTTTTTTCTTCTCGTTTCGCTATTAAATAATTAAAACATTACGATGAGAAAAGAGAGAGAAAAAATTTTTCTATTCACGTATTACTTTTTTCAAGCACAAAAATTTATAATAAAACCATAAATTACTTCTCTTTATCTTAGATTAAAAAATATAGAATAAAAAAAAACAACCAAATTTAGAACTCGTGAAATTAGATGACAGCAGCAACAGCAGGTTTTTTTAAATATTTTTTTTTGTTCTTTTTGCTTTTAAAGCAACATTAAAATGACCAAAAAAAGTAAAAAGCTTAACATATAGCAGAAGTAGCATAATATACAAGAAAATATAGAACAGAAACAAATATCAGGGGCAGAAATTTCCTCTTTTTTTTTTTTGGCTTTTTTTTAACACAACACCCAAGTGTATGGTATCAGGGTGAAAATTACTGGTTTTTGTTCACCTTTTAGTTTTATATTTCACTGTAACAATCTACATAGTTACCGGGTGAAAAAAAAAAATTATAGAGACTTTTATAAAAATCAAAATAACTAAGCCACAACGACAAAATTATATAAATAAATTGTGAAGAAAAATTATTAAGAAGTTATCCGTCTTTAGTGGTGGGCTTTTTTCTTTTCTACAAAAAAGTTTTTTCTGTGCTTTAGCGTGTTGCATTAATATTTAATTTAAAAATTTGTTGACGTTTATTTATAACTCGTTTAATTAAACATTTTTTATTTTTTTTACATAATCTTCATGAAAATATAAATCAAATCCGCCTAAATCGACACAACCAGTTACAGTACTGTAAACTTCATTAGCATTTACAAAACTTTATTCTGCTTCACTGGAAACTTTAACGTTAAAGCTGTGTGTCCTTATTTAAAGATGATAATTTTTTCCATTTATTACATTCACTACAAATTACTTCATTTTTTGAATAATTTAGTGTCTGAATGAAAATCATTAATTTTTCTTTCGTTTCGTTTTGTCTCTTCTTTAAACATCATTAAAATCATTTGTTTAGTTTTATTAACGGCGACATAATTTTATTTATTTTATTTTCTTGGCGTCACCATCTTCATCAACGTTTTCTTCATCTTCTTATTCTGCTTCTACGTTTTCGTGTAGGGTATTTTTTTTTTTTTTTCATATGGATTTTCTGTATTTTGTGTATTATTGTTATGCACAGATGAAATATGTATACTCGGTGGTACGAACACACATACAATGACTATTAATCACACAGTAAGCGACTAAGCAAATGGTACACATGCTGTTGTGCACTTTTATATAAAGTAAATACACTATGGTTGACTGTTAAGAAATGAATAAATGAAACGAAATACGAATGTTGATGTTGGTTAGTTTGAAAAAGAAAAGAAAAAGAAAACATAAATAGATGGAATATGCGGACGTGAATGTCTTCAAGCAATCCATCTACAGCTCATTCACTCATTCTATCAACATCAAACTTTTCTTTTCTTTTCTTATTTTTTTTATTTTTATTTTATTTCAACAAAGTAATAAAGTATTTATGCTGCTCCAACATCTTATTACTTATTTTACTGTTGTTACGTTGTCAACGATGGGGCGATATTATCGCTTAAAAAAGAAAAGAAAACAACAAGAAGCAACAAGAAATTGTTGTTATGCTTTCCTTGTTGTTGTATCAACGTGTTCTGTTTGTGTATTTATTCCACAAAGACAAATGATGTATTCATCCTTCACTTTGTACACAGAAACAACCTTTCAACATCCTTATCACCATTAATTCTCGTTTTTTTTTTTTTTTTTTTGTTGTATTTAAAATAAAACCTAATTTCTGCTAAATTATTATTTATCGTATTTATCTGTATTTGTGGTTATACCGGACATCGCATTGGAAAATTCTATTGATTTTTAAATATTTCGTCATAATAATATTAAAAAAAGAAAAAAAAGCGTAAAAAAAAAAATTATGATGAAGTAAAAACGAAGTCAAAACATAAAACGTTTCGTCAATAAAACATAATAAAAGCACAAAATGTTTTTTTTTTTTTTTTTTTCATTTTATTTCTTTGGTAATATTAACGAGAGTGAGAGAGGAAAAAAATGCAAATTGTCAAACCATCACGTACATTACAAGTTTCTGATGTTACTCACACTCTGCAATTTATGAAATTATTTTTTCTGTGTGTATGCTGCTATCAAACAAAATGACTGTACAGTACTCAGAAATTATAGCGATAAAATTTTATTAGCAGAAAAGAACGAAGAATAAAAAAAAAAAAAAAAACTTCTGAGAAATTTCAAAATATTAAAAAAAAAAATTATTATTTGCTGTAAACTTTTAGTATTTTTCCAAAAAAAAAAAAATAATAATAAAAGCATCAATAAACGAATATATATTTCTTCTCCTTTTTTTTTCGTATATATTTTGTAGCGAATTTTGATAAAAAAAAAAAAAATAATTATATTACGAATGAATAAATAACGATTGGGTGGGTAGTGTGTACGTACATAGTAGAAACACCTGTTGTTTAACCAAACGTAAATAAGCTTAATATGACCATTGTTATCTAAATATTACAACCGAAAAAGAAAATAAAGCTTACCGTATAAACATGTTTCGAGTAATAACAGAGTTTGATCAACATACCTGAAATGAAAGAAAGAAAGAAAAAAAAAATTATTTTTCAAGAATAAAATAAATATAAAAGCTTTATTAATAATAATTTTCAATAAACTACGAAAATAGTTTCGCATTGAATAAATTATTAATTAATTAAAAAATGTTTTTTTTTACTGAAATTGACGTTTTATTAGTGGAAATTTATCAAACGAAAAATTAATTAATATCAGCAGCGTAGCAATAAATGCAGAAGAAAAATTTACAACAAAGTGTATAGTGGGGACGCCTGGTAATTAATAATAACGAAGAGCAAAATAACAGTGTTTGGTGGAGGCGCCTGGTGTAAGTTAAAAAAATATCTCTCAAAAAGCTTTTAAAATACAAAAAAAAAATTTCTGGTTGAGGCTTCTAGTTTTTAATGAGCAAAAAAAATATCGTTGTTTTGATATGACCATTATCTATGTGATTAATTAATTTTAAAGCTTTTATTGTTGTTGTTGTTGTTGTTGAAATATTTCTAATTTGACCAATCAAAGTCTTTTTCTTTTATAGCATTTATTTAGAAATTAGTAATTGTTTGTTATCAGCAGCACAAATAAACTCAGACCTTGGTGATAATGATGAAAAAAATAACAAACAAACAGACAGACACAGTAATTAATTATAATTATGTAATTAAAAAAAAAAATCTCCTCATCGATAACATAAAAACAGTTTATTATTAATTTTATATCAATTTTACAGTCATTAAATATAATTATAATCAACAAACAGTCCGTGCAACAAATAAATCCAAACGAAAAATTCATTTCATATTGTCCAGCCCAAATAAACAACAACAACAACAGCAGAAGCAGCAGCGAAAAAAGAAAAAAACAAATTATTCATTAAATTTAATGATTTATTCATTTTTTTTTTTTTTTATGGAAATTCACAATTAAAAAAATAAAATAAATTATATTAAAAAAAAAAATTTAAAAAAAAAAAGCCACAACACAGTACAGTACATTGCTGGCTAAAATAAATTGTAATGAATGGCGAGTATTTGTGGCAGGTGAATGGATTTTATTTCATCTTCTTCTACTTTAATCTCTCACCCGTTTTATTTTATATAATTAAAATTTTTAATTAGACTGATTAACAAAATTATTTAAAGTTAACAAAAAAAGCATGAAATGTCTGTACCAGATGAAAGAGCTTTAAATAATCAGAATAAATAAAAAAAAAAAATTTTTTTTTATTATTATTTGCATAAATCGATTGTTATTCAATAATTTTAATTTAATTAAAATTCCCTTTATATATTGACTATTGATTTTATATATTTTTTGCTTATTAAAAAATGTTATTTATGTTTTATTTTTTAATTATTATATCACTGGTGCTTTCTTGTTTTTTTAAATCGGTGAATAATAGTCGATACATTGTCGGCTTTTTTGTATTAAAAAAAAAAAAAAAACATATTTTTATTTTATTTAATTAACTCTGAAAGTTAGTTATTGTTACTTTGGTAATAATTTACCGCAGCACAGTGCTTTCTATTTTTAATATAAAAAAAAATAATTGTCAGTATTTAATTAAACTAATATATATTTCATATGAAAATAAATTGTGGTGCTTTGCTGTTAAAGTTAGATTATTCACTCAATTAGTTTTGATAATAAAAACCAAATTCTTCTTTTTTGTGTTTTTAATTGAATATGAAAGTGGGTAAAAAGCTTTGTTAAACAATTGTAACTGCAAAAAGCTTTAGAAATTATATTCCAATTATATTTTTGATAATTTTTTGGTAGCAACTTTTTCGTGTACTAAAGCTGAGCCCTTTTTTAGAATTTAGTTAGATAGATAAAGGATTTTTTTTTTTTTTTTAATAACATAATTTAACACTTTTTTACAATATTTTCAATCATGTAATCTGCATAGAAATATTAAACAGAATTATAACCCACACATTAAACTAATAATTATTGCCTTTCTTAACTGTTATATCATGTTGCTAATGGAGCACTTAATGCTCCACTATAAACTCTAACGATACGTAAAAATGTTTTTTCTCTTTTATTTTAATTTAACACAACTGGATTATTAATAATAATAAAAAAAAAAACGAAAAAAACCGCAAATTTGTGAAGAATACACAAAAAGACAATAAAAGTTTAAAAATAAAAAAAAAAATTCATCATCGGGATGCAACAACTATAAATAATTTCATCGGTATTTCACTCTCTAAAATCAACCCCCCAGAGCGCACCAAAATTATATTGTTTTGTAATAAAATAAAAAAATAAAAAAAATTAAGGTGGGAAGAGAAATCAAGTAAATAAATTTTATTTTATTTCTCCACATTTATTGTGGGTTCACCTCAAATTTATATTAGTTTTGGTACTTTTTTTTTTTTTTTTATTTATTATTATTTGATTCGAAGTAAAGGCATTTATGTGTTTCTGTTAAAATAAGAAAAGCAAAAGTAATAAAAATCGGCCTGAATGAATAAAAACAAAAACAAAAAGAGAAAAGACAAAAAGAATTATTACAGAGACTTGGGCTTTTACTTTTATTTTATATGAAATTAATACAAAAAAAAAATAATCATATTGTTTTACTATATGTACTATGGATTGTCCTATAGTTACATTGTGTACGAGACCGGAGCTCATGCCATACAAATAATAATAATAAAACAAGAAAAGAAAAGTAGAAAAAAAAAAAACATTTCCTTAGCACATTTATGACTTTCAGTCCATTTTATTTTAACCACTTTATTTTTGGTTTTGTTTATTATGAAAGTTTCACTTAATATTTCTATGGGCGTAGTCATATTTAATCGTTTATTATGTTTAATATGTAACCACTTAAGAACACCTTAAAACCACTTAATCAATAGCACACAGTTTATGAAGAATAATAAATAATAAAAAAAAAAAATTATTAAAACAAAACGCCGAAATTTATACTAGATTTATTTGTATTGAAAATGCTTACGAATACTAAGTAGAATAAAATGTAACAGATAAGCTCAGTCAGAAAAGATAGAAAACGTATAATAAACTGGTGATTGATGTCCTATTTCATAATCTGAGTAATATTCTAAATTCATTGGAAATATTGATCAGAAAACGTTTGATAGCGAAGCTGTTGCCTTGCTTTTGTACATTGAATAAACTAATCCTACTGATGATTATCTTATTTAAACTAATTTCCACAAAACTTTTTCATACATAAAACAAAGAAAGCTAGAAAATACATTCTAGATAATAATTCCTATATACAATTACAATCCATTTATATTTACTATAACCTCCTTCACCACACCCAAATAAAGTTATTTATTAATTAATAAAATATTTTACAAATCAAATCTAATCATCAACAAAGCACAAATATAATTAAAACATAAAATTGTATTGAAAATCAATCTGTAATCTAAAATATTTTTTATTTTTTTCCCTCTTTTATACATTTAATTTCGTTTCCTTTTTATATCATAAACGAGATAACATTGTTTAAAAAAAAAAAAAAATCTTTTTTCAAATTTTTTTTACTACAAACAATAAATAAAATTTTTATAAAGCAAGCAGCCAAAGTTCAACAAATATAATAATTTCATCAATAATTTCATCTGTAAAACTTATTTTTTTTTTTTTTTTTTTGTTATAACGTTATTGCCGATTAATCTCATTTTAAGCTTCTTTTTCTACTGTAATATACACCCGATAACCTTTTTCTTTCTCCTCTTGAATTTTTTTTTTTTTTTTTTTTTTCCTTATCAATATATATTTCGTGTATTTATGTGCTTTATTTATTTATTTATTTATTTTTCCTTGTTTCCAATACACGAAAAAACATTGTTTTCGTTTGCCTTATACATAAAAAGCTGAAAGCAGCAGTGGAAATACAAAAAAAAAAAAAAAAAATTGAATCTTGAAATTCATTTATCAAATAATGGTGAGAAAACATTGTGTGTTGAAATCCATACAAACTTTTATATTTATAATAAAAATAAAAATACAGAAATGCAAACAAATAACACCTTCACCCTTATTTTTTTTATAATAAAAGGATTTGTGTGTATTTTCGGTAACAGAAAAAGAAAAAGGAGAAAAAAAAAGCCACCTTACCAGTAGCAGTATTAATACGAAACAAGTAATACGTGAATTGTAATCATTAAGCTCAAGGTTAGGACGTCGTACAAACAGAACAAAAATATATAAATATATTTATTTAAACGTGTAATAAGAGGGTAGGTTTACGTTTTTGTTTTTTTTTGCTGTTTTTATATCATAAATAATTTCCCTATCATTAATCTTAAGCTATAGATGAAATTAAGTACGCTTATCAATAATCACATACACATTTTACTCGATTTTACTACACAATTTTTTTATTTATTTTTTTTTTTTTTGATAAATATCATTCATTATTATGTGCTTTCTGTTTTATTTTTTACATTTTATTATCCAACGAATAATTTCTATTTATAATGTCAATCAAAAAGCTTTAACGTTTTCGCAACTCTTTCTCTAATCCAAGTGTATTAAATCCCGAAAATATAAGGTCGAATATCTGAATGAATAATTATTGAACATTAAAAATAAAAATAAAGTTCTAGGGGGTGTTAATTAAAAACACTTGAACACATTGACTGAGTGACCAAAGTAGAATAAAAATAAAATTTTTTTTTTTAGTCATCAACACGACATCATTAAACTTTTACTCGTTTTACTTTAACAAATTTATTTAAATTTTCTTTATTTTTTTCTGTACGTTAATAAATAATCAATCATTAAATGAGGAATTTCATTTAAATTGAGACTTTTATCTACCCTCTTTTATTTAAATAAATCATTGATGCGGGGTGTAACACCCAGAGATTTTCCGTAAAAAAAAAAATAATATTAAAAATTCACAACCAAGCGTACAAAAAAACAAAAAAAAAAAAAAAAAAATAATTTATTGACTTAAAAAGATCACCGGAGGTTTTTGTGATTGTAAAAATATTTTTTCCCCTTTAAAATCCTTTTCCGTTTTTGATTAATAAATTAATAAAAAAAATATCGAAAGGTTATCAGTATTGCAGTGGCCAGTTTTCAGGGATATACAGGGATTGAATAAATGTAAGCTTTTCTAAGTAAGGCAACAACACATAAAACCATCAATACACAATGGCTTATACACAAAGCTTTTAAGTGCATTAAAAGCACTTCCTGTACGCCTTAAAATTATTAAAATACTTATTTTACTAACCCTTTTCTATTATGAAATTTATGAAACAAAAGCCCCCCTTTAAATCGTTAAATAGTTATCAAGTGACAACGTAGCCACATTCAAATGAATTAAAATAAAAAAAAAAATTGTCAATTTAACCAAAATTATTAAAAGCATTTCAAGTAGCATTAATTACTCATCATACTGACAAAACAAATCAAACTAAATGTCATTTCCAGATAAGTTTTTTATAACTAAATTATGATAAAGAGATTAGATTTCCTTCCTCTATTCATTCTTCTATTAATAAATTCTTAAAACTTTCCCTTTTCTTATTTTTTATTTGCAGTATTCACCAGCAATTTATGATTATTTAATAAACGAAAAATAGAAAGAAAAAAAAAATCATTGACCGCAAAAATCAACCAAATAATCAAAATCACTCCATGTTTTCACGTTAGAAAAAAAAATTGTTTTTACATAAATTTGCATTACTTGGTTAGAGACGCACAAAAACTTTGTTGTAATTTTGCTAAATTTATTATTATTTTGGGTTTACATAACAAGGAAATATTTCTAAAACAGTAGGCAAAAAAAATTGTTAAACGATGCTAAAATTGGAAAAAGGCGAGAAGAGAAGACAGAAAAGAAAAGAAAAATTCTATAAAACCAGACGACTGGACAATTTATCTTTTTTTTTTTTTTGAAGAAGAAGAAAATGCCGAACGAATTTCTTTTTTTTGGTGTCTTTTAACCGATAACATGAGAAATACAGTGGTGAAATAAAATAAAAAAAAAATAATCCAACAAGCACAGCTTAGGATTAGCGGAAGATAACAGATAAAGAATTCCTTGTGGATTTTTTCTGTTTTCTTTTTTTTTTTTTTGTAAATGATTGAGAAACAAAACCAAAATCGTAATAAATCAAAAATAAATAATTTTTTTTAAATGACAGCAGTAAATCGAATAAAATATAAAAATAGAAAAGAAAATTTCGTGAAGGCTTTAGTACCCGTGTAGTAATCTGATCAACTATTGGATAACATTGGGTTTTAATTAAAATCGTTGTCGAATGATTAATATTCGTATAAATCGATTTATTATAATTTTTAAAATACTTGCAGATTTTTTTTTTCTCGTAGCAAAAAGGTAGAAATATAACCGATTAATAATTATTTTCAAACTGACTACTTGAGTCTATGATTAAAAAGCAAAGCTTTACCATGGGTTTTTAGAAGGTTATTTCAGAATTGTCTCTGATTGTTTATGAAGCAAAGATAAATCATTGTTAAATCCATAGTATTTTCGTTATAATCTAATACTTTTGATTATCCTTTTTTTTTTCTTTTTTTATTGAAGAGCAATGATCGAGCTTTCCTTTAAAAATTTAATTCAATCGATTCAGCAGAGAATAAAGCACAAAAAACGTAAAATTTCACTTTTATTCCATCTGGTTTATTTATTTTTTGTCTTGCATTTAGTCTGCTTCGTGTGCTTACTCTTCAAAAAAAAAAAATAAGCAACAACGAAAAGTGAATTTTAGTTCAATAAACAAAAAACAACAAGAAAAGCACAAAACAGAAAAACACAGAAAATTTCAAACGAATGAATTCTATTTTCGGCCGTAAAAATATTTTTATTTTTTTTTTCCATTTTTATTAAAAATTTTTCTGTTATCTTTGGTGTTTTTTTTTTTGCAGTAAAAAAAAAAATTAATTTATACGATAAAAAGCTCGAAAAATCATTTTGTTTTTCGTCTGGTGAAACAAAGTGAAATTTTCGTTATATTTACAGCGTTTAACCCTTAATTGTAAGCAGCTTTAGTTTAAGAAAATTTATTATATCGCATCCAAAAGCTCAGTTTAAGACAAAATAACCAGTTAATGGTGAATGAACAGATTTCACGTCTTATATTTAATTTTACATGATTAAGTTTTGTGTTAAAAAAATCCAAATTAAGAAATTTTGTTTTATCGCCTTTTCATCCGCTTTTCATCCCGTCCACAGTTATGAATGCATAAAATATGAATTTTTTTTTCTGTGACAAGTTAATTAGAAAATGAAGCAATAAACGTTAAACCTTCAAAAAAAAAATTAATGGAAAGACAATAGAAAAAAAACGAAAACCTCACCCTCGCGCACTCACGTTTAATCCTTTAACAAAAAAAAAAAAACGTAGCGAAAAAACAAAAATCTTATTTTGATTAGAAAGATCAATGATAGCAAAAAAAAAATAAAGCGGAATAAATTTCAACCCTCAAAAACTGTTGAAATGAATACAATGAGGAAAGAAGGATAAAACCCCGTCAATGCGCCTCGTATTGATGACTAAATAAATTCACAAAAATACGAAGAAAAAAATTCCTTTTTCTCTAATTTACAGATGTAAAAGTAAAAGAAAAAACTTTTCTTCACACCTTCCCATCATAAAGCTTCTTATATTTTTTTTTATGCGAAAAATTCATTTCCATACTGATCGAAGTTTTTCTTTATTTTCTTTTTTTTTCGATTTTTCCTCATCGATTCGATTTTTGTTCTCAATTTGCCCGATTCCGACGGCGGGTTTCGTTTTTTTCTTTTTTCGGATTTTATTTATTCTTAACTTAAGCAAAATAATGTTATAAAGCAAGATAACACTTTCATTTTCAATTTATGTGTATGAATGATTGTAATCAAAGTTACGACGACGACGACGACGACAACGAACGGTGAAAGAATAAAAAAAAAAAAAATCCACCTTAACCGAATTTTAAGGTAACAAAAATGTTGTTTTCTCAAACCAAAATTCGCAAAGAGTTTATCACCTAAGGCTTTATTTAAAACATGTCTGTCAGGTGGTTTTGGCTTTTTCTTTTTTTTTTTCCTTTTCTCGTTGTGTGCCTTCTACTTATTTTTAAACTTTTTCTTTCTTTCGTATTTTTTTTTTTTTCCTTTTTCTTTGCCTACTTTATTCAAGTTAAGGGTTGATTCTCTACTGTAAGCTTTTTACATATTTGCGTTTAGAAGCTAAAAGAAAAAAATTATTCAACGTGTGATAAAGAATACACCGGGGAATTTTTTACACTCAATTCGTCTAAACCTACCTCAATCACGTATTTTATTAGAAGCTTTTGGGAATTTTTTGTCGCTGCTACATAGAAAAATAAATAAATAATTTTTCAAAGAGAATAACGAGATTTTTTTTTTCTTTTAATAATTATTTAAAGCTTTCCTTTACATTTCAATAAAATAAAATTAAAAAAAAAAAAACGCGACAGGTAAGTGAATTCTGTATAAAGAAATCCTGCTTCCGTGTACAAAAATTAAATTCGTACGTTGCCACTATTTTTGCAATACTCTTATATGAAATTACATTCGTTGCTTACATTTGTAACAAAATAGAATTTATCGGAAAAGCGCAGAGCTTTGTACAAAAAAAAAAAAATACTAAAAAATTATTTCCTCCACTCGTGACAATTTTTATTTTTTTTTATTCGCATGAATCGAGGTTTTTAACAGTTTTTTTTTTTTTGCCACTACTAACCCCAACTGTTGGACTACCCAATGGAAATAGAATTTTTTTTTTTTTTTTACCAGAAAATGCATTAAACGCATTCGTTATTATTATTTGATTTTAAAAAATATATATATGTATATAATGGAGCTTTTAGTGTAGATAGAAAAAAAATTTAATTCAAATTAGAAAGAAAAAAAAATCTCTATTAATGCTCACCTTGATTAAAAAAATCTTTAAAATGAATTCGTTGTTAAATAATTGCTTTTGTTGGTGGTTAAATGGGAAAAAACCATATAAATCCTGAAATTTGTAATCAAAATCCCTAATTGAAATATTCTTTGAGTTTTAAAAGAGAAGATTCTGAAGTTTTTCTTGAATTTAGTTATATTTGTTTTATAGCTATAACTTGCCTAAAAAATGTCCCAGAAAATTAATTTGAGTCTCTTTATAATCACAAATAAATAAACTAATAGCCGCAATATACCGCAAAATACATTCCTGCCAAGTTTCAGCTCAATCACCAAGAATCGCCAAGAAATTCCAGCATCAGTTTAGAATTCTTCGGTTTTATGGTTGTAATTGGACCAAAATTTGTCCCAGAACTATGACTTTTGGATTTTTATAGACGGAATTTAATAAAGAAATAAATAATAGCATAGTGGACAATCCCATTAAACATTTATTTATAATAAATGCAATGATAATAAAGACTAATAAAGTATATTCTCAACAATTCTCTTAAAATCCACATTTGTTTCAAAATGATACTTTAACCAAGTACCCAAAAACAGCATAAACTAAAGCTAAAATCCAGTTAAGGCGATTTTAACAACAAATTCTCATAAATTGTCTTGTTAATGAAATATTCTCTAGGTGATACGTGATTTTGAAACGAGCACCAAACCAAACAATGCTAAATTGATCATAAACTACTAAAAGATCGTCTATAAAACATCAAGTAGTTAAAAATGAATTTGAACAAATAAAATACGAAGAATAATAGCAAATTTCTGCATAAAAACTACACAAGAATTCTTTCCACCAGCAGTTGGTTGTTAAATGGTATTAAATAGTGTTGAAGAAGGTTTTTTCCACAATAAAATAAGCTAGAAATGTCGAAACGACATGTTTCTGTAGCAGCAATAAAATATTTCCTCTAAGCATACATTTTCCTTTTAAAATTCATTTTTTTATCCTCATTTTTCAATACATGTAAAAATGTGAAAATAATGTTTGAAGAAAAGACGAAAAGAAAATTCTTCCCTTTTTTATGTGTTTCTCTCTGTTCTCCATTATTATTATTATTATTATTTTTTTTTTGTACAATGAAACTGTAGAATCGAAATTGTAATAAAATAACAGCAGCAACAGCAGCAACAGCAGAGCAAATAACCCTTCCAACATTTTTATTTGTTTTCAATGTTGAAGGAATATTTCACCAGGTGCAATAATACCTTCATATTTTCGTTACTGTTTTATTTGTGATTCCTAAGCTATTCGCATCCTTTTTAAAAGTGATATGCATAATTTTCTTTTCATTTTTACTCGTCACAATCCCAAAAACACAAAATAAAACACCGTTTGTCAACCGCTTCTACAACAACAAAAATCAACTTCATCGGTACAAAATTTATACAAAACGAAAATAAAAAAAAAAAACTCTCTTCAATTCTATGAATTTTTGATTCTAAATTTTACAGGAATACAAAGAAATGAAATTTGAACGATTTTACGGTTTTTAAAATACAATAAAACGTAATACGTATGACTAAATTATTGTAAAATTATGTAAAAATTTATACGTTTAGTAAAACCGGTTAAAGATCAATTGTATTCCAAAAGTTTCATAAGACAATCAGTTTTTATACATTTACGTTATACGATTTTAGTGTTTTTGAATAATAATAATAATAATAATAATAATAATAAAAAAAAAATTTTACACTTGACTCGCTTTAAGGCACTAGGTGTTATAACAATGAAATATTAAATTACAGGAAATTGCAGGGCATTTCAATACTTTCAAAAGAGACAAACCGTATTGATTGAGGTGATTAAACACTTGAAAAATAATAAAAAAAAAAAATCTGAGAATTTAGCCAATCAACAAAGTATTCAGATTATGAATACCATTTATCACACCTTTACGCTAAATATTCTACGTTTATCTATTCACAAACAGATAAATAAATAATAAGGGGTAAGCGTGGTGCTACAAATAAAATGAATAAAAAAAGGATTTCCCTTTATGCAATTCAATACCATAAGTGTAATATCAAGTAATCTCAAGTATTTACATATTTGTAATTAAAGTGTTCAGCATAAGAACTATAGAAAACTTGAAACACTTTGCATATTTGTACAGCCAGCCCTCTTATTGCTAGCAAAAAAAAAAAAACGAAAGAAATTCTAATAAAAAGTGAAAAGAAGCACACTTCATCAGCCAATCAAAAAAGCACTTAAAGTTCCTTAGCTATCGAAATAACTCAACACTGTTCACCACAACTAGTTACACATTTAAACTATTTTATAGATTTCTGATTTCCCATCTTACAATATCTCCACAACCGCATTAATCAATTTGTGAAATCACATTTCACTAACGCCGCAACGTTAAAGGAAACGAAAAACTGAATTCATCTGTAAACTAATTGTGATTTAAAAATTTTTACTTTCCTTTTTATTATTTTTTTTTTTTTGTCATTTTACGGTTGATCGATTTACTTCTGTTTCGTATTTATTTTTATTTTTTTTTTCCACAACCACAAAACATCTAAAAATTCTTCGATAGTAAAATCAGGAGGAATAAATGGAGGAACACAAAAAGTATTTTTGACCAATGATTGTTTTTCACAAGATAACACTCATACACAATCAGTTCGACATGAAAAAACCTAATCTACCGCAAAAACAAAAAGTTAATAGAAGTTTAAAAAGCATTTTGGGGTGTTCCTCTTCTTCGCATACAACTACAGATATCAGAGCGATGGTGGTGGCTATAACAACAAATATGTTTCTGTTTAAAATTGGTTTTCTGGAAATAGACAAACGCAACTTGAAGGACAAACGTATAATATTAATAATAATAATAAAGAAAGCACATTTCAAAGTCCTTGAAGGTCGTTTTAGTTTTCTTTATTTTTATTTTTGTTAAGGGTGTAGTGTAACACAGCACTAAGGAAATAATCAACATTTACGATTATTTGGTTAAATAAAAATTTAAAATAAAAAAAAAAAAAAAAAAAAAAAAAAACAGCACGAGATAACACAAAACAATAACGAAAAAAATTACTCGCTATGTAAATTCAACACAATGAACTTACAACCAGATTAAGTTCAGAAAACTTTATTATGGGGTGTAAATTTTCTCATTACAAGAGTCAAGGTTACAGATTTGCTGCTTTCCTTCTATTATTTTTTTATTCTGCTGATTTTTAATCTACAATAAGCTGATTGATTATTATCTTTAACGTAATGCACATAATTATACTGGCTAAAAAAAAAAAAAAAAAAAAAAAAAAAACATTAAACTCGTAAAGTGGGTGAAAGGATTATATCAGCATCAGCAGGATTATATAATTTTCATGCATAAGCTTTTATAAATTTTTACGTTTTTTTTTTTTTTCATCTCTAATTTCACAATTTATTTAATGAGTTTTAAGTAGTTTTCGTTATTGAATAATAAAAAAAAAAAAGAAGAAAAATCGAAAATTTTAAATAAAATAAAGCCGAAAAAAGCTACACAAGGACCTATATATATATATTTGTGAAATATTTATAACAAGTAAAACACCTAAACACATAATTAATCTCAAATGATAATAATTAATATAAAAAAGAAGCTTTAATTGTGCTTTAAATGGTACTCAACAAATGAAAACTTTAATTCAATTAATTTTAATTACGCCTAAATGTTGACGATTTATAAATTATTATTATTTGCTGTTGTTGTGTTTTCTCTCTGTTTCTTATTTCATCTAATTAAATAATAAAAATGATTAATTTCTGTCTTAAAATTGTAGTGTAATAAAAAGAATAGATATATATATATATATTTATTTATAATAATAATAAAGATTTCAAAAACGTTGAAAGTGTCCGTCGTTTCTATGGTGAAAAAACGATATAAAATGAATTATTACAGATCATTATAGATCTCAGTCTTGGTTTTTATATTAGATTTTTAAATAAGCTTTTGCTCTCCTTTATTACATACTCTCTGTCTGCTTTTATTTATTATTATTATTAAAATATTATTATTATTTTTTTTTTTTTTTGTAACTTTGTACACACAACAAGTTAACAAAATGGTTATTACATAATTTTTATTTCACTGTACACAGCACAATATATCATTAATCATAAAAAAAAAAAAACGAAAAACGAAAACGAAAAATTTTTTTTTTTTTTTTTTAAGCAATGCATTTGTATTTTATGAAAAATTCATACAGATGGTTTTTATAAATAAAATGTGAAATTTCCGGAGTGTAATATTTATAAAAAGTTTTTTTTCTTTACATTTTGTTATTATTAAAGAAGCAGAGTAAAAAAATTCTTCTAGAGTTTTAAGTGAGCAGCAGCCGCACTGTGCAATACATAATTTTTCTTATAATTTTTTTTTTTTATTCAGATAAATAAAATTTTTACTTTTATAAAAGTATTTTTTTTTTTTTATAATGAATATGCAAGAAAGTAATGAATGAATTTGTATTAAAAAAAAATAAATAGGGCGTCCGTATATCACTCACTTTTTATAAAAAAAAATTATTAGAAGAAAACAGAGTTGAAACTGATGGTGAAACTGTGATGGAATTGCAGTGAAATTTTAAAGGAAATAAATGTGTTTCAGAAGAATGAAAATTAATATATAAAAACAGAAATTATTAGCGAAAGTACTTAGGTAAACTAGAGAAAAAACGACTGACACTTCTAACATTAACTGAATTCACGAAGTTCTTTAATTTTCTATCCACTAACCGAACAAATTTAATAACTAGAAAACCTTAATAAGCTTTCAGCCTGGATTTATTATTATTATTATTATTATTAGCAGCAGCAGCAACAAAACATAGAAAAGAAAAATTAAACTTCTGTCTAGGCAGCGACACATTTGTGATAGGATTTCTATCAGCGAGACAAAAGCCAAGCGAAAGGAATACAAACAAAAAAATAATAATAACATTTCAGCCACGTTATTGTTATATTAAAGGGACCATGGTGTAGAATAAAATATCAGAAAATACCTTTTTTTGTTGTTTAGAGTGTGTGTATATGTGGTAGAAAGCTTGTGCGTTTTATCCAAACAACAATAATCATAAGCGAAGGAAGTGGATAGATAGAAATATGAAAAATGATAAAAGATGAACGTAACCGACAAAAACCAACAAAACAACGTCAAAAATCAAATAAAAACAAATCTTCGGTATATGTTTGGATGTCGGAAATGCCTTTGGATGATGTGTGTGTGTGTATGTTTATGTTTCGCCTTATATTTTTCATTTCTTTTGTTTTCTTTTTTTAATCAAATTTCCTTCATTTTACTACTGAAAAACCCGCAAAAGAAAGGCAAAAAAAAAGAAAAGAAAAGAAAAGCCAAAAACCGCATAACATTAGATTTAAAAAATAAAAAATTCTTCAATCCATAACATTTGTTAGCTGTCGTACGTTTAACGAACATCCAGGCGATATTACTTCCTAAAAAGCTTAATTTAAAAAAATGAAAGAATAGCTTGCAGCTAATTTTCCGATGATAATGCAAATTGAGCCTATGACAGAATAAAATGTGGAGGAGGTTGGGCTGATTTTTCTTAACAAAAAAAAAAAAGAAAAAAAATGTAAATTTAAATAAAAAGCAGTGAAAGTGGAAGAGAAAAGCACAGTGAAACTTGTTTTAAGATTTAAAAATTATCTCCTTCCTTTTAAGTTTCTATTTTTATTATTTTTATTTTTTTTTCCTTTACTTTTTAAAAAAGACTTTTCTTTCCTTTACCTTTTTTTTATTATTTTTTTTTTTGTTTCACAAAGTAAAAGCATCGTCAACTGAATTAATTATGATAACTAAGTAACACTAACTAACACCAAAAATAAATGTAAAAAAGAAAAATTCTTCTCTCCACTGGAAGGACACGTTAAAAGTTTTTTTTTTTTTTTTTTTTTTATTTAATACGAAAATAACTTCTTATGTTAATTTTGATTTTGGGTTGGTAGAAGTATCTTGGCTATCTCTGTTCATCTATTTATCTAAAGTTTTTTTTTTTAAAGAAATATTTTAAAGTATAATTAAGGAGGTTGTTGCTGCTGCTGCTGATGCTGCTGCTGCTGGTGGTATTGTATTCATATTTTGTTAAACAGAAAACTTTTATTTAATGTTAAGAGAAAGCTTTTTAAGAAATTAAATTTTTTTTTTTTATTTTTGAAACAAATTTAATTTACGCCTACATGTAGACTTTTTTTGTTTGTAAATTTATTTTAGATGAGATAACAGAAGATATTTCTGTAATTTATTACTTGTCAATGATATTTGGAAGCTTCGTTTATGTATTTTGTGGTTTTTTTTTTTTTTTTGTTAAAATAATTTTTACATTAGATAAGCCTGGTTGTTTCTTACCTTTTTTTTTTTTTAGATAAACATTTTGCTTCATTATTAATCTTGTAAATAAATAACAAGAACAAGAAATCAATAAGCGACTAACAAGTGTTAATATCTTTTAACTTAAAGTACGTAAAATATATTTTTAATTATTTTTATTCAATAATTTTCACGAAACAATGTAATTCTAGATATTAAAAAAAAAAATAGGTGGGAAAAAAAAAATACAAAAGATAGGTCGCCTAAAGCGAAACAAAATTAAAACCAACGCTGTGGTGTCGCCTCGAATATTTATTTTCCTTTTTTTTTTTTTTTGTTTTTCTTTTAAACTTTAACTAAACAATACGATAAACAAGCCAAAAATAAGCAAGATGAAATTCATTAATTTTTACCTTTAAACATTCGCAGCAAATTTATTTTTATTTATTTATTTGACTTTTGTAAGGACTTTTCCATCAATGTTTTGTGTTCTGTTTTTGGTTTGTTATACATTTCTGTACCCACCTGATTTTTCACTTTGTAGATATATAAATAGCGATAATCTTCTATGTAAACATAGAAATATTTTTATTTATATTTGTTAAATGAGCAAAGCATAATGTATACTAAGAAGATAAAACAATCGCTTTTTTTTAGTTAAACATAGAAATAATTAAATTTATCCCAAAAAAAACAATATTTTTTATTTTTTTATTTATTTATTTACATATTTTCACCTTTTAAAATAATTTCTCTGTCTCTTATTCTGGGTTTTCCTTTTATTTATTTTATTTTTTTTGTATTTATTTATTGTTTTTAATGTCAAATAAATATGTAAAAAAAAAAAATAAGTTGACTAGAAATGACAAATACTTAAAGATGAGTGATGAAATTTATTTACTCAAATGACACAAACAATTTATGATATAAAATGTTAACAAAATAGATGATATTTGTGTTGCAAAAGAAGTAAAACATCATCAACAATAACAACAACAACAAAAATAAATAAATAATATTAAAACATATAACGAAATGAAAAACAAAAATAAAAGGAAAAAAAAAATCAAATTTAAGGGAGCAAAAGCATAACAGCAGTAACAACGTAAAATAATAATAAAAATATCAAGTTACAAGGCATTAACATCAGAAAGAAACAAGCAGCAATCACCCTAAATATGTTTCGCTTTAACTTCAAAAATAAACACACAGAGATACAAAATTTTATTTTCTTTTTCTTAATTTTTTTTTTCTATTAAAATCATGCTCAAAATGACATGAAAAAAAATTTTTTTTTCTTGTCTGCATTTTCCATTTACTCCAACTGAATATATTGTTTCTAAAGTAACACAAAAAAAAATTAAAAAAAAACAACAGCAGAAGCAAAACTCTTTCCTTTTCTTTATCTTTTCCTTTTTTTTACATATACAAATATTCGTAGCTTTTAAATAAAAGTGAATGGGAAAAAACCGTATGGACATGCTACCCACTTAATGTGGACATAATCAAGATATTAAATTACGAAGAAAGAAATTAAACAGAAAAATGTAGAAAATTAAAAAAAAACCCACAGAGTTTTAGCGATAAAACATTATTTTGATAAATTCAATTAAAAAAAAAAGAGAAGATTTTTTTATTTTTGGTTGCTTATTTAGCACAGTAAATACTCAAAGAAGTTGGTTAATGCGTTTCGCAAGGTTTATAGCGTGTTGTCTTCTGTATTTCACTAATTTTATTACAGTCAGTGGTAATAAGTTTTCCATGCCTAGGTCAGCAGAGTTACAAAACTATTTCTAACCGCGACGAAACAATATTGACCACGGTTTAAAATAGAAACGCCATCAGCGGATCGACAGTACAACTAAAATTAACTACATTCTGTAAAAAGCTATCTAAATAATTAAAAAAAAATAATAAAAGCCCAGAGAAACTAAAAATAAATTCTTTTAAAATAATTAAATAAATAAAAGTTTGATTACGATATTTAAATATGTTAAAAACAGCCATTATCGAGCCAGAATATTTTGTTTAACTTTATTTCTTTAAATAATTTTATTATACGGGAAAAAAGGTAAAAACCCATTGATAAAGAAATTATTAAATAAAGAAATGAATAGAGAAGAATTTGTAGAGAAAAATGTCTAACCTTTCAACACATTTAACGCAGAGAAATGGTGAAAAAAAAAAATAAATAAAAACCACCAAGCTTTTGCTCCTATTTCAAACAAACTGTGAAACGTGAATTTCGATTTACCTTTTGCACTACTTAAAATAATTAAATTACTTCATCCGCAAAAAAACTAACAATAGACGATTTTCTTTAAATAAAAACCATTTCAAATAATTACCCTTATCATTCCCTCTAGTTGTTTCATTGCACATTACACGTAAGCAAAGTTAATTTTCTGTTTAATTTCATATAAAATTACCGTAGAATCGTATTATATTAATTAAAAGCAACAAACACAATTGATAAATTTTATTAACTAAAAAGCTAATAAACTCATAAAAATATATTTAATGCCTACTGGCAACTATGGTCCATTACTTTGATGTATTTGTGGCAGTTTGTCTATGGTTTCATCATTATGCCATTTCTGTGGCTTATAGCCAATGTATGTTTGGTTCTAGTTCAGAGGTTTACGCATTAAACGCAACAAATCTTAATTAATTTATAATATTAATACGAAAATTGATTTAGATTAATTAATGAAAAAACAAAAAAAAAAAAAAACAAAAAAAAAAATTCAATTTAAGCAAAATACAAAACCCCTAGCAGCATCAATTAGGAGCACCAAAGACAGTTAAATACAAATTCTATCTAGCCCATTGTTTAACAATAAAATATTTGACATTTTCTCAGCAAATACCAAATAATTAAATAAAAAAGGTTTTTCATTTATAGATTTAGTTTTTCTTTCTTTCTTTCTCCTATATAATCTAATAACCGACTGATATGGTAGAAGAAAAAGGGACGAAAAAAGCTAAAGAAGAAAATTCACAAACATCATCAAATTTCATACGTGTACTGCCTCGTTAATTTTATTGTATAAATGTCTATATATTATCAGAAATAATAAATAAAATAAAAAAAGCAAACACACACACCAGAACCATCCCTTACAAACCCCACACACGAAAAAAGAAAAGAAAAGAAATCACCACCACCCTTAATAATATATTAATAACAACAGCAAACAGCAAAACCGAACAAAATAACGAATGGATAACGAATGAATAACCAAGGAGAAAAGAATCAAGAAAAAAAAAATTAAATAAAGTAAAAGCTCAGAAAAAAGCTTCATTCCTTTTTATTTATTAGATTTTTATTCTTTCCTCTATTATAATAATTTTCGTTATTTTATTATTATTATTTTTACTTTGATTATTTGTTATTTTTTTCTAATAAAATAACGAATTTTATTACAAAATTTTTCTACTTTTTTTTTTTCCTTTAGCATCAATACGAAAAGCATTAACAATCTTTTATTTAATTAATTTATTTTTTATTATATATGACAATTGTATGGGATTTTGTTGTTATGCAAAAATAATTCGTAAAAGTTATAGTCCCGAGTGTTTTAGAGTAAACGTAATTTGAGTAAAAAATATGTTTATTCACGTTTTAATCTGTGTAACCTTTTTTGTTGGAATCAACTGAAAATGCGGTAAGATAACACTTTGTTTGATAATTTTTTACATTTCAAATGTCATGATAATGATGAAAAATTTACGAAAATCTGCGTGGTTTATCTACTTTTGATAATTGATCGTAAAAATTCAATGGCATTTAGTGACCTTTTAATGATTTTCAAGAGATACTTCAATGAATTATTATTACAATTTGATTTTGAATTAATTAATTTATGAAGTGTGCTTTGGGGATATTTCACCAGCTATACCACAGTCCTGATAATCTACAGATTTTCTATTTGTTTCACGTTTTTAAATGTTATGTTTCGAAAATTATTACGTAAAACGTAAGAGTAGCAAAGAAAAACTTTCACCAAGATCAAGCTTAAAAGCACACATGATATATAAAATTTTAATAAAACCAAAGAAGATAATTGAATTTCAGTGACAGTGAAGCGTAAATTTAACCATAAAAAAAAAAAACGAATAACGAAAGTGAATGAAAAACCACCCATCCATCGTGTCAAAAAATCATAATTTTTTTTTTTTTTTTTTTTTGTTAACTGAGAATTATAATCAAGAAATATCTGTATAAAAGCATTAATAATAAAATTAAATTTATTTTCAGCATAAATAAAATAACAAAAAAAAAGGGAAGAAATAAATAGCGAAAGTAATACCAGAACGATAAGGATAGGAATGGTGAAATTATGAATAAACCACAAGGGTATTAAAAAAAAAAAGGTAAAAAATAAAAAAATAAAAAATAGAATAGAAATCATATTAGCGTATTATAATGAAATTAAAATTTATATTCTCTTTATAAAAATAAAAGCAAAATTATATAAATAATCAAAAGCAGAAAGTTGACTTTAATAATATACACTGCCGCCAGAATATAAATATAATTAAATAAGAAAATTTAATAAAATTTATTAAGAAAATAAAAAGAAATTCCAACAAAGTTTAAATCTGGTTTTATCGACGAAAATATTTTACTTTTATGTGAGCTTGTTGCTTTAAGTTTATGTTTTTCACTGCTTTAAAGCAAAAACAAAAAAAATGGTTACTTAACCCTTGCGCGCTTAATTGAATGCATTGAAACAGATGTAGCTTAAGAAAAAAAATTATTTTACCAAACGTACAACATAAAATCAATATGTAACTACTATTATCAACATTTCGGCGTACTATTTTCTTTAATAACGGAAAAACTTAATTAGAAAATAATCCTGGAAGAAAAATAGAGTTTTTAATGTAAAAAAAAAATATATTTAATGGGATTGGATTATTAGAGAGAAAACTTAATTAAAAAAAGCATTTTTCAATAATCGCTTTAAACTAAATTTAGCAGCAAAACACTCCAGACATAAACATTTCTACGGAATTTTCCAATTAAAACAAAAAATGTTGAAAAATCAATCAATTGGTAAAATAATTTTTTTCTTTTTATTATTTTTAACTGAATATTAAATTAATTTTTCTATTTTTATATTATCGTTGGGATAGAAACATAAAAAATCATCGATTCAATAATACCGAAAGGTCGTTACAGGAATAATTCTTGATAAAAAAAAAAACCCCTTTAAGGTAAATATTTTTTTTATATGCAGAAATAAACATACGAATGCAAATAGAATCGTTGGTTAAATGACCTGAAACCGACCTTTATTGTTTACATAAATATAAATATCGTACACTAAAGTAATAACGCCTAAAACATTTTATTTATCAAAGACTTTGACAAAAGTTCAACAAAAGAAAAAATTCCATCAACGAAATATTTTTTTGTTATTTCTAAGAAAAAATTTCCAAGGTTGTGTACACACCACACATATTACGGATGTTGTGGAAAAATTAAATAAAATTTACATGAAATTTTTGTTATTCTCTTGCTATCATCATCATCATCATCATCATCATCAATGACATTATCATGATGTCGTTAAGGAATAAAAAAAAAATCCTTAATAATTGACAAAAAAATTTGTCAACAATTTTATAATTTCATTTGCTTTACAAACAAACAAACAAGCAGCATCAGGCAGGGTTTACGTTTCAAATGAAAAAAGAAAAAACGAATAAAATACAAAGAAAGGCCAAGAACAACAACAACAACAACAACAACAACAACAACAACAGCAAAAGGAAAAGTAAAATTATTGAAAGCTTTAGTAAAACATTATCAAAAAAAAAAAAGAAAGCTTGGCACAAATAATAAAATTATTTTTAGAATCATTAAAGTAGGGAGAGATAAGAAAAAATGCCGACGACAAGCACAGTTTTTGCCAACATTTTTCATTCCTACTGGTTATGTGTTTCAAGCACATAAAAAACGTTTATTACGGACTTTATTACAATTCGTAATATCATTTAAGTCTTTCAATAACAGCAATAATGTAATGTTTAGTGATGTAATCTAAATAAATTTGATTGTAAAGGATTTAAATTAAAGAAGAAATTTTCTATAAAACCAATGACTTCACGATTTCAACGCTGGTCATTAACAATTTGGCAGAATATTACAACAGTTTGACCTAATATAAATCATAAAAAAAGAAGCAAAAACCAAACTTTTCTAACGTCATTAAAACTTAGTAATTCCGTTAAAACTTCGTGCAGTAGACCGCAAAAAGTATTTTTCATTATTTATCTGCAGCCAATAATCAACTATTAAAAACAATTCAAAGTTTAATAACGTTGCTATAATTTAAAAAAAAAATCATTTTTATAGCATCCATAATTTTTTTTTTTTTATTATTTTGATTAACTTGCAAGAGTGTACTGTACCAAGTACACTTAGCATTACATTAATTGATATTTTATTCTATAAAAAAAAAAAAGAAAAAAAAAATTTCTATTCAGCTATAAACTTCTGATGTTTCTGTGCTTTCAGGCACATTTTTTTAATTTATTTATTTATAATTTCAAGCTACAGTAAACTTGCTAATGTTGTACAAAGTTTCGTTTCGTTTTTTTTTTTTTATGTTCTTCAACTTTGTTATCGTCCATCATGTAGCTTTTTGTTTAAAAAAAAATACAAGATGTGATAGCCAAAACATCAAAGCAGCGAACAAACACTTAGCTCTTTGTTTTTCAAGTTCTTTTCATAATTTACACACCCACGCAACAATTCTATGATGATTTAGTTCATTCAACCCACAATATAATAAATAAAAATATATAAAATAAAATATAACGAAAGTACTAGCAGCTATCGAGAGACGACAACGAATACATAAACGATGTTTAGAATATATAAAATGCAACGATTTAGTTATCATGTAGTGAAATTGGTTTCTTTACGTTTTCAAATCATTGAGGCTAGAGAGCAAAAAAGATAGAAAAAAATTCACAAGACATGATCCGATGTTGCTACTACTACTGCTGCTCCTGCTGATGGTGTACGTTCCACATTCAGTTTTTTTATTATTATCGTGGTTTATTTATTTGTTTTGCTTAGTTTTTTTTTTAGCTTCATTAAAATAAACAAAAAGATGCTTTATTGGAAGCTTTTTAGTATGATTTATTTCTCTATAACACCCACATAAAACTAGCGGCAACAATAATACTGAAATCAACATAAAAGTGGTGTTAGATCCATCAGCTAACCCAAAAAAAATAAATAAATCTCTTCCAGTATCTAACAAACAAATTGCAAGAAATTTTCGAAAAATATTTTATCAAATATTTTTCTTAAATTAAAAATCAAAAAAACAAAAAGAATCTTTCATGTTGCTATTCGACTTTCAAATATATTTACAAAAAAAAAGCACAGAAAATTGGTTGCATAAAAATAATGAGCTGTATCTTAGTATCTACACTCATGTATGTAAAACACACAAAAAAAAAACGAAAAAATCTTTAATAACAGTGGAAAATGAAAAATATTTTTAACGAAGGAAATTTAACTATAAAAAAAAATGAAAAAAAAACTATTTGTATATAAAAAAAAGCACAAACAATGAAGCTTTTTTTTGTTAACTTTTCGCTATAACTTTAAACGATAAATCCTTAAAATTCTTGTACAGATAGAAAACAAAAAATTTCTTTATTCATGTTGCTGTCAACGTTTTATGTATTCGTCTGCTCGTTTCCTTATGTAGGCAGAAAAAAAAATTTTTTTTTTTTGTTTTTGTCAATGCTCCAAAACAACCATATAGAAGAATTTTTTTTTTTTTTTTTTTTATTATTTTTGTCTCTGTTTGAAAATATTTTAAATTTATATTCAAACAAGCGGAAAACATAACGTAATATGATACTAAAAATAGAAGAAGTAGAAGAAGCAACACCGAAAAAAAAACATTTTTTTTTTTTTTATTAAAGCAAATGAATTTAAGGTTTCGACAAAATTCATTAAACTTTATTACATCTTCGGAGAATTTTTTTTTAAATTTGTCATATTGTATTAACGATGAGCATTAGGAATAAAAAAAATTTTTTTTTTTTTATCTTTATCACAACCAAAAGCTCGCCAACATCATTAATAAATCGAATACAAGTGACAGACATAATAAAAAAAGAAAAAAGAATTTCTAAAATAGAAATTCACAGAAAACAAAAACATCGAATCATCGGCTTGCGCTGTGTTTTTTCTTTGTTAATTATAATTCGATTTTATTCGATTAATTCTAAAAAAAAAAGAAAAAAGAAAAACAAATTCTATAAACACCTGAGTTACACCTAGATACAAAATAATCACCGAACCGGAACAACAAAAAATAAAAATAAATTTGAATAAATAGAAGCAAACAAAATATCCAGGGATTGGAAAAAATTAATTTTTTTTTTGCACCACAGAAAATAATCTAAAAAAAGAATCATCAACAACAGCAGCAGTATAGTGGCCGTATCACCAGCAACCAGCAGCCAAGAACCAACAACCACAAATGATATTTTACTGAATTTGGTCACGTTTATGTTGGCTTTCTGTCTCTACTACATTGGTAACGTGATACTTTTTTTATTTTCTCTCTTCTGTTCATTTTGTTGTGTGTTCGGAGCTTTTTTTTTATTATTGTTTTATACCATTTACCTTTTTTTGCTTTTCTTCTTTTAAAGCTATTTGCCACTGGATGCAAAATTTAAAACCTATTTCAAGTTCTTTTTTAATAAAGCTAAAAAAAAATAAAACGAAGCTAAACGTCATTGTTAACCCATTTTTGTTATCACCTGAAGGTACAATAACACCCCGATACAGATAGAAAGAAAGCTTAACACAAAAACCAATTTAAATTCACATACATCATTTTGTTCACTTTTTTTTTCATTTGGTTTTGGTTCCACAGAGAAGGATTTTCTAATTTACTTTGTTTGTATTTCTTCTCTCATAAAGATGAAGTTGAAGATAGAAAAACAACAAAATCTAATAACCGTGCAGACATGTTTAAAAAAAAAAAAACTAAAAAAAAAATGATAAACGCCGGTCGAATCCTTTCAAAATAAATACAAACAAAAAAAAACCACACCCACCACCCATATTTTATGCATCACAGAAATAAATTACAGCTCGAACACATGAATAAATTCATTGAAGGAGGAAAAACACAGAAAGCACAAAAAACCATAAAAAAAACGCAACATTTTAGGTTATTGTTTCAAAAGCTCAAAGCTCATATATCTTGGAGAAACAACAGCAAAAAAAAAAAAAAACCAGAAGCAAATGCACAATTTATCATAATTTTTGTGTTTGCCTGCTTTATGATTTTTATCCTGTTTGGCTGGCTGTTACCAGTGTTTTGTCATATTTTTCTTCGTTTCTATCTCCGGTCTCCCATTTCTTACACATATTTATTACAATTTATTTTTAATGTTGCATATTTTTAGTTTTTCAAAACAAATAAGGAATCCAAACATGAAACATAGAAAGAAAAAAACAGAAAAAAATACAAAGACGACAAAAATGGAAAGACGAAAATAAATTTCCAGTTTAAAACAAATAAATATTTTATGAATAAAAAAAAAAGAAAAAGAAAGGAAACAAAATAAACAACACCATCGGGACAATATAATGTATGGTTGTCGGTCCTATGTAACTTGCCAATCCTTCTTCTGAAACATTTTGTTTGTTTGTTTGCTTTATAAAAGCACCAACCACCCCATTCTGTATGCTTTTTATTTCTCACCATATCTCCGCCTGTCTTATTTATTCATTTTTTTTTCTTTTTTTTTTTTGTTGCCTTCTCTCATCCATGATTTGTGGGTGGATTAAACGAAAAATCTCATCGAAATAAAAAAATAAATACCGATTCTAATGTTTAATATTCTGTTTCCAGTGTACAAAAAATATTAAAAGAATACTTTAAAAAGCATTGAACTCACCTTACCTTACAAGCAGAAAAAAATCTCACTTCCCAGTTAAACTGGATCAAGTTTAAGGTTAGACGATGTCAAACCGTAAGTAGACCAACTACGAGTCGATTAAACTTTATAAAAATTAAACCGACAAGAAAAAAGGCGAAAAACACGAAAAAAAAACAGAAAAACTCTTTGTATCTGTTTTCGCTGGATGAAATTCGTACAAACCAAAAAAAAGGAAAAAAAAAAAATCTAAAAACAGACTGTAAAAGGATAATAATTTTGCCCACAACCCAATGAAAATTGCCACACATTTTTCTACTTTGTATAAATAGAAAAACTTTTTCAATCATTTTCTTTTATTTAGTTTTATTTTTCTACTCTCTCTCTCTTTATCTCACACCTCCTCCAAGCAAATTTAAGCATTTCTGTCTTTCCTTTCCTGCTTGATTTTTTTTTTCGTCCTTTCTTAATCGAAATTAAGCGATGTGGATTAATAAAATCAGCCACCACCTACCACACTACCAAAATAAATAACAAAACCAAAAAGATGTTTCTATTAACATGAAAAAAAAAAAATTAAATAAAATTTTGTTTTAACAATGATTTCCGGTTGTTTTAAATAGAAACTTTTATAGAAAAGCTTAATTAATCACCGAAAATAATCAAAGATTAAGAAAAACAGAAAGAAAATTCCTTTTGTCGTTGAAAATTGTTTTTAATTATGTTGTTGTAAACTTTGTAATAACATTTTTCAAAAGGAAAATAACTCAGTTTTTCTTTTCTTTTTTTTTTACGTTTTAATTGATACAAAAATAGCAAATTTTCGACCAAAATTTCTAAATTTTAATAGAAAAAGTTTCAATAGGAAATCATATGTCAGTCATTGTTTGACTTTGATCCTATGACAAATTTTTAGAATAAATTTTACCTAATTGACCAGTAAATACCAGAAATTTGTTGCATTTAAACATTTTTTGTGAATAAAAATGAATTTTTCTCTCTACCGTTGTATAACTCGCACAACGTGAAAAATTTAGAAATTTAACAGGAAAGACAAAACGCAAGAGAATAGCAGAGATATTTCCGGATACACAAATATATTTTTTTATTTATGAGAAAAGTTTTATTTTATTTATTTATTTTTTTTATTAATACTTTAGGGAGTATTTTTGTTACCCAAAGCACAAAATTAAATTAAATAATCGGATAGAAACAAACAACGTGAAACTCGAATAACAAAAATTCTAACATCAAACTGTATGAATGATGATTTTAAAATTAAATTTTGCAGTGATTGTTGTTGGATATCAGGCGCAAAAAAAAAATAATAAAAAAAAATTCTAAAAGCATATAGAAAAGTTTTTTATTTTTTTTTTGTAACTTTTCTATAAAGTAGTAAAGTGACATTTGCAAAATAATAATAAACTTTGCTCTATGTGCTTCATGTTGCACGGACAACAAAGCATGAATCAAATGTATAAAATTACAAAATTACAACTCGAAAAATAGGTGACAAAGTAGCAGTGCAATAACAATAATAATTATTATTGCAAATGTAATAGAAGAACTTTTATCTATAAAGTCATTAATTATATAAATTTCTTTTTTTTAAACCTTTGTCTGCATGAAATTGCAGACTGAAAGAAAATCTGACAAAAAAAAAAGAAAGAAGGAACAAATAAACCGGACGGCGACAATTCGCGTTATTATTTTGGCACAATAAAAACACATTCATGTGTCCATTGGACACTTTTCTACTTAAATAGAAATAATAATAAAAAAAAGAAAAGAAAATACTTTTAGGCAAAATTACACTAAATGGATTTCCGGTTATAATTTTAAGTTAAAAGCGTAGCATAAGAGGTGATACTAAACATTGACAGGCATCATGCACACAAAGCGTGATGTAATAATTTTTGGTTAAAACGAGTAGAATTTATCTTTGGGTAAAAGCACAAGTGAAAGTGATCGGTGTACGTTGTTAAAATATTTGCCTAGAGCAAGTGTTACTAATTATTTGCGGTTTAATTTATCAAAGAACTATAGCTAGAAATTTACACTTAAAAAACCCTTCTGCTACAAGCAAGAGATAACTAAAACAAAAGCTCACAACAACCACAAATATTAGGTGTTTCAGTATAATTTAATAATAAATTTATAAAAAAAAAAAAAGCAGAAGACAACTGCAACGAAAATTAAATTAACAAAAAAATTCTGAAGAGACAACACAGATGACACGTTTTGTATTAATTTTCGTTGGTTTTTATATATATATATATATATTTTTTTTTTGTTATTCCTGTACATTGTGACAATAGAAAATTGAAATACTTTTATCTATACACTCGTTTAAACATGTTTTTCTAACTAAATAAACTTGTTATTAGGATAACAATGTACTTTGTTGCTTCACTATAATACAGTTGAAGCATTTTGCCAAACGAAATACAATAAAATTCTATAATTTTTTTTTTTTTTGTGTTTATTTGGCATTTACTGCAGTTCTCTAAAAGTATATTATATTTGCCAAATGACTTAATTCTATATGTTGCATTATGTATATAATTATTTTTAATAAAAAAAAATGTTTAAACTTTTATCAACTACATCAGTTTTTAAAGAGAATAAAACAAGACCAGCATCTAGTCTTGGATCGGGGGTTAAATAAAATAATTATTTATTCATCTCTCTATCTTTAAAAAAAAACGAAAAGTTTTTAGCAGAAGAAGCAAAAAAAAATAAAAAATACCAAAAAGGCGGCATTCTAGGTTCAGATTTAAATAGATAAAAAGCAATTCGGGTTTATAAACTTTCTACGGTTTAGACACAACCGAAATTATGTAATTTTCGATAAAATAATTCTTTCTTTTTTCTTTCCTCTTACTGTCAATAAAATTGTCAGATTGTAATATATTGACTCGATATTTAACTTGAAGATTGAAATGATAAGACAATTTTAACAACCCATTTAACCTCGCCAATGTTAAATATTTAGCTATAGGAAAGTAGCGTAGAAAGAAAGCAAAACAGTGAACAATACGCCACTTTTGCAGCTATTTTTCGCTTTTTTGGTAGAAAACGGAAACATTGAACAGATCTTGCCGTTGTCATAAGCAGACTTTCGATAAGATAAATTTACAAATATTTTTATTTTTTAAGTTTGATACGAATATTCAACAATTAAAACAAAGTTTTTTGGGATTCAAAACAAAACTTTCCACTAAATTAAAAAAAAAAAAATTATTTCACGAGTTATGAACACTTAAAATCCAGGAATCCATGAAAATTCTTCTTTTGACTGAGTTTGGCAGAGTTTATTTATAAAATTTGATGATAGACCCGCTTGATTTATGTTGTTTTTTAATAGTTTAATAATTTCTTAATTTAAAACACCAAAAATCTAGATTCTGGGACACATATTGGCTGAGTTACAGACATAAAACGGAAACAACTACATTCAAGAATGATGCTGGAAGCTATTTCTTGGCGATTTGGAACTCAACTTGTCATAACTTTTAA